>CM037792.1:44935319-44985319 GCA_021229015.1 Solen grandis
GAATGCAGTGTTAAGGTTTTCCCACTCTAATAGCGATCTATTCCATCAAAGCCATGCATATAACTTAACAATACATATGTATATAAGCTTTTAAAGTATCAAACAATGCTTATCTAAGAGGCAAATTGATATGTTATCACAAGTGACAGAAGTTCTTTTATTACCTCCCCTTGATAATTTTGTTGTCATGAGTTATCTCCCCTGAAAACTAAAAAAAAAAAAAAAATCTCTATATTCCGATGGTAAAATTTAGATTTTTCACGAGAGTTGATACAAAATCATACAATTCATCTTTCTTCCATGAGTTTTTCTCATAAATCAAATTCAGTTTTTCATATTCACAGAGAATTCATATTTGCCATAGGCTTCATGTGAATTATCTCCCCCAAATAAGAAAAAAAAACTTGAAAAAACTTCTGGTGAAATATTTTTGTTTTTGAATGCCTTTAAAGTGACAAAGTTTCATAGTAATATCACCATCCAGTGGCAAGATATGGACTATTACTATTTGGATGGGAACACCTTAAAAAAAAAAACGTATGTCTATCTGGTCCATTTTTATACTTATATTATATTTTTAAATTTGAATTATCTCCCTTTGTTTAATTTATAATGAAATGTACACCGGAGCATACCTAAAACATTATTAAACGGAGTGATTGAAACTTAAAATATGGGTAGATAAAGACTAGGAAAAATGCAGTTTTCAAGATTCCTTACTGTACTTGGCTCAATTTTATCTCCTCTTAAAAGTAATCTCCTGTGTTAAAGCAGTATATGGGGGATTAATTTTTTAAATCGTTAGCTAGCTCCCGGCTTGGTGCCCAGCCTAACAAACAGGGTCATGATAACGTGATTCAGTTTGGTATCATGCTTTATGTCTACGGCGTGATACTACAGTGTGGTAGCACTATTTCCCTCAAGTAGACACATAGTCTCCAAATGACTGAAATATTGTCAGTGGGAAATTAAATAATTACTTTAAATATATTGATATCAAATGGTAATTCTTAAAACTAGTTAATCTTGTTTACCTAGTAAAATGTTATTTAGTTTTAATCATTTCCCAAAAAATAATTACGTCTTTAAATATTGTTTGAATGTTTCTAAAAGCACATTATACTTGTCTTTAGAAAACATGTTTTTATCGTGACATGAATTTGAAAATGGTAAAAAGTCACCACTGCATCAAAAATGTTTTTTAATTCAAATGAAAAAGAAAAATATTTAAATATGAAGTAAATACTTACTCTCTTTGTATACACATTGATTTCGGATGAAAATGCTACATGAATTTGAAATGCAAATAAACTAGAATTGTTCATGTGAAAAGAAAGATAGCCTTTAACACTATATTTGATTAAAAAAAATATTAGTTCTTATCCGGATCGGAGCTTTTAATCACATCAAGCGGCTCAGTTCGGCTTGTTTCCATTATTCCATTCCTTCAATTCCATTCCATTCCTTTGTAAGCGTTTATTCTTAAATAATAGTAGACATCAAAGGCAATTTATAGTAGTTCTGTTTTATTTTCTCTTATCTTAATAGTAATCGTAATACTGTTTTATCATAAACTGCAGAAATTATTCGATGCTTTTATTTATTCATGACATAATATCAGAAATGAATAAATTGTCCATTGAAAGCCAGAAAGGTTCATCAGCCTTGTTTTTGTTTTATATTCTTGTTTCTTAATTTCATATTGTTTTATATTTATCTGTTTTTTTTTATGTTAGCAAAAATAATAATTATGTTTTATCGTGATCATATTGACGATGTTTAAAGTATATGTTTAAAGTATATGTTTAGATGTTTAAAGTAAATATAAAACCGGTGGCCGTATTTTATGTGTTCAAGTCCAATAGTCCAAACAAAATATTATATTGTATGAAGAATGAAGTGAGCGAAAATAATAATTATGTTTTTCGTGATCATATGGACGATGTTTAAATTATATATTAAACCGGTGGAATTATGTGGATATTTGTCTAGTAATCAGATGTATCCTTGTCGTCTTACTGGAAATGTGTAGCTCCCTAAGCTCAAGCTAAGTCTTAAATATATCCTGAGGTCAATGACTGTTTTGTATATAGTGATATTTGAACTTGATATATATTTTATATATATATATATATATATAGCAGAGAATTGATAGTTTTCTTCTTTATATGTGTTTACAATAATATAGGTAAAAAAAAAATTTTAAACGTATATACGTTTAAGTCAGAAGACAATTCCTTTTACTATTAGGTAATTGCATATTGTGGTTTCAGATGTTCAAGGATCACCATCTTCAAGGTTATACTCATAGGTTATTTTAATGGAAACATATAATGTTTAGTACCAAGCTATAGGTACAATGTCAGTTCATGTACAATATGTTTTGCGTTTTATATTTTGAGTTGCGATAGTTTTAAGTTGTTGTTTCCAATCGAAAAAAATGGGTTTGTAACAAAGTTGCAAAATAACTTTAAGAATTAGGTTCGAATTCCACCAGCAATACTTAGCGCTAGTAATACTTACATTCTTAAACTAGGCAGATACATATTCCACCATTACTATTTAATGAAATACTCAGAAACACGACTAAATTGAAATTAATTACATGTTTTATCTTAATAACTAACGATAATTGATAAGAAATGAAACATTTGGGTTTTCTTATAAGAAACACAAGACTTATGAAATTCGCCCTTAAATTTTACTTAGCGTAAGAATTGTTGGCGGAATTCGACCAAGAATGTGTTAAGTTAGTTTTCGTCGTATAAATTGCGATCCTGAAGTTAAGATTTATTCAATATCATGTGCTTGACCACCTCTGCTGCAGATGCATGTGACAATGCATCCTGGCATGACCTAAGGTAACTTCCAACATCGACGTCAAATGTTATTCCATTACTGAATGAGAGCGTTCTCAAGGTCCCGCAGACTGTTTATATCGCTTTTTGTCTTACCCTTCGACCAAGCTCATCCCAGGTGTATTCTATTGGGTTCATATCTAGTTATTGTGCAGTCCAATAAAGCACGTTAAAAGTTAGCATCGGTAGTTCTAATACTTGAATTCGCTTACCTTCTTGACAGATACGTCAATTTTAACCCGAATATTTTGAAACTCTATATTTGTAACAAATCATTGACATTTATCAACTATGATGGAGCTTTTGTAAAGAAAATATTCACAAAAAATTCATTTGGTCCTTTATATTACCTACGGATTATCTGTAATACCGTAATCGCATCAACAGGTACGGAATTTCACGGCCATCGATTCGTTCCGAAAATTACCTAATGTACGTATCAGTTAATGTTTGTATTTTAAATTTTATGGAATTTCTCGATAAAGTTCACAGAATGTAAAGGAAGGGTAAAAGATTTATTCAGTTAAAATGATAAAACAGTGAGTTACAATATTTCTATGTGGCTCTAATTAATTTGAAATCGCAACTTGTTCTATTGATTTGATGTACGAATATATGTCGAGAATACTTTTTTTTACTTTAGTATTGTGACAAGAGACATTACTCTTAACTACCCATACTCTACCGAACAGCGGTTATTTCCCTTACATGTTTTTGTCATTATCATTATTATTATTCTCTCTCTCTCTCTCCCCTTGAGTAACCATTTTAGTTCAAAGCATTCACTGGAAATTGAGTATTCATTATTTATTCTGCTACAAATATATAAAGTTTAAGGATATTTGTTTGTTTTGTGCATATGGAATACATCGAGAAGTGATACACTTTTAATATTTTCAAGAGTGAAAATGTTAAAAATGTATTACTTCCAGTCGAGATATATTCCATATCTACTTAAAACAAATACATTTGCTTTTTATTTCATGTCACTTGCTGGCAAAAGAGTGAAACTAGTTTGTGCATTCGATCCTATTAATTTAAGGAAACGAAGGGAGGCAACTAGAAGATACTGAAATGTTACATATTCATATACAGATGTACCCCAATCATCTCCCTCTATAAGTTAAAAATAGTAGTTCAGGCAGACATATCACTGAAAGTGTGGGTGGTATTTGTTTTATTTTACTTATTCACAGTATTTTATCAATTTGCATGAAATAATTTTAAATATGCCTCCTATCGAAAATCAAAGTATTGAAGCAATCCCGATGCTCATGATGTATATATGTGTTTTGTTTTTTGTTAAATTATAAATGTCCATTAGGAGTGAGAGAGTGAAACACGGAAGCGTAAGCCGTCAACTCTTAATGGGTAGTTTTAAGTCACTCTCCTGGAATTATTACCTCCTGTTTGTTCGTTATGATTGACGATTTCGTAGTATTTCTAATGTGATTGGTGATGCCAGTTCGTAAGGACTTTATTCAAGGAATATTTATTTCACCTGAATCGGTTATATCTTGTAGAACAAGCATTTATTGGGTTTAAATAACTGCATTCAATACACGTTCACTTTAGACATCTTGAAACTAACACAACATTTGGTTTACTTTGATTTTATCTTTCATCATAGTATAAAGCGTCATCCAAATATTAGAAATTTCCGGTTTTTATTTTATTAATTCATTAAAACAAAGAGTCGTTGATTGTAAAACACAAAATTGAAGTCAACTATTTCAAGGTTCTAGCAGGTGTCATTATTACAGATAGGTTAAAAAAATATTACATACGTACTGAGAGATACTCTGTAATACCAGTAAAATACGGATAAGCTATGCCTCGCTTTCAATGTCCAAGCCATAAGCTACATGTAGAACCTGACAGATAAAATAATATTCTTTTTAATTTGCGAGTCTGCAAATATTATAATGAAGATCGAAAATCAAAATGTCATAGAATGAAAATATTAAGTAGTTTTGTCCATTGTGGAAAGTATACAGATATACGAAAACTGGTACGATTCAATTAGAAATTTGGAAGGGTTTTATAAAATTCTTATTTCATCTTATGCTAGTGTTATATTCAGAAAAGCATTATATATTGACCTATTGCTAAACCTCTTTTGATTATAGAATATTATATGGTTAGAATACACACACACACACATGGATATCCACCACCTTATAAACAATAATAAACAGGGATATTGCATTTTGTTACTTGACAAAAGTTATATATTTTGAAAGCACTTTTCCTGACTTTACCAAAGTTATGATTTACATTTGCGAAAAACGTACATGCAGTTACAATCATATTCAATACCAGCAAAATAAGTAATATAATTGAAAAATAAAACAAGTGTGTGTGTGGTGTGTGTGTGTGTGTGTGTGTGTGTGATAAACCTTTTTTTAAAACGAAATTTGCTTTACCTAAAGTTGATCATATCAATGCCATCACGTTTGTGTTTTGCACTATATAGTCGAACATTATATAGAAGCTTTAACTCCGAAATCAAAGTCCATTTTCAGAAGAACTGCTGCACACTTTTGAATGACACTGTCTTCACACAATGCCCAAGCATAACATTTTCTGCATCATATAAATTCTATATTGAAATGTAAAATATATATAGTTTGAATTTCATGAGTCTCGCAATTACTTGGAAAGCAACTATGCAATTTTATATTAGATTGTAATATGTATATAATTGTTAATTTATGTCTTAGTATCTTGTAAGCCGCAAGCGGTTGGGTGTCATTGTGATTTTTGTATTATATTGCTTTATTGTACATGTTGACAAACGACACTATAATAAACTATTTATCTATCTATAAACGAATTAGTCTGATTATGAAAACAGTACTGAGACGGTTAAACGCCTTTTGATATAAAAGGATTTATGAAATTATCAAAAGCCATGGGTATTTAAAATCACATGGCGAAGGAAATCAATGTTTCCTTTGCTCCTGATACATAGTTTTTGTCTTTAAAAAATCAACAGTTTAAACAATAATACGACTAACGGTAGTTAATTTAATTTTCAAAGTATGTGTTTTCCTCTTTAAACAGAAGATATATTGTTTAAACCTACGTTAGATTGACGCTATATTAATCTTACCTATTCATTCTATCAACGGGAGCGAACCCCGGCTGCGACATACCAAAGTGAAAAAAAAATGGTAAAATGGTAAAAAATGGTACTGTTATAGCTCCCTTGCTTGGCGCTCAGCATACAAGGGTAGTTGCAAGACTGGTTGGCTCGGTGTCAGGATAATGTGACTGAGTGTGGTATTATGCCACATGTCTACGGCGTGATACTGCAGTGTGGCAGCACTATATCTATCACAAGTAGACATCGTCTCCAAATGACTGAAATACTGTCGGTGGGACGTTAACCCCAAAAATCAAACAAACAATCATCAAAATACGATTACAGTTTCGCTACAGGCTATTTTAATTGCGTGATTGTAATCAAGATTGCTCTAAAATAATTTTAAGTAATAATAATGATAATTTTAAACAATTAACGTCTTTGCCTTTACAATACACATCTGCTATATTCTAGCTCATGTACCTTAACAATACACATCTGCTTTCTTTAAGCTTGTATGCCTTACAATATACATGTACATCTGATTTATAACAGGTAATATGCCTTTTACAATATGTGCTTGCCTTATTCTACTCATAAGCTAACAATATACACCTGGTTTATTTTAGCCTGTATGCCCTTACAATATACATAATTCTGATTTATTCTAGCTCATTTGTTTTTTCAATACACCCCTGCTTTATTTTAGCTTGTATACATTTACAGTCTACACTTGCTATACACTAGCTCATATGCCTTTATAATATAAATCTGATTTATTCTAGCTCTGTTTCTTTACATATATCTCTGCTTTATTCTAGTTCACCTTTACAATATACACCTGCTATATTCTAGCTTGTATGACGAGGCAGTTATGAACAGCTGAATAGGGGAAATACAGGAAATTGGGCAACTAACAGAGGCACGGACAATTGGATGACCGCATTTGAAAAGGAAAATAAGTTCAGTGAGATCGATGTCAAAATGTTTGATTATCAGAATAAGTATGAATTGTATTTTAATCTCATTTGAAAGGTTATAATTATTTCGAAAAAAAAAAAGAAACACATTTTAATTGCAGTGGTATGTTGTTGCTTTTATCGCGAGGTTAATAAATTACTATAACATATAGAGACATTGATAATTAATTGCTAACACTGACATTTGATTTTCTTTTCAATGGTTATGAAGTAATCAATGTTTGAACCATATATTTATATGTTATTACATGGGTATTTATTTTGTATTTTCTGTAATGCATATGTTTACCCTCGGGTTCAAACAAGAATATTTAAGCATTAAGCGTTAAACATATACATATATGTAACAAAAGCTTTCTTCTTTTTCCAAAGCAGTACAGTCAACGTGTCATATTTGTGGCATTTAGACACATCTAGCATGTTAGCGATCAATAAATGTATTCGGGCTGCATATTTGGTCGGAAAAATCACACGTCTACAATTTTGCAAATGTCGATATGTTTAGATATTCAGGTATGTGAAGTTAGCGCGTAGATCGTAGATCGACAATATAACTAATTTTCTTTGTCGATCTGAATTGTAGATCGTAGCTCAACCATTGAAATAAACCAAAATAAATGGTTGAACTGGATCGTAGATCGTAGCTCGACCATTGTAATAAACCAAAATGAATGGTTGACTTGGATCGTACATCGTAGATCAACCATTGAAATAAACAAAATAAATGGTTGACCTGGATCGTAGATCGTAGCTCAACCATTGAAATAAACCAATATAAATGGTTGACCTGGATCGTAGATCGTAGCTCAACCATTGAAAAAGTGCATGCAATGGTTGACCTGGATCGTAGATCATAGCTCAGCCAATTTTTTCAACATATAGAAATAGTTGAGCTTGGTCGCAGATCGCAGCTCGACAATGAACGATCTGTGTGGAATATCGTATCTTGACCAATCGAATTCAAATATTTTGGGATGGATCTCAAATTTAATTATCGTTCTATCTCTGACTTTTTGAATACACATTGATGATGATGATGATGTGTGTGTGTGTGTGTGTGTGTGTGTGTGTGTGTGTGTGGACTATTGTACTAGTCAGGAAATGTCCAATTTCTCGATTTTTCTTTTTTTTGATATGGTGTGAAATTTTATTGAGAATATTTTTGTCAATTTTGGGATTGTTGTACTCGCCGGTATAACTGAACTCGTTTAGAAAATATTATCCATCAGGAAAATTTTATTTATCATTAAATTATATATTTCAGGTGAGCTAAAATGTCTCGACAAATACTGTCCCCGAGAGTATAGCATTCTAGAAGAAAATAACTTTCCCCAAGATTTCAACATTCCCAGGAAACTTTTAAACTTTTAACTTGACGAAAACAATGTTTACGATAAATACAAAGTTGTATGTCAGACCGATATACAGAATTTGATTATATTACCGGGAATTCGCTTCATAGGTGAACAATAAAGATCATGTAAAGTTGAGATTAGGTTAAACCCCGAAACCGTTGAAAATAGACATGTAACTGCATACAGAAATACAATGTAAAATCTATTGTATCAATTTTCTCACCCTGCCTAAATTTTAATTTGAACTAATGTAGTTACATAAGAAGAATCGCTTAGTCCTTTTCAACTGTATATCAGTTATTGCATATTTATAAAGAAAAGTACGTTTTTTTAGCATTTTACCTAAAGATGGCAACTGAAAACTATTATAAGGCCGATCTGTTTTGAAAAGGTTACCATTAGCAGTAAGTAAATTCGTTTTTTTTTTCTTTCTTTCGTGAAAAGTCTATTGATCTTATATATTAGTCTAACATTATTAATAAGTAATGTATGTAGTGTTTCAACTTTCATTTGAAATATATAAACAAGCAACAGGCGCATTACAATGAGCATTTATTTCAATATAAGCAACAATGAAATGAAAACAATAGATATAATTTCCAGAGAAAAAAAGTAACCAGGCATAAATGAGCGCAAATACATGACTAGAACACTTAGATTCAGTTCAGTTTTTTTTAAAGTTTCTTCTAAAGTTCCAGACGAAAAAACTAACGGCACGTAAATATATATGTTGATACTCTTGAAAACATTTTTTTTTTTGTAATGAATGAGCGAAACGTGTATGGTTAATACACATTTTGCATCAAATTAACATTTGACATAAAAGAGTAGGGCATGTATCACATGTGTCACTATAAGTCTATAACGACACCACCGCTCTATACATCATTAAAGCGTTAACTATGTACAGCAAACATATTACTTTTGAATGCTACTTATATGTAGGTTATAACTTAATATTATTTTCTCATAATTAAAACTTCTTACATATGAGAGAGAAAATAAAATAGCATCTGGTATTTCCATCATGGAAAGGCCAAGTGACATTTCTTGTCGACATGATAATAGCAGAAAATGTTTAGAATTTAATGCATGTACTTGTATGCATTGAACACAAAATATATCAAAAGGCGTAAAAACATTGCTTTATACTTAATGATCCGAAAACAGCCAAAATAAGAGACTTAAAACCCTTTATGTTTCAATCAATCACTTCACCTACTGTTCCAATACTAAACAACTCAACTCTAGCCAGTACTAATCATATCCAGTATCCATCAGCATAATTACTGGTCAGTATCAAACAGCATACCTACTGGTCAGTAGTATCAAACGACATACCTGCTGGTCCAGTATCAAACAACAAGAAGATCCCACTGGTCAGTCCTACTGGTCAGTATCAATTAGCATACCTACTGGTCAGTATCCATCAGCATACTTACTGGTCAGTATCAAACAGCATACCTAATGGTCAGTATCAAACAACATACCCACTGGTCAGTCTTACTGGTCAGTATCAATCAGCATACATACTGGTCAGTATCAAACAACATACCTATTGGTCAGTATCAAACAACATACCCACTGGACAGTATCAAACAGCATTACCACTGGTCAGTATCAAACTGCATACTAACTGGTCAGTATCAAACTACATACCTACTGGGCAGTATCAAACAGCATACCCACTAGTCAGTATCAAACAGCATACCTACTGGTCAGTATTAATCAACATACCAACTAGTCAGTCCTACTGGTCAGCATCAATCAGCATATCTACTGGTCAGGATCAAACAACAAACCTACTGGTCAGTATCAAACAACATACCCACTGGTCAGTCCTACTGGTCAGTATCAAACAACATACCTAGTGGTCAGTTTCAAACAGCATACCTAATGGTCAGTATCGAACAGCATACCTACTGGTCAGTATCAAACATCAAACCTGCTGGTCCAGTATCAAACAACAACAACATACATTGGTCAGTCCTACTGGTCAATATCAATAGCATACCTACTGGTCAAAACAATACCTACTGGTCAGTATCAAACAACATACCTACTGGTCAGTATCAAACAACATACCCACTGGTCAGTATCAAACAACATACCCACTGGTCAGTATCAAACAACATACCCACTGGTCAGTCCTACTGGTCAGTATCATTCAGCATACCTACTGGTCAGTATCAAAATGCATACCTAATGGTCAGTATCAAACAGCATACCTACTGGTCAGTATCAAACAACGCACCCCCCTGGTCAGTCTTACTGGTCAGTATCAATCAGCATACCCACTGGTCAGTATCAAACAGCATACATACTTGTCAGTATCAAACAAATACCCACTGGTAGTATCAAACAACATACCCACAAATTTCAATCATTGAATCAGGCAATCATTCGTGCTTTGCCTTTAATGGTTATAAACATATATAAGACTGCACTTCACATTATACTAATCTGATATAGATGATCATCATGTCTAGATACACAAGGCGCTTAAAACAATTTAAACAATTAAAACATTAATGTAAGGAAAGCATGGATTGAAAACTAACTGTAGCACTCGATACAGTGTTCAAGTGATCAAAGTTAACAGTATGATCTAAACCAATATATATATATTAGGAAGATATAATAATCACAACACTCCTTAGTAGTCATCAATCTTAACATCAAGGTATGGCAAGTACACAAATAGCCTCTATATATGGAATACAAATTGAAACAAAACAAATTTCACTAACAGCTCTAAACATCCATGGTACAGATTGCATATACACTTTGTGATTAGAATGGCAAAATTCAGGCTGATGTACAAAATTATCATTTTTTGCGAAATGCGTTAGCAGTGTAAAGATGCTATGGTGTAAGGGAGTATATTGAATAAGTGCACAAAATGTTCAAATCTAATTCTACTCAAAGATCAAAACATCCATGCTACCCATGTACTCTATAGACTTCACATGGAATAATTTGACATACCAAAATATGTTGTCTATGTAAATACGTTAGCATTCTAATGTATTTACGGTGTAATAGAGTAGATGGAATTAAGCAAGTGCACATTTTTTTTCAAACCTAATGCTGCTCAAAACTGAAAACATCCATGCACATGTTGTTGTACAATAAAGAATTCACTTGCCAAAAATCGGGTTGATATTCAAAAAAATGTTGTCTATGTAAATACGTCAGCATTGTAACGTATTTGAGGTGTAAGAGTGTAGATGGAATTAAGTATATATTTTAACAAATAAAATTCCAATCAAAGCTTAAAACATCCATGCTACACGCTGCACACTAAAAAATTCACTTGGCAAAATTCAGGTTGATACAATAAAATACGTTGTCCATGTAAATACGTTAGCATTGTTACGTATTAACGGCGTAAGAGAGTAGATCTAATTTCAACGAGTTATATTGGTTTAGGTCAACCATTCCATGAATATTTTCAATGTTTGAGATACGATCTACGATCCAGCTCAACCATTTATTCTGGTTTACATCAATGGTCGAGCTTCGGTCTACGATCGAGCTCATCCATTTTTTGCTTAAATCAATTCGATCCAGGTCAACCATTTATTTTGGTTTATTTCAATGATTGAGCTACGTTCTACGATCCAGGTCAACCATTTATATTGGTTAATTTCAATGGATCAGCGACGATCTACGATCCAGCTCAACCACTCCATGAACATTTTCAATGGTCGAGCTACGATCTACGATCCAGCTCAACCATTTATATTGGTTTATTTCAATGGTTGAGCTACGATCTACGACCCAGCTCAAACATTTCATGAACATTTTCAATGGTCGAGCTACGATCTACGATCCAGCTCAACCATCTTTTTTGGTTTATTTCAATGGTCGAGCTACGATCTACGATCCATCTCAACAATTTTTTGTTGTTAATTTCAATGCTTGAGCTACGATCTACGACCCAGCTCAACACTTCCATGAACATTTTTAATGGTCGAGCTACGATCTACGACCCAACTCAACCATTTACTTTGGTTTATTTCAATGGTTGAGCTACGTTCTACGATTCAGGTCAACCATTTATATTGGTTTATTTCAATGGTTGAGCTTCGATCTACGACCCAGCGCAACCATTCCATGAACATTTTCAATGGTCGAGCTACGAACTACATTCCGGCTTAACCATTTGTATTTGTTTATTTCAATGGTTGAGCTACGATCTACGATCCAGCTCAACCATTTATTTGGTTTATTTAAATGGTTAGCTACGATCTACTACCCAGATCGACAAAGTAAATTAGTTATAACTACGATCTACACGCTAACTTCACAAGCCTTTAATTTACACGATTTTGGTGCTGTAGATATGGCTTATGAAGTAAGCGATTGAAGTCAACAACGTAATGAATAATGAAAGGAAGAATACGAAATGGTAATATTAGTCGGTACACCATTGCAAATACAAATGACGCCTCTGTAATTGATATGCGATGACGAAGAGTATATAATTGATTGCTGTTTATGAATTATTGATATCTTGCCTACATTTAATGGCTTGGTAATTTTAGGATTAGGAAATATGGATCCGTTTTGCGTGATATATCGCAGAATAATGCACGGTGTTAAGTTCCGATGGACAATAATCTTATCATAAAGGCCGTATAGTGATAATTACATCTGACCGCAATACCATATATTATTTTGGGATATATCGCGCAAATCGAAACCCTAATTCCATTCTAACGCTTTGACTAAGACTGCGAAGTTTTGGAGTCGTCCGTGTGTATATCGGCAAATCTCCTTTTTATGTTAAATGTCATATTTCATTGGTCGTGATATTTATATAAATACTTGAGATTCTATTAGTACAGTCGCAAAAAAATTTAGCAACTTTAACTTGGCAAGTTGTTGACCTTTTATTTACAAAATGAGCATAACAGTAATTTTGGTGGAATAAATCTCTGAAAAGAAAGATTTGTTTGCCAGTGATTATGAGAGCGTGCAGAACGATGAAATATTTCCATAGTTTACAAAAAAAGGATACGGCCTTATGCAAAATAAATGTCACATGAAAGCAAAATCAAATCAAAAACTGAAATTGTAAACTTAAAACTGTTCCAACAGTTTTGATGATATTTTTAATCAAAGTAAATTATTCTTGACGAATTTAATGAGTACTTTGCAAGTTTATGTAATTAAAACTTTCAGAACATGATATATAATTTCAGAATAAAATTTAATACAAGTTGTTTATCAACATTATTACATCTGAGTTCAGTATAATAATTTATTAATTTTGTGAAAACGATAACATTATCCCTGATGTATAGTTGTGTTTAAGAAAGAAGAGATCAATTATTGATGTATTTTTTACATTATTGTTCGCCAATTTATTTTTTGAAAGGAAATGTTTATGTGTACCGTATTTAACAACTGATGTCAATGTTATGTAATACAAATGGAAACGCATCATGGAATTTCAGTTCTAGGGAAAGCTTTAGGAATCATAAAAGAAGTGTACAAGAAAGTTTAATATTGTGTAAGAAAGTGTAGCGCTTATAATGATTATATTGAGCGTGCTATTTGGTGTCATCATGCAGTGGGGTGGATGGGTAGGAGGATAATGTCACCTATACAATCTTTATTCTTCATTTGTAAAAGATTTAGAGTTAAACCTCGAAGTCACCATTGATCATGGAACAGGACGCGATGAAATGATACTTATTTTATTACTTTTTTATATCAATCAATCAATTTTATTGGCAAAATCGGCATTGTGCCTTTGGCTATTTACAAGAGCATAAATATGAGGTAAATATAAAAATAAAGTCACAACGGTTTAAATTACACAGTTATGTGTTTAAGAATTTTATATTGAATTGCAATTTATAATAAGATTACTATTTCTGAAGCATCATTTTTCAATAATTCGTCCTTTCTTAAATATGTATCTAGCTATGTCAATGTATTTTACTATTCTGACAGCTAAATAGTTTATCAAAAATATGCATGTTATGCCAGCTTGACTGAATACCATTATTTTTCTTGAATTCCCTATAAAATGACAACATAATAAGAAGTGAGATTCAGATTCAACAACGTTTTGGTTACAAAAAGTACAATATCTATTTTCTTTGAAATATTCTCATACTACTTTTTAATTAAAAGCATAATCTAAATCGTGTTAAATATATTCTATATTTGTATCTTTGACAAACTGAAGGTAATTTTATAATTTAAATTCTTTTTTAAAACGTTTGTAATAATACATTTTAGACTGATTCACTAGGGTATCATTCCACTCCTGGATATAATGATCTCTTAATCTCTGTTTTATAATATTCGAGAAATTGTTATTAATGTCCACAGAGTGAAACATGTAACCAAGACCCAATTTATCTAAATTGTTTCTAATGGTAATGGACCAATACTTGGAAGTAACTCATGATTGTGAGCAAAATTTATACCTAAATAAATAAAATTATCAACAATTTCAATAGATTCATAAACAATTTGATTATCTAAAAAAAAAGCCGCCCACGTGAGTTGCAACATAGATTATATTCATGACATGATTCATGCCGAAGTCGGGGCGGCCTCAAAGTAAATACAGACAAAACTAAAACGCCGGCACGAATTCTAGGAATTAAACAATGGTCGAATATTGGAGTAGATATTGACGATGTTTATACTTAAATTATTTAAGATCTGTGTTCAAATGAAAAGAGAAACTCATTATTTGATACAGATAAGGGTTTAAGGTAAGATACCTGTAATGGTTCCGCTACATTTCGGACATCATGGCCTTTCATGGAGATAACCAAGGCTTCCTAATGTTTCATTAGTGTACGTTGGTTATCTTGGTAGAGGCTAAGTGATATCTGTAATGGTTCCGCTACATTTCGGACACCATGGCCTTTCACGGAGACAACCAAGGCTTCCTAATGTTTCATTAGGGTACGTTGGTTATCTTGGAAGAGGCTAAGTGACCCGAAATGTAGCGGAACCATTACAGGTATCATACCTTAAACGCTCTAAGCAGTCTTTTAGGACATTGTGAAATAGTCATATTTCGCGCAGAATTGTTATGTCAATTATTTGACACCTTCGTTGGATCTATTTTTGAGTGTTGTTTTTTTAAGAGTAGAAAAAAAGTAGTTCATTCAAAGATTTATAAGAGGATTTTTGAAAGTTGAGTAGACTCAATAAATGCCGGAATTTATGGTGAGTTATCCTTTGTACGAATATATGCGAATAATGAATTACTGGTTTAAATTATTAAAAACAGAAAATGTAAATAAACAAAAGTGTATTGCTTCACTTTAGATTGTTGTAACAAAGGTACAAAGAAGTGTGCACATTGTCCATAAATCATTTCATTTTTAATATGAAATATGTTGCGATATTACTAGTTACCATTACTAATCACATTTAAGAATATACGCATTTATACTAGAAGTTTTATTCCACAATGAACATTATTGTCCATGTTGTATTACCATAGTTATTAAGGAGATTCACTTCATATCATCTATTCATTTAACAACGATTTTAGAATTATGTATATCAAAAATACTACACGGTGAAGTCGAGTATGCATAATATTTCCGGGCCGGCAGGAGCCGGTCCGGTTACTGATACGGTTTTGCCAGGCTAAGCTGTACAATGAGTTTCTTCGTGCCTGTCATTACTTTTAATTTTGTACAAAGGCTAGAAAAATGTAAATACGTTTTTGAATTTAAAAAAATCAATGATGATGAACAGATACAACCATTCTGTAGATATTTTTTTTTTAATTTATTTACATATTTTCTTTCCTTATCTGCAGGATATTATTATATTGTACTTACACGTATTCGTCGTTTTCGTGCTTTCTGCAAATGGAAATGGCTGTTTTATACTTTGGGAATACAAACTTAATAACACAACATTATTAATGAAATTGATGAAATTTTCAATGGAACGTTTATCAACCATACAGGTCAAGTGAAAGCTGGATCTTTTATCGAGTAATTTTCAGATATCCTCCTGTCAGTACGAAACTAATAGTTGCGAACCTTTTATAGCGGGGGACCAGAGAAACGGATATGACGCAAACTTTCCCGCCATTTTGCAGAACCACGCTAACTGGAAGAATAATCAAGCTCGAAAACTGTCACAAAATACATATTAACGCCAACAACAATGGTAAGAGCCATCCAAGCAAACTTTCACCAAAGCTGTGAACTTTTCCAGCCATACAATGGTGTACAATGTACAGCAATTGCTCTCATAGCCCTGTTAACATTCATGCAACATATGCCTGATCGCCAATTTCATCTGTCTCGAGACTTGAATCAAATCACACCCACTGGCCTCCACCAAATCATCTTAAATGGTACATATTTATATGGATTTATTTCTGAACGTTTATCATTGTCACAAGAATATCTATTACACCGGAATTTACCAACCCATTTACCATCAAGTTTTGGTTCCACTGATAGAATCCATTACACCTTTGATCAATTTAATGGTGTGGTAAATGGGCCAGTGAGTGCTGAGACAGGACAGATGGCTTATATTGATGCTTTTCATCAGAGTATCCAGAAATCGACATTTATTCTTTCTACATTTGGTGACAGTACTGTAGCAGTCATGGTTGATATTCCACAGGGAGTTGTGTATGTGTTTGATTCACACCAAAGAAACACTTCCGGATTTCCAAGTGAAAATGGCAGTGGTGTTCTGTTAAAGTTTGAGTCTTTTGACGAATATATTCAGTATATTTATATTGCATATGGTATGTTGCCCTATGAGATAACACCTGTTCAGTGTGAAAATTCTTTCAATAAAACAAACCTATTTACCTCCAAGTCAGTTAAAAAATCAACACATTCAGAATCTGTTAAGAAATTAGATCGTAATGCACATAAAACAGATTTAAATGTAACCAGTACTCATAATTACTATTGTAGGCCTGATAAAAGAAATAAAATGCAGAAAAATAAACTAAGGCAAGAAAACAAACATTCGTTGACATCGAAAATAACATTTTTCATAATGATCATTTTCAGCAAAACAGTAATGTGAATTTTGACAATAACACAAGCAACATAAGCATTGAAGCAGACAAGTCACCATCTGTTGCAGCATTTATAACTGTAGAAACATACAAGAATGATTTAACAAGTTTAGAGTTGTCTCTACCACTTGATAATTCTAGATGTACTCAAAATGTAAAAAGTTGCCATAACTATTGTCTTCCATCAAATAGAAAAAGAAAGGTACAGAAAACCAAAAAAGGTCAATTTGCAAATGCCTTTCTTGACATAAATAATGTAAGTAATGAGCCTTCAGTGCATATCTGACCAGAATTACACTGCTAATGAAGAAACTATCTCAGTTGCAGCCTTATTGACTGTTGAAACATCTGCAGAAAACAGTATAAATTATCTGATCCACATCATGTTAGTGAATATGAAAGTTATATAAGGGAACGACCAAGCTATTTCTGTAGATGCTGTGACCGGTTTTTATTTTCTGACCAGTTATATAATTTAAAGGAGCTTACTGTAAATGGAAATAAAGAGTTTAGCACAAGAGACCATTTTTGTAGCTTTTGCTACCAAAAAATTAAGAAGCATGAAGTGCCATACATGTCATCAAATCAAAATAAACTTAATGTTGAAGAAATCCCAGATGTTTTAAAATGTCTCAGTACAGTTGAAAAAAAACAACTTATTGCTTTAGTTGAAATATTTATGACCATTGTTGTCTTACCTGGGGGACAACTTGCAGAAAAAGGCTTGATTCTTAATTTGCCATTTGATGTCCAAATTGTCGCAAATCAGTTGCCCCGTAATACAAAAGATCTCAATCTGTTCACAGTTCATTTCTTGCATAATAAGCATGAGGTAAATGAAAATTATACATATGAAGCAAATCCTACAAAACTGAAAAAAGCCTTGCTTTGGTTGAAAGAAAATAATGCATTATATAAAACAGTTGAATTTCCAGCAGATATTGGTGACAGTAGCTCTTGTGAAAATATTGAAAATTATGAAAATATTTTTGATATGGATTGTTATTCTGTAACACCTTTGAACTGTTCTCTTCCAAATTTAGATGTTAGAGACTTCATTCAGAGTAACAGAATTGAAATCCCCCACATCACTGATAAGCCAGTAAACATTTATGAAATGGATGCTGGAGAAGAAAAAGCATTTCCTTGGTTATTTCCAGGTGGCCTGTACGGTTTTAATTACAACAGAAAAATGCAAATCCCACGCTCTATGTATTTTAAACACAGATTATATAATAAAACAGGTATTTTCTGAACAGATCCAACATACCTATTGCATTCAGCAGTCTCACTAGATATGGCTTTACTAAAATCTGAGGTTAATGTTAAAATGAGGATGACAAAAGGCGCTGGAAACAGAAGTTGCATGTCTGCATCAGATATTAAAAATCTAAATCAAAATTCTGAGGTTATAGAAAATTTATATATGTTCATGAAGAATATTCGTGGCACAGTTGCCTATTGTCGCAATCAGCTCTATAACCTCTTTGTAATGTTTAAATTACTAGGCCCTCCTACTCTTTTTATGACATTGTCAGCAGATGATTGTAAAGAACTAAGCATGAGTATTCACAATGTTGATTTTGAAAACGTACCTGATGACAACAACTATTCTGGAATTAAAAAAGATCCTCTTATAACAGCTGTACATCTTGAAAGACGATTCAAAAGTTTAATGAAATTTGTCATTCTTGATGGGGTACAGTCATTAGGTAAAGTAAAAGATTACTTTGCACGTGTTGAATTTCAAAATCGTGGTCCACACATACACATGTTTTTCTGGATCGATGAGGTGCCATCTGTTATTAGTCAAAATACAAGTCATGACAGAAGTCAAGAAAAATACATCAACAACACCATTCATTCATGTATACCAGATAAAAATGATGATCCTGAAATGAATCATTTAGTTTGCAAGCTGCAAACACATAGCCACACTTCATGCTGTTGTCGTAATTTCAAGACCTCTTGTCGGTTTGGATTTCCAAAGAAAGAATGTGATAAAACAAAAATATTTACAAACATAAATCTATCCAGTAAAATTAAAGGCAAGTTTTATTGCACTAAGCGGTACAAAATGCTACTATGATTAATTCATATAATCCAGTAATTTTGCGCCATTGGCGTGCAAATATGGACATTCAAATGATTTGCAATGCAGAAGGTGCTGCTTACTATGTTTGTAGTTATATTTGTAAATCTGAGCCTGATGAACTGAAAAATGCTTTAGGAACTCTTATTCATTAAGTCTTCCAAAGCAACCCTGATATTCCAAAACGTGTGAAGTTATACAAAATAGGTTTTACTGTATTGCGTCATAGACGATTGAGCAGTCAAGAGGCTGCCTATAGATTAGGAAATCTCAATTTGATACATTCAACCAGACGCATTGTATACCTTAACACAAGACAGCCTCGTCAACGGTACAAAATGTTGAGGAAACGTGAAGAAATTGAAAGCTTACCAGATGATTCTACTGACATCTTCATGACAAATACCTATGATTACTATCGTTGCCGCCCACTTCTGTGCAGGAAATGAGTCTTTACAAATTTTTCTCTTGGTATGAAAAGACCACTGTACCTCCTTCCAGCAAAAGTACTTTAGAGAGAATATATATATCAAAGTACAATATATGGATGAAGAAAACTAAACATGCATTTGTCATCAGAACACCACAATTTCCAGCTTTTAGTGAATATTATTACTATTCCATTTTATAAATGTTACTACCTCATAGATGTGAGGATGAGTTGTTAACTCCATACTTGAATGCAGAGGAAGCATTTATAAACAAGAGATATTGTAGATACTTCTATTAATTTCACTCATTTTTCATTCATGTTCTCAAACACTTATACCAAATTGTCAAACAGAATCATAAATTGGTAATTTTGAAAATGATACTCATTTACATTCTCTTCACTGTTCAATGTCTTTAAGTGAATTCCATGAGGCTTTAAAAATAGCAACCAGATCCCAAATGATTGCCATTCAGTATATTAAGAAAAAGCTTGAAGAGAAAGATTTACCACTTCATGTGTTTATAACTGGTGGTGCTGGGGTTGGAAAGACTTTCACAACAAAGATTATTGTAGCATACTTACAATTAATTAGGCCAAAGTTTCAAATTCCAACCCTGTGATTGTATGTGCTCCAACTGGAACAGCTGCTAATAATATAAACGGCCAAACTTTGCATTCGTGCTTGAAAATACCAGTGTCTGACTATCTTGAATATTCGGCTTTATCAAGTTTTACATTAAACAATCTAAGGAAAAAATTTGCATGTGTTTATACCATTATAATTGATGAAATAAGTATGGTCAGTTCTCAGATGCTATCCTTCATAAGTCGCAGATTATCAGAAATGACAATCGCCCGTTTGGTGGTTACAGTATTATTGTTGTTGGAAATTTATTTCAGTTGAGACCAGTTAAGGGTAGTTTCCAATTTAAAAATACTCTTTTATGGTATCTATTTCACCCAACCTTCTTAAAGGAAAATATGAGACAGAATGGAAATACTTCTTATTTTGAAATGTTAAACAGAGTTCGTATTGGTTTGCCAAATGAACAAGATATTCATTTATTGAAATTAAGATTGCTTTATACCAATCCATCGATTTTTCAAAACAGTTACACATTTTCCCCACCAGATAACAGGTAAATGATTACAACAACTATTGCTTGGCAAGACTTGACTCGCCTGTTATAAAAGTACAAGCTACACACTATTTTTCAACCAGTGATGACCATGCTTTAGGCAATGTTCACAGTGCACTTATACCAGCAGATGATAGCGTGGCTGGGAGTTTAAGCAATGTTCTTAATATTGCAGTTCAAGAAAGAGTAATGCTGATCAGAAATATCTTTACTGAGGGAGGCCTTGTGAATGGTGCATTGGGAACTGTTACAGATATTTTATTTTCTTCTGAGTGTTCAAAGATACCAACATGTATAAATGTTTTATTTGATGATCCAAAAGTTGGCAGGGTATCTAGTTTTGTAGATGACACAATGCCACACTCTCCTATAGAGATCTCTCCAATACAACATAACTTTGTGTATCAGGGTTGTCATATTGTCTGATCTCAGTTTCCTCTGGTTTTAGCTTGGGGATGCACAGTTCACAAAGTGCAAGGTTTGTCATTATCCTCAGCAGTTATTGATTTGGGTCCATCTGTATTTGATAAGGGCATGGCATATGTTGCATTAAGTAGAGTGCACACTAATCAGGGTGTAACATTAATAAGTCTTGATCCTTCAAAGATACGAGTTTCTGATGATGTTGTCATAGAGTATGAAAGATTAAGAAATCTTGGGAAATAGCTTTCCTCCTTTGTCCAAAATCAGTAACAATTTTGTGATTTTAACATATACATGGCAAACAAATTCAGCTATGCACAAAATTCAGATTTGAATTAAATACACTATTCAGTACCTCTTCTAAGATAATGGCCTAATTTAGCCAATAACTAAATAAAATAACCTTTCGAAGCAACAAAAATTTCATATCAACAAATTAGCTGTTTTGTGCTAATTCAGTCATTGTTCTCTACTTTTATCTTGCTTTACTCAAATAAGTATATATCTGATGAAGTTTTATTTGAAAGTCATTTTCATATTTCTTTTCCAAACATTTACACCTGTCATTTAAACCATGTTCAATTGAAAATTAGTGTGAGAAATTTTATATAAGTGACAATATTTCTAATCTTGCAGTCTGACAAAGAAACAACCAAAATGTTAAAAGTGTACAGAAAGTCTACAGATTTGCTGACTTATCACAACAGACAACAACATCGTGAAATGTCTCACTTCAATATTGTGGCCGGTGAAGGTGACAAAGTCTACCACTTGAGAATGTACTTAAAAAACAAACTAGCAAATCGTAGAAGGGATGAGCTATAAGTTCATGAACATCGTTAAGAAAAGTGAAGATGCATTCTGGGTAACCGGAAACACCACCATCACCTTCTCCAGTATTGTAGAAACAGATGCTGCAGTGAACATCCCACCACTACCTGAACAGAGACCACCAGAAGGTGCACACAAAACCTTGTCCGAGGCTATCAAAACACCAGAAAAATCCACTGTATTTGGAAAAGTTGTAAAAGTATTTTATTAGATTTTATACCACAGTAAATTTCTTTTTTGTTTATTATAAGAATATTGCAAGCCATGTTAAAATGCATGTTAATACATAATACAAAAAACAAATGAAAATATATATAGTAAACATTACTTATGGATTGGAAAAAAAGTGTAACTCACATTCAGCTTTCATATATTTCAACTGGCAAAGGTGGGCATTTCAGTTTTTTGTGTTTTTTTTTTTTTTTTTTTTTTTTTTTTTTTTCTTGCTGCTTACATTGATAAAAAGCCTTGGCCTCATTATTTTTGGATGGATAATTGCTAAGACTGCGAAATCAAGACACATTTGGAATGCAATTAGGAAATAAAGCTGATTATGTTTGAAATTTAAGGAAAACTGTGTGATTTAAAAAAAAACTGTTGGAAAGTAGGCTTTAATAGACCTCTGTTAAATAATGTGAAGAAAAACAGTATTATTTATTTTTAGATCAACCCTCTACTTGTATTAAGATTTATATTTTAGTTTTCTTTTTCAAGGCACCAGAATGTTTGATTAAAATTCCCAAAAAAATGTTGCACACAAGAAACAAAGGTGTCTTTTGATTAATACCTCACATTTTGTATATTTGATCAATGTTTTATGCCATCAAAAACACTCTCAGCTGAAAAACTGTTAACAGTGTGAGTTATTGTTTACAAAGGAAAGAATAATATTCAAGTCTCATGTAGGATTTTTTTTTTTGCAGACATCGCCTGTGCTCTACAGACGGGAAGGTACTTTGGCTGTCAAATCTTTGCTAATCAAGGATGAAGAGAGTGTTGCTAAAGTCTGTCTCTTTGGTGAAAATGCACAGCAGACCTACAACAAAGGTAACATGATTAAAGTTACATCAGTGTATCAAAAAATGTTCAACAACATCAACCAGCTAACATGTAGTCCAACCAGTGTGTGTGAAGTGAGTAATTTTCATTTATTCAATGAATTTTATTCCTTTAACTTATACATACTCTTTTTAGCACCCTCAATAGGTACTGAATAAAGCATGACCTGCAGAAAACAACAGTTAAACCGTAAATAATTTAATGGTAAAAACTTCATCTTTGAACAACTGGGGAGCAGTGAACAGCATAAAACCTGAACAGCCTGTGAGCATGCTGATCTGGTTTTATGCTGTTGATATAGGTATTTTTATGGTGTCTGTACTTGTTTATGGTGGAACATGATTGACAATACTTTAATTGCAGAGCAATTGATCAGTATTTTGTCTTCTTGGACACTGTTGAATTCTTAATAATAAATACACAATATTTCTGATAGGCAAACATTACGTCCTGATTAAATGCTCTTTGTAGTCTTAATTTTGATTCTAAAAGGACTTGTGTAGATGTTTATATTGGATAATGATTTTACAATAATAAGGTGTTGATCCTTAAACCATTTCATTCGAAACAATAGAAAATATATACATGCCAATTTTTCATATGCTCAGATTACATACTTATGCCCCGCCAACTTTGTTGCGGGGTATATAGTTTTTCGGTCTGTCCGTCAGTCTGTTCGTCCTACCGTCATACTCCAGGTTTACCTTTGCGTCTAAGCTGATTTTTCAGAAACCGTAAATCAGATCTTTACGATACTTTGCACTCTTTATCATCATAACATGGACAACACATTCCAGAAAAAATTTGGCAGTTCCGTCAAATAATTTTTGAGTTACGTCTGTCTGTGACACTCCGTTGTTTGGTCACAGCTGAGGTTTACCTTTGTTTTTAAGCTGATTCCTCAGAAACCGTGAATAAGATATTTACAATACTTTTCACACTTTATCATCATAACATGGACAACACATTCCAGAAAAAATTTGGCAGTTCCGTCAAATAATTTTCGAGTTACGTCTGTCTGTGACACTCCGTTGTTTGGTCGCAGCTGAGGTTTACCTTTGCGTTTAAGCCGATTTCTCAGAAACCGTAAATCAGATCTTTATGATACTTTGCAAACTTATTCATCATAACATGGACAACACATTCCAGAAAAAATTTGGCAGTTCCGTCAAATAATTTTCGAGTTACGTCTGTCTGTGACACTCCGTTGTTTGGTCGCAGCTGAGGTTTACCTTTGCGTTTAAGCCGAATTCTCAGAAACCGTAAATCAGATCTTTATGATACTTTGCAAACTTATTCATCATAACATATACAACACATCCCAGCAAACATTCGAATAATTTGCTTTTTAAATTACTTTTTGTAAATTTAATTTGATATTTTTTACAAGAGTAATGATTGTTGTTAGTCTTGATAAATCCCAATATCACTGGACACAATAGTCAATAATGAATAGGGATTTACAGAGCACCAGTAGATTTGACGCGTAAATGCGTTATTACACACTTAAAAATGTTAAAACATCCATTTAATTTTTTTTCTTAGTATCAAAAAAACGCATATAAAAGGTATTTACGCATTCCAATAAATTTCCTTTCATGCCGCCAGAATAGGCAGAACTTTTTACAGTACTGGTGCAGTGGGTATTCCAATAACTGGTTTGGTATTTTTGCATTATAAGCACTGTAAGTAGCGTGTATTCATCTGTAAACCCTTCTACCATAATAATGTAGGAAAGTTGAAAACCTAAATTAGATACAGAATCAGCCACTTAGGTTTATTTTTGAAGAGTGAAGAGAAAAGTAGCACTTCGATTTTTCAATCGTTTGTAAAAGCATTGATCAAGACTGCATTATCCCTAGTAGATATACCTGTCTTGAAGACTTTTAACAAGTGGTGCTAATTTCATTGTTTTATTTCAATAGAGAAACATCTTATTCTTTTCTTTGTGTTTAATGCTTAAGGTCATGAAACTATGTAGTGATCACTCCTTTGGGAAAAAAATATCTGGAGTTCTGGATTTCAACTCAATAACTATCATCAATAGAAGTCTCAGTTATGGTAATTTTCTGTAGTTAGCTTACTTTTAGTTTTCATTCATTCTTCTGGCTGATATTTTACTAATTCTTGACAAAACGGTATGTTTTTCCATGAAAGAGAGCTATTTTAAGCATTATGTGTCATTTACCATAAAATGAATTCTGCCATTTGGAAGCATTTATTTTATTTATGTCCCCTGGAAATGAATGTTCTATATGTTAAATGCTATTTTATTAATTTCCCCATATAACAAGTACATGTAATGTGACGGTTAATGAAGGAAGGAAAATTAAATATACACAACTTTCATGATATTATCACAATAGTATGTCAGACTGTCTTTTAATTATTGTGATAGTTGCCTTAACTCTCATGATAGCAAATTTTGCAACAATAGTCACCACTAATATTTGTCAAACTGGGATCTTGATCATACACTATAACACAAACGTACAAACTTCTGTAAAAATAAATTTATAAGGATTCAACCTATATTGCAGGCTTTGTCCTGAACCATTTAAGACTGAAAGCCCAGATGAGCTCTTTCTTCAAAAATCAAGTACCTCTCAGCAAAAAATATGGTAGCTCCTTATTTAAATTTCCTGATTCAAGTATATATTGTTTTATTTTACAGTTCCTTCCTGATAATCCAGCTATTCAGTTCGCAGATACAGATGCCGATCCATACATCATGGATCCTGATTTCAATGATGTTACTGAAGGCCAACAAACTCAAATACAACTGACAGACTTTACAGATATTGATTTGTATGACTGCTGTGAAGCACCAGGTAAATTTCAACAAAAATAGGATTATTTCCTTGATATAACTTTTCTAATGATAACAATATTATCATCACAATAACCATCGTAGTTTAATTATAAGCCAGCATTCATGGGTAAACTGCATCCCGAAAATTATCCCAAATCCGTAAAAAAATGCCAAAAACAGCATATAAGTCGTGGACATAATGTAACCCATAATTTTTAAACTTTGTGAAATTTTAAGTTGTCTTAACCCATACTAAACACAGTACACTACCTCAGCTGAACATGCCACCTGTATACATTCTCAAATATGTCGGATAAATGTCAAGTTAGTATTAATAAATCTGTGGTACACAGTGTCAAAGTGACACCTCATCCCCCTCTTTGACCTCCCACCATTTAATTTCGACTTGTAATTGGCTGATAGGCTGGATTTTTTCACAAATTAGTAGAATAGTAAACAAAATGGCAGCGCTTGTAAAAAAGACCGATTCTCAGTAGATATTTTTTTGGTAAAAAGTAAAATATGTTATTACATATATAAGCAGCATGCACAGTTTGAGTTGATAAAATTTGGAGAAAAACAAACTGGGGCTTATAATCTAAGGATGATGGTAATAGGTAGATTAGAAGATTGGAATTGCTTTCAGTTTTAACACTTTTTGTTACAAAAAAGAGGTTTGACATTCATGCTCTGAAGCAGGCATGACTTGTAGCTAACAACAAAAACATGGTTTCACACCACCTGATAAGCTCTTGATATTTATTGACTATATTTTTATAAAAGTGTCAGGATATTGGTAATGTCCTTGTATGATAAATCCTTGGATTTAGAGCTATTGTTATATTTAAGGGCTTCTGTAAGTCATTTCAAGCAGCTTCAGACAGATGAAATATAATTTTCAGGTAACTCTCTATGATGAAAACTCCCGCTAAAGTGTATTGTTGTACATTTATTAACCACCTTTCATTAGTATTTGTTGATGAAAATGTTTACAATGCATCTTCTTCCCTAATATGGCATTCCCTTACTAAAGAAACAGACATGAGATAAATTTCTTTGCTTTATAATACAAAACATATTGCATATTTGGTCTATATTTTCAAGGAAATGTATAAGCAAATTTTCTATTTTCAGCCTGCCATAAGAAGAATATGGTTGGTGGAAAGTGCCCAATTTGCAGCTCTACTGAGACCAAGCAATCTACCTTCAGGGTCTTTTTCTTGTATTCGACACCCGAAAAGCACAATCTAAAAATGACATTATTCCAAACTACCATTGAGAAAATCCTATCTCAGACATCCTATCTCAGACCATTCCATACACAACCAAAGATGACATGATCAAGTTCCTAGTGTCACACCTTCATATCTCTTTCAAAGCGGCTGTAAGTGCAGGAAACACGCTGTACAATATTGAGCTTGCAAACTAAACACATTTATTTAAATTTTATATCCATGCCATGCATAATCATTCAGCCATTTCAAATTTGCACTGTTGGTACAATATTGCATAATTATCTTCTATTCATTTGATGTTCAAGAATACAATTTGTGCATTTGGTGCAATTATTTAAAGTGCCTATACAGGTTTCTCATTCAGGATGCCACTGACCATTCGAAACGCTAACAAAACACTGTCTCTTCTGCAATTATATATTAAGATTTCATTTGTAATCTCTTATCAACATAGCCCAAAGAGATTATTCACTTCATGTGTCATTCCCACTTTAGTTTTCTGGACATTTTTTCTAGGCACTTATTTACATGTTGGACTGGTTTATGCTGTTCTTTTATCCATTAACAAGTCAGCAAGCTGGTATAAAAGTATTGCCATGGACATGTTATTTCTTTTATCAATCAATCCAAATATTTAAATATGTGCATGTTTGTCAAAAGTTGATTTACCTTTATACCTCTGAGACGAGGGACATTGTTTTTAGCTCACCTGAGCACAATGTGCTCATGGTGAGCTTTTGTGATCGCATTTTGTCCGCTGTCTGTGCGTCCAGCGTCAACAATTTCTTTAAATAACATCTCCTTCTAAACTACTCACTGGATTTTGGTAAAACTTAACAGGAATGTTCATGCTGGGGCCATTTACCAAAGTTGTTTAAATTATTTTGATTGATCAAAACTCTAGGTAACAGGAGCTAAAATAGATTTAAAAAAATCATTAAAATTTTAAAAATCCCTACAATGATAAGTGACCCCGCACCAGGGGTCACTTGTTTTATATAAGAGTTGTATAGGAAAAACTTTAAAAAATATTCTCTTATGAATCCATAAGGCCTAGAGCTTAGATATTTAGTATGTAGCATTATCTAATGGTCCATTACCAAGATTGTAAAATTCATGCCGCAACGGTGATAAATGACCATGCATTTGGGGTCACTTGTTTTACATAGAGTTATATTGAAAAAACTTTAATTAAATTCTTCTCCTATGAAACCATAAGGCCTAGAGCTTAGATATTTGGTATGTAGCATCATCTAATGGACCACTACCAAGATTATTCAAATCATGGCCCTACAGTGATAAATGACCCCGCACCAGGGGTCATTTGTTTTACATAGTCTAGAGTTTAATTGGAAAACTTTAAACTAAGCAATGAAAGCATTATTTCTCTGGTGAGCGATTCAGGGCCATCATGGCCCTTTTGTTTTTTATACATATATAAATATTGTTATTACATTTTTGTTTCTTACTGTTTTGTATTTTTTAAACCATGATTAAAATAATTATGTTTGTTTTATCTTCTTTTCATAAAAAACTTGCATTAATATAAATCTGTCATTACATTTGTGCTTGAAAAATCTTCATTCCATTCACATCGATTCATTTGAAACTTAAATTTATCATAGTTATTGAACAGAGCAAAACATATCTTTTATATTTCTTTATGATAGTTGTTTAAGGAAACAAATATATTTTACTTATGTAATAGCAAACATTTGTATCTGGGCCAGTATAACTGTGTCCTGGGATCCAGCCTTAGAGTAAAAATAAACGGCAAGTACTTTATTTATAAATAAACATCCATTAAAACCTTTTCAATATTCTTTTTAACTCAGTTGTTAAAGCTTTTATAAAGAAAAACAGTTTGCCGTAAGGTACTGTTTTTATTTTTTTCAAACATAAAAATACATACTTCCTGATAATGACAGTCAATTTTCAAATGATAACTTCAACATTTCTGTCAAATCTGAATTTTTTATATATGTGCATGAAAGTCAAAAGTTGCTTTGCATTTATAAAATATATGGCAGATGTATGAAGCGTACCATTGCACAAGCGTAGCATTGCCTAAATGTAGGAATAAGTGTATCACTTATATATCTTAGTATTGATATTGGGATGGTGCACTGGAATGGTAATGATGATAAGGCGTTAATGAGCAAGTATTGGGATGACTGAAATTTACACGTGCCACCAGAGTGATAATTACTTGTGTCCAAGATGAGCTGATTAATAAAGACAAAGTAGCATTTTTATTCCTGTATGTGAGGGTATTTATTTTTTAATTCATTTTTAATGCCATTATTTAAAAATATGAAAAAAACTTTAATATATATATATATATATGAATTGATCTATCAAGTCATAATATGAAAACGTATTTTCAGAGATGTTAATACCTAGACAATACCTTTAATGTTGCTTCATAGTATTTTTATTAAAAGACAAATACTTAACAATTTAAAAAAATATATGTCACTTTAAAACTTTTTTTTTCCCAAATACATTCAGCAGCTGATATATTTTCAATGCGATCAAAGATTGAACTTTTCGTATTGTTATTATTAATGTTATATCAATGTATCACTGAAATATTTTATAAATATATTTTCTATATTAAAGTATTGCTCTTCCTCGTAACGTTCTGTGCATATATAAAGAAGTTAATCATATGATTTGTAACATCTTTGTGTTAAAATATGTAATAAAATAAAGATGGTACGCTTCAAACCTATAAAGTCGTACGCTTCGTCCTGGTACGCTAGTGTAGTGGTATGCTTCGTCATTCATTCATAACATAAAACTGTACTGTGCCAAAAGTAATCTTTACAACCTGTTGTTTTATGATGCAAGATGTGAATGCTGCATACTTCTTTTCTAGTCATCAGTTCATAATATTATTGCAATACTATGTTCCTTTTCAAGTATTTTTTTATACCTATGAGAAGAGAGCCATTGTTTCTGTTTATACATGCATGAATATTGTTTGATTTTAATTTGTTACTGTTTTGGATTTCCAAACCATGATTAACATCATTATGTTTGATTTATCTTCCTTTTAGTTAAATTTGCATTTATATATCTTTGTCATGACATTTGTACTTGAAAAATATACATTCCATTTCATCTTTTTAACTTGAAACTTAAATTTACTATAGTTGTTGAGCAGAACCAAACATATCTTATCTATTTATTTATGATAGTTATGATGGGGGGGGGCCCTCCGTGGCCGAGAGGGTAAAGTCGCAGACTTTAACTCTCACTCAGCCCCTCACCACGTGGGTTCGAATCCCGGCAGGGTCATTCGGATTTTCATGTGAGGAAGCTTTCCAGCTGGTTTGCGGAAGGTCGGTGGTTTAACCGGGTGCCTCTGTGCATTCGGGGTTTCCTCCACCTATAATTAGCTGGACGTAGCTATATGACTGGGGTACTGTCGCAGCGATGGTAAACCCAAAACACACACACACAAACAATTGTATACATAGGGACCTTGGGCAGTTTAACTTGAATGCGACTGGGAGTGGTATCATACCACAAACATTCTCATATAATGTAAAAATCGTGGACAATATACATATTATAAAAAGAATTTGACCTAAGACATTATAACTATCATATGACTGGGAGTGTGTGTCATTCATAAAAAAGACCTGGGACAGTATTACAATTATGTAAATGGGTGTGGTATCACACCATATACCAAATCAATAATGTGACAAAGTGTGGTATCACTCAATGTCTGAGACTCGCTTCCAAAGTGGTTATTTATATCGACTTACGATTAAGTACGGCAAATGTTAACATTTTTACCCATAGCTGATAATGGAGAGAAACGTAACAAATCAGGCGTGGATCTCAGACAATGGGTATCACTATATGTAATTATATTATCATGCATAAATAAACACCTGGGACAGTATCACAATTATGTAAATGGGTGTGGTATCACACCACATACCACCATTGTCATAAGTAGAAATCGGTTATATAGCATTGGACAGTATTTCAATTCAATTACTTAGTAGAGACCTTGGACAGTATTTCAATTATATTACTGGTTGTGGTATTACACCATATTTCTACATTTATTTCAATGCTTGAATTTCATATTAATAAATTTTTGATAGATGTGACTCTTGCATAAAAAATATTTTAATTATATTCTAAAGTCTTATCACAATCACATAATGAAACTCAATCAAACTTATCCATACAACATGAAGAGTAAAACTTATGTTCATGAATCCAGACTAAGAATAAATATAAATGGCAAATTTTTTATTTATAAGCAAACATTCCTTAAAACCTTTTTAATATTTTCATCTTAATTGTTTAAGCTTTTGAAACAAAACCAAAGTTTTCCACAAGGTATTTTGTTTTTGTTTTCAGCTCAAGGTGAGCTATTGTGATCGCCATGTGTCCGTTGTCGTGCGTCGTGCGTCGTCAACAATTTCCTTTAAACGACATCTCCTCTGAAACCGCTGGACAGAATTTAATGAAACTTGGCAGGAATGTTCCTTGGGTGAGGCTCTAAAACAGTTGCTAAAATAAAGTTGATCCATGAAGAACTCTGGTTGCCATGGCTACAAAAAGAAAAATAATTTTAAAACTTTAAAAATCAACTCCTTCAAAACTACTGGCCAAATTTCAAAATAATTTAGTACAGATGTTCCTTGGGTCAACCTCTACCAAAGTTGCTAAAATTATTTCGATCCGTAAAAAAACATGGCCGCCAGGGGCGGGGCTTATTTACCTTATATGTATATAGAGAAACCTTTACACAACATCTCCTCTGAAACCACTGGACAGAATTTGATTAAGCTTGGCAGGGATGATCCTTGGGTCAACCTTCACAAAAGTTGCTAAAATAAACTTGATCCATGTAGAACTCTGGTTGCCATGGCAACAAAAAGAAAAGAAAATGAAAACTTTGAAAATCATCTTCTTCAAAACTACTGGCCAGATTTTAAAATAAATTGGTACAGATGTTCCTTGGGTCAACCTCTACCAAAGTTGCTAAAATTATTCCGATCCGTTATAAACATGGCCTACAGGGGCGGAGCTTATTAGCCTTTTATATATAGAGAGAAACTTTTAAACAACATCTCCTCTTAAACCACTGGACAGAATTTGATTAAACTTGGCAGGGATGATTCTTGGGTCAACCTTCACAAAAGTTGCTAACATAAACTTGATCCATGTAGAACTCTGGTTGCCATTGCAACAAAAAGAAAAAAAAAATGAAAACTTTAAAAATCATCTTCTTCAAAACTACTGGCCAGATTTTAAAATAAATTGGTACAGATGTTCCTTAGGTCAACCTCTACCAAAGTTGCTAAAATTATTCCGATCCGTAAAAAAAATGGCCGCCAGGGGCGGGGCTTATTTGCCTTATATGTATATAGAGAAACATTTAAACAACATCTCCTCTGAAACCACTGGACAGAATTTGATTAAATTTGGCAGGGATGATCCTTGGGTCAACCTTCACAAAAGCTGCAAAAATAAACTTAATCCATGTAGAACTCTGGTTGCCATGGCAACAAAAAGAAGAAATAAAATGAAAATTTTAAAAATCATCTTCTTCAAAACTACTGGCCAGATTTTAAAATAAATTGGTACAGATGTTCCTTGGGTCAACCTCTACCAAAGTTGCTAAAATTATTTCAATCCGTAAAAAAACATGGCCGCCAGGGGCGCGGCTTATTTGCCTTATATGTATATAGAGAAACATTTAAAAAACATCTCCTCTGAAACCACTGGACAGAATTTGATAAAACTTGGCAGGGATGATCCTTGGGTCAACTTTCACAAAAGTTGCTAAAATAAACTTGATCCATGTAGAACTCTGGTTGCCATGGCAACAAAAACAAATGGAAATTTTAAAAATCATCTTCAAAACTACTGGCCAGATTTTAAAATAAATTGGTACAGATGTTCCTTGGGTCAACCTCTACCAAAGATGCTAAAATTATTCCGATCCGTAAAAAAACATGGCCGCGAAGGGCGGGGCTTATTTAACCTTTAAACAACATCTCCTCTGAAACCACTGGGCAGAATTTGATTAAACTTGGCAGGGATGATCCTTGGGTCAACTTCACAAAAGTTGCTAAAATAAACTTAATCCATGTAGAACTCTGGTTGCCATGGCAACAAAAAGAAAAAAAAATGAAAATTTTAAAAATCATCTTCTTCAAAACTACTGGCCAGATTTTAAAATAAATTGGTACAGATGTTCCTCGGGTCAACCTCTACCAAAGTTGCTAAAATTATTCCGATCCGTAACAAAAAAAATGGCCGCCAGGGCGTGGCTTATTTGCCTTATATGTATATAGAGAAACCTTTAAACAACATCTCCTCTGAAACAAGAGGGCCATGATGGCCCTAAATCGCTTACCTGAGATAAATAGCCCTCAATGCCAAACATGCTAAACATACTGCTCTTGAAATAGAGATGCTGTGGCGTAAACAGTGAAATTTAAGGTTTTCAGAAATTGCTTAGAGTGCAAACAAAGCCAAATAAGCCATTTTTATCATTTCAAAAGGGCCATAACTCCTGTCCTTAAGGGCAAATATCAGCCAAATTCAAAATTTTATGACACTTAACATTGTCACAAATTTTAGAGATGATTGGCTAAGAAATATAAAAACCTAGAAGGCAAACAATGTGAAATAACTTTAAAAATCATCTTCTTCAAAACTACTGGCCAGATTTTAAAATAAATTGGTACAGATGTTCCTTGGGTCAACCTGTACCAAAGTTGCTAAAATTATTTCGATCCGTAAAAAAACATGGCCGCCAGGGGCGGGTCTTATTTGCCTTATATGTATATAGAGAAACATTTAAACAACATCTCCTCTGAAACCACTGGGCAGAATTTGATTAAACTTGGCAGGGATGATTCTTGGGTCAACCTTCACAAAAGTTGCTAACATAAACTTGATCCATGTAGAACTCTGGTTGCCATTGCAACAAAAAGAAAAAAAAATGAAAAATTTAAAAATCATCTTCTTCAAAACTACTGGCCAGATTTTAAAATAAAGTGGTACATATGTTCCTTGGGTCAACCTCTACCAAAGTTGCTAAAATTATTTCGATCCGTAAAAAAACATGGCCGCCAGGGGCGGGGCTTATTTATCTTATATGTATATAGAGAAACCTTTAAACAACATCTCCTCTGAAACCACTGGACAGAATTTGATTAAACTTGGCAGGGATGATCCTTGGGTCAACCTTCACAAAAGTTGCTAAAATAAACTTGATCCATGTAGAACTCTGGTTGACATGCCAACAAAAAGAAAAGAAAATGAAAACTTTGAAAAACCTTCTTCTTCAAAACTACTGGCCAGATTTTAAAATAAATTGGTACAGATGTTCCTTGGGTCAACCTCTACCAAAGTTGCTAAAATTATTCCGATCCGTAAAAAACAAGGCCTACAGGGGCGGGGCTTATTAGCCTTTTATATATAGAGAGAAACCTTTAAACAACATCTCCTCTTAAACCACTGGACAGAATTTGATTAAACTTGGAAGGGATGATCCTTGGGTCAACCTTCACAAAAGTTGCTAAAATAAACTTGATCCATGTAGAACTCTGGTTGCCATGGCAACAAAAAGAAAAAAAATGAAAACTTTAAAAATCATCTTCTTCAAAACTACTGGCCAGATTTTAAAATAAATTGGTACAGATGTTCCTTGTGTCAACCTCTACCAAAGTTGCTAAAATTATTCCGATCCGTTAAAAAACATTGCCGCCAGGGGCGGGGATTATTTGCCTTATATGTATATAGAGAAACCTTTAAACAACATCTCCTCTGAAACCACTGGGCAGAATTTGATTAAACTTGGAAGGGATGATTCTTGGGTCAACCTTCACAAAAGTTGCTAAAATAAACTTGATCCATGTAGAACTCTGCTTGCCATGGCAACAAAAAGAAGAAAAAATGAAAATTTTAAAAATCATCTTCTTCAAAACTACTGGCCAGATTTTAAAATAAATTGGTACATATGTTCCTTGGGTCAACCTCTACCAAATTTGCTAAAATTATTTCGATCCGTAAAAAACATGGCCGCCAGGGGCGGGGCTTATTTGCTTAATATGTATATAGAGAAACATTTAAACAACATCTCCTCTGAAACCACTGGACAGAATTTGATTAAACTTGGCAGGGATGATCCTTGGGTCAACCTTCACAAAAGTTGCTAAAATAAACTTGATCCATGTAGAACTCTGGTTGCCATTGCAACAAAAATAAGAAAAAAAATGAAAACTTTAAAAATCATCTTCTTCAAAATTACTGGCAAGATTTTAAAATAAATTGGTACAGATGTTTCTTGGGTCAACCTCTACCAAACTTGCTAAAATTATTCCGATCCGTAAAAAAACATGGCCGCCAGGGCCGGGGTTTATTTGCCTTATATGTATATAGAGAAACATTTAAAAAACATCTCCTCTGAAACCACTGGGCAGAATTTGGTTAAAATTGGCAGGGATGATCCTTGGGTCAACCTTTACAAAAGTTGCTAAAATAAACTTGATCCATGTAGAACTCTGGTTGCCATTGCAACAAAAAGAAGAAAAAAAATGAAAATTTTAAAAATCATCTTCTTCAAAATTACTGGCCAGATTTTAAAATAAATTGGTACAGATGTTCCTTGGGTCAACCTCTACCAAAATTGCTAAAATTATTCCGATCCGTAAAAAACATGGCCGCCAGGGGCGGGGCTTATTTGCTTTATATGTATATAGAGAAACATTTAAACAACATCTCCTCTGAAACCACTGGACAGAATTTGATTAAACTTGGCAGGGATGATTCTTGGGTCAACCTTCACAAAAGTTGCAAAAATAAACTTGATCCATGTAGAACTCTGGTTGCCATGGCAACAAAAAGAAGAAAAAAAAATGAAAATTTTAAAAATCATCTTCTTCAAAACTACTGGACAGATTTTAAAATAAATTGGTACAGATGTTCCTTGGGTCAACCTCTACCAAAGTTGCTAAAATTATTTCAATCCGTAAAAAAACATGGCCGCCAGGGGCGCGGCTTATTTGCCTTATATGTATATAGAGAAACCTTTAAACAACATCTCCTCTGAAACAAGAGGGCCATGATGGCCCTAAATCGCTCACCTGAGATAAATAGCCCTCAATGCCAAACATGCTAAACATACTGCTCTAGAAATAGAGATGCTGTGGCGTAAACAGGGAAATTTAAGGTTTTCAGAAATTGCTTAGAGTGCAAACAAAGCCAAATAAGCCATTTTTATCATTTCAAAAGGGGCATAACTCCTGTCCTTAAGGGCAAATATCAGCCAAATTCAAAATTTTATGACACTTAACATTGTCACAAATTTTAGAGATGATTGGTTAAGAAATATAAAAACCTAGAAGGCAAACAATGTGAAATAACTTTAAAAATCATCTTCTTCAAAACTACTGGCCAGATTTTAAAATAAATTGGTACATATGTTCCTTGGGTCAACCTGTACCAAAGTTGCTAAAATTATTTCGATCCGTAAAAAAACATGGCCGCCAGGGGCGGGGCTTATTTGCTTTATATGTATATAGAGAAACATTTAAAAAACATCTCCTCTGAAACCAATGGACAGAATTTGATAAAACTTGGCAGGGATGATCCTTGGGTCAACTTTCACAAAAGTTGCTAAAATAAACTTGATCCATGTAGAACTCTGGTTGCCATGGCAACAAAAAAAATGAAAACTTTAAAAATCATCTTCTTCAAAACTACTGGCCAGATTTTAAAATAAATTGGTACAGATGTTCCTTGGGTCAACCTCTACCAAAGTTGCTAAAATTATTCCGATCCGTAAAAAAAACATGGCCGCCAGGGGCGGGGCTTATTTGCTTTATATGTATATAGAGAAACCATTAAACAACATCTCCTCTGAAACCACTGGGCAGAATTTGATTAAACTTGGCAGGGATGATCCTTGGGTCAACCTTCACAAAAGTTGCTAAAATAAACTTGATCCATGTAGAACTCTGGTTGCCATGGCAACAAAAAGAAAAAAAATGAAAATTTTAAAAATCATCTTCTTCAAAACTACTGGCCAGATTTTAAAATAAATTGGTACAGATGTTCCTCGGGTCAACCTCTACCAAAGTTGCTAAAATTATTCCGATCCGTAACAAAAAAATGGCCGCCAGGGCGTGGCTTATTTGCCTTATATGTATATAGAGAAACCTTTAAACAACATCTCCTCTGAAACAAGAGGGCCATGATGGCCCTAAATCGCTTACCTGAGATAAATAGCCCTCAATGCCAAACATGCTAAACATACTGCTCTAGAAATAGAGATGCTGTGGGGTAAACAGTGAAATTTAAGGTTTTCAGAAATTGCTTAGAGTGCAAACAAAGCCAAATAAGCCATTTTTATCATTTCAAAAGGGGCATAACTCCTGTCCTTCAGGGCAAATATCAGCCAAATTCAAAATTTTATGACACTTAACATTGTCACAAATTTTAGAGATGATTGGTTAAGAAATATAAAAACCTAGAAGGCAAACAATGTGAAATAACTTTAAAAATCATCTTCTTCAAAACTACTGGCCAGATTTTAAAATAAATTGGTACAGATGTTCCTTGGGTCAACATGTACCAAAGTTGCTAAAATTATTTCGATCCGTAAAAAAACATGGCCGCCAGGGGCGGGGCTTATTTGCCTTTTATGTATATAGAGAAACATTTAAAAAACATCTCCTCTGAAACCAATGGACAGAATTTGATAAAACTTGGCAGGGATGATCCTTGGGTCAACTTTCACAAAAGTTCCTAAAATAAACTTGATCCATGTAGAACTCTGGTTGCCATGGCAACAAAAAAAATGAAAATTTTAAAAATCATCTTCTTCAAAACTACTGGCCAGATTTTAAAATAAATTGGTACAGATGTTTCTTGGGTCAACCTCTACCAAAGTTGCTAAAATTATTCCGATCCGTAAAAAAACATGGCCGCCAGGGGCGGGGCTTATTTGCCTTATATGTATATAGAGAAACCTTTAAACAACATCTCCTCTGAAACCACTGGGCAGAATTTGATTAAACTTGGCAGGGATGATTCTTTGGTCAACTTCACAAAAGTTGCTAAAATAAACTTAATCCATGTAGAACTCTGGTTGCCATGGCAACAAAAAGAAATAAAATGAAAATTTTAAAAATCATCTTCTTCAAAACTACTGGCCAGATTTTAAAATAAATTGGTACATATGTTCCTTGGGTCAACCTGTACCAAAGTTGCTAAAATTATTTCGATCCGTAAAAAAACATGGCCGCCAGGGGCGGGGCTTATTTGCCTTATATGTATATAGAGAAACCTTTAAACAACATCTCCTCTGAAACCACTGGGCAGAATTTGATTAAACTTGGAAGTGATGATTCTTGGGTCAACCTTCACAAAAGTTGCTAAAATAAACTTGATCCATGTAGAACTCTGGTTGCCATGGCAACAAAAATATAAAAAATATGAAAACTTTAAAAATCATCTTCTTCAAAACTACTGGCCAGATTTTAAAATAAATTGGTACAGATGTTCCTTGTGTCAACCTCTACCAAAGTTGCTAAAATTATTCCGATCCGTAAAAAAAAACATGGCCGCCAGGGGCGGGGCTTATTTGCCTTATATGTATATAGAGAAACCTTTAAACAACATCTCCTCTGAAACCACTGGGCAGAATTTGATTAAACTTGGAAGGGATGATTCTTGGGTCAACCTTCACAAAAGTTGCTAAAATAAACTTGATCCATGTAGAAATCTGGTTGCCATGGCAACAAAAAAAAAAATGAAAATTTTAAAAATCATCTTCTTCAAAATTACTGGCCAGATTTTAAAATAAATTGGTACAGATGTTCCTTGGGTCAACCTCTACCAAAGTTGCTAAAATTATCTCGATCCGTAAAAAAACATGGCCGCCAGGGGCGGGGCTTATTTGCCTTTTATGTATATAGAGAAACCTTTACACAACATCTCCTCTGAAACCACTGGGCAGAATTTGATTAAACTTGGCAGGGATGATTCTTGGGTCAACCTTCACAAAAGTTGCTAACATAAACTTGATCCATGTAGAACTCTGGTTGCCATGGCAACAAAAAGAAAAAAAAATGAAAATTTTAAAAATCATCTTCTTCAAAACTACTGGCCAGATTTTAAAATAAATTGGTACAGATGTTCCTTGGGTCAACCTCTACCAAAGTTGCTAAAATTATTCCGATCCGTAAAAAACATGGCCGCCAGGGGCGGGGCTTATTTGCTTTATATGTATATAGAGAAACATTTAAACAACATCTCCTCTGAAACCACTGGACAGAATTTGATTAAACTTGGCAGGGATGATCCTTGGGTCAACCTTCACAAAAGTTGCAAAAATAAACTTGATCCATGTAGAACTCTGGTTGCCATGGCAACAAAAAGAAGAAAAAAAATGAAAACTTTAAAAATCATCTTCTTCAAAACTACTGGCCAGATTTTAAAATAAATTGGTACAGATGTTCCTTGGGTCAACCTCTACCAAAGTTGCTAAAAAATTTCCGATCCGTAAAAAACATGGCCGCATTTGCCTTATATGTATAACGGGAAAACTTTAATCAACATTACCTCTGAAACCACTAAACAGAATTTGATTAATCTTGGCAGGAATGTTCCTTGGGTCAACCTTCACAAAAGTTGCTAAAATAAACTTGATCCATATAGAACCCTGGTTGCCATGGCAACAAAAACAAAAATATGAAAACTTTAAAAATCATCTGCTTCAAAACTACTGGCCAGTTATGTCGAGGGTTATTTCCCTTTCAATGCTTAAAAGGCTATATTTCACATTGTTTGCCTTTTAGCATTTTTATTTCTTAACCAATCATCTCTAAAATTTGTGACAATGTTAAGTGTCATAAAATTTTGAATTTGGCTGATATTTGCCCTTAAGGACAGGAGTTATGCCCCTTTTGAAATGATAAAAATGGCTTATTTGGCTTTGTTTGCACTCTAAGTAATTTCTGAAAACCTCAAATTTCACTGTTTACGCCTCAGCATCTCTATTTCTAGAGCAGTGTGTTTAGCATGTTTGGCATTGAGGGCTATTTATCTCAGGTGAGCGATTTAGGGCCATCATGGCCCTCTTGTTGTTGTTGTTTTTTTTTGTTGTTTTTTTTCAACTATAAAAAAATACATTCGTCCTGATAATAGCATTCAATTTTTAAATGTGAACTTCAATATTTGTCAGATTACAAATTTTAAATATTTGCATGCATGTCAAAATTGCTTTGCCTTTATAAAATATACAACTGCACTGTGCCAAAAGAATTTTTTACAACCTGTTGTTTTATAGTGCAAGATGTGTATACTTCTTTTCTAGTCACATAATTACTTAAAATACAGGTGTATTGTTCTTTTTCTTGATTTGCTTTATTTCGTTTATGAAAATTAAAATCATTGAAATCAATATCTGTATTCATTATTCCTTCGGCCCGATTCTTTGACGCTTGCGTCAATATTTTCTTGTTATCTTATTGTTAACTATTTCGACTGGTTACCCGGACATGGTGACACGAAAAATAAAACGTCACGGGCAATGAAATGAAATGTAATCACAGGTGATCTTTTGTATATTGTATCGACAATGTACAAAACATTTCTATTCGTGTTTTAACACAAACGGTATATAATGTGCAAATATCTACTCTAAAATAACAGTTAAACGCACTGAAAATGTTGACCAAATTACTCAATTTTAGTATTTTGGATGGATGTCAAAATACTCTCATTGTTTACATTTTGCATTGCCGAGTATTCACGAAGACTGTCGGTTTTCGGGGGAAAAAAATGTGAATTTGAAAAACCGTCGCCGAATTACAATATGTTTATCTGCTACGTCATCAATTTATGCACACGTGATTCGTTAACGGAGACACACGGAAGGTCTATGGAAATTGACGCAGATATACGGAATGTGCAAGTTAGTTATTTTGTAAACAATTGAATGATCTTAAGTGAAAGATTCTTTCTTACTTATGCATTGTTGCATCTCGTAAGAAATCTGTAGCACACACTTTGCTTTTCTGTCCGAAGAATATGTACTGCTTTTGGAAGAATAATGGGCCTTTAAAACTGGTTTCTTATCATACGAAATATGAGTTCATTTGTCCTGTATAATTACATAAATCATCAAATACATAAATTGTGTGTGTGTGTGTGTGTGTGTGTGTGTGTGTGTGACCACTATCTAAATTTTGCTAAATAGGTTTATTCCATATACAAATATATGTATAAATATAAATCTTATTAATATCAGATGAAGTCCAGGTAAAAACCGAACATTCATGAAGTTATTCTAAATTAATACAATTTCCAGAACGAATCAGGTGATTACATCACACATTTACAACATTTTAGGCACTGGCTCGTATTTCACCATCAATACTTAGCGCTAAGTAATACTTTAATACTTAAACAACCATTACTATTTTATGAAATATTCAAGTACATGACTAAGCTGAAATAACTTATTACCGTAATAGCTAACAATATTTGCTAAGAAATGAAATATTTAGGTATTTTCATTAGGAAAATAAAGCTGATAAAATTAGCTCTTAAGTATTTACTTAGCGCTAAGAATGGTAGGTGGAATTCGACCTTGTTCGGTCTTTTGATATTCTATTAAACTCTTTGTACTCAAGATTTATCACGTGTATATAAGTGACCGGAAGTAAATAATGATATGTGAAATGTGAAATATCAATGTAATAGCGATATGCTCTGAAAAAAGTCTCATAATTTTATCAATATCTATACCTTTTTGTTGTTTATAGGTTGAGTCATATCCTAGACACAATGGATAAAGATATATGCTGATGAGAAGTCCCCATTGCATTGTATATGCCATTGCCAATGTTGTATGTTTTCCAGCATACTGAATTTTTTAAATATAGGTTATGGTCTCTTTGAATTTAAAACGTTTAATGTTTCGTTTGTTTGTGCAATTATTTTTTGTGTTTTGACGACAGTTAATAAACTTTTCAAACGTGGAGTTGTGTTGAGTAAGACTGGTGTCATAGTAACAATCAACGCTGGCTACAGTTGAATATTACTAGGACTTTACTTATGTAAAATCAAGGTCGCATTACATGCAGGAGCGCCATTTAAAGTGTTTGTATTTTACTGACTATTAAAATTGCATCATCTTTTGGTCTATACTGTGACAACTGGTATCTCATCATTGACAGAAATCAATAATGTGATTCATTGTTCGTTTCTGTTTTAAAATTACCTTTGTGTTTTATTAAACAGTTGTATACATCCAAAAGGCACTGGTGGTAAAACGGTCATTAACTGTTCATGTTAAAACATTGAGGAAGTGCCTCTGAATTGTCATTACTTTATATTTAAAAGCGGAGCTCACTGCTCGGATTACCGTCATTTGTGAGTTTATTCCTTGGCTTGAAATGTAATAGAAAATTCAAATGTAGCCAAACAATAGTGACTTGTCATATTGTAATGATTCCGGATTTGAAATGAGAAGATAATATATGTTAAGTCGGAGACTGTAACATTAATTAATGCTAATGAGAATATATTTAAGGTCAGGTATTAATCTGATTTTCCCAGAAATACACATTTATTCAGACATGAAATATTTTACTTATTGGCTGTGAAATAATGTCGACTGTCTCTAGGTAAAGATGAGAAAATTATTTATTTTTATATCAAGCTGTTGTTATGTGGCAGCAACCTCAAATGTCTTTATACACCAGTGGACCAAGTGTAAAGAAACAACACATCTGATCAAGAGACAAGCTGGAAGGACACTTCTTCAGTGTGCTGAAGAATGCCAAGGAAGGTCGGATTGTGCAGGTTTGAATTACAGAAGAAAATACCATGCTTGTGAGCTTTTGTCTTCAACAGATGATGATTTTAGTGCGCATGATGTGTCAGGGTGTGTATATATGGACAAACAATATATTTCAAAGGTAAAGACAGATACAAATATTGTTATGTAAGTCTTAATTAATTTGTTCAAAAAATATATCCCTATATATGTATATATTGCAAAAACAAATCAGACAGGTCTTATTTGTTCCTTGGGAGCTCAGTACAAACGTTTAGTGTATGTGCTTGAACAGCATCGTTAAGCAAGCCTCAGACACAAGTTTGTTGGTCGCACAAGTTTGTGTGCCTGGTTCAAACTCGAATTAAAGCCTTTAATTGTTTTAATCTGAAATTTCTGAATTGCTTAACAATAATATTGCTGATTTTGTATGGTATTCAGATAAACATTCATCAGAATGTCAACAATTTACGAAGGACTTAACGCCTAAATTAATGAGACTGCTCTTGAAAATCGTTTTATGATAATGGTACTACTATTATTATTATTATTATTATCATCATCATCATTATCATTATTTTATGATAATTATCATTAAAGTGTCCGTATTTATTATTTATACAAATGCGTGTCTTCACCAGGTTCAGTCACCATGTGATGACTGTGGTCCGGGCGAGATCTGCAACACCGAGACTTCAACCTGTACAGCTGATCCTCAAGGTCATCATCATCATCATCGTCACCATCATCGTTATCGTCACCATCATCCATCATCATCGTCACCATCATCATCATCGTCGTCACCATCATTATCATCATCATCGTCACCATCATTGATAAAACATTATCATCAGCAGCAGCAATTGTATTTCATCCACACTTATCATCATTGATAAAACATTATCATCAGCAGCAGCAATTGTATCATTATATTTTTCATCAGTAACATCAGCTTAGATATTCTGTAATCTCCTATTGTAAGTTTTAAAGTCTTATATAATTATATCTGTTTTGTAAGCGATTTTGTTTTCGTATTAAATGATAATAAATAATGGACCTATAAGTTTTTTTTTGTTTTTTTTTCCAGAAATAAATTTATTCTAAATCTAAAAAAGTCTGAGACTCAATGTCATTCAAAAGAAAAGAAGTAGTCCTCCATTTCTCACGGAGATTAATATAGGATTGTATTAAGATTATTATAATCATTATTATTATTATTATTTCCAACCGTAAATGTTCACAGAGTGTCGGCCTCTTACATTATCTAACGGGATGTACAATGGAAACATGAACAGAGTGGGCTCTAAGGTTACACTCGAATGTTTGCCAGGATTCAGAGAAAGGAAAATCCTGTCGAAAACTAAATGTTTGGCTAATGGTTCCTGGGATGGCACTCCCGAATGTATACGAGGTAAGTGCGGACTTGCTTATCTATTTTTTTTTTTTTTTTTTTTTTTAATCTTTTTTTTTATCATTTAAGATAGTCTAACGCATTTCCGTAATGTTTAAATTTCTTCAATATGTCTATATGATGTTTGAAGCTGTTAAGACTGCTGTTAATTTGATGGCTCATTAGCGGGATTTACGTATAAATAATTAACTATTAATTAATAACTATGGTCGTTGTAGCTGGATTGGATGAATGTGTAACCTATTTTTTTACTTGTAAATTCATGTATATTAACAGTTCAGGCATCACATATTGGTAACTCAAACACACTTAGTATTCAAAGACTATTCGGAAAGCACACGAAGGAATCCATAATTTTTAAACAAAATACGAATTCATTTTCGTTTTCTAAGAACATACTTTCTGTATCATTCGCTTATTATATCTTTTTTATTGATTAAGTTTGTAGGGGAAACCATTTGTTTGTATTTCGACAAGTCTGTAACGTTATAAGTTCATGTAATTGGGAAATACAGAACAAAAACATACTTAATCATAGCGATATGCCTAAATATCGAAGTACACTGATTAGTTATTTAAAATCACAAGAATAAATATCGAATCACACATTAAACAATTATTTAAAATTACATGCCTATAAATCGCAGAAGCGCATCGCATTGTACATAGCAATTTTTTATGAATCTATCGAAGCGTTCCGCTTCGCGTCGCTATCGATAGGTTTCATAGAATTTAAAATGTAAATGATAACTAATACTTACCTTACAATGCTTTCAAACGACTTATTTCTATCACCATAACGTTAAACAATAGCCTGTGATGCTATCTATGGCGTTCCAGTCATCATATGACGCTCCAAACAGAATCCTAATTGGCTCCCTGTTACCATATCTCGTCACAAGCTATCAGAAAACCGTATTGAAAATTATGCCCTGTGGGAACGCACTTTGAGGTCCAACGAGATGGGTTTGAGCCCAAAGTGCGTCACGTACTATGTGGTCCGAACCCAAAATATCGTCGGTCAAACGCACTTCGGAATCAGCTCCGAAAATGGTTCCTAAAGGACGTTATGTCACATACTAACGCATTTTGGGGTCTAACATCGATTGCATAATTGGCATTGATGATTGACCGTTACGAACATTATTATGACTATTCCTCCTCATCATTGTAATCATGTTTGACATGGTCATCGTCTTCATAACCAGCTACATGTATGTGTTACAGTTGTATCATTTATTTGTTTCCCTCATCTCACCATTGTTATCCGTTTGTAGACTGCAGAACGTATGCGCAAAGCCGTCTTTACTAAATAACCAGAACTGAAAACAAAAACTCAATTTTTAACATAGAACAGAACAGAACATACTCTTTATTTGACTTAAGCACAAAGCTCATCGTCAAAAAAGCAACAAAATACAAACTACAAAGCATGCAACATGATGAACTGTAATTATATGAATAATAATGTGAGATATGTGAGAGTGACATTATAACCAGCTGACTTCAATATCCAGATGTATAATTATTTACCAAACACTACTTTTGTGCTAAGATAGTTAATAAGTATTATACTGAAAAATTAAGTGTATTTTCTCTAAGTTGAAATCATTTTTTACAATAAATTGCTAATTTAGTTAATTTAATAATTCTTTGTTTTCAGTGCTCAGAAGTTCCAAAAATTTAAACATATTTGGTCTGTTTGAATAATACATTGGTAGATACTATGATCGTAAACATGTATAAAATGGACAAATAAGAATAAAGTGAAATTCATCTTCTATATCATTTCTATAATATAAGTTGCACTTCCTATCGTGTCTTGCAATTTGCCTATGTCTACCAGATTCTATTGATGAATTATGAGAAGAAAGTCTTAACCGTGCAATTATATTTCTATGATTACTATTTTCTAATAAATGTAGATATGAGGATCTTTCCATAGTGAATTTAATTTCTTTGAAAAGATACAATGACGTACTTTCGCTTACACCTGCTTGCCAATGGGTAAAATAGATATCTGAGGCGATTTAATAAAATTATACAAAACATATTAACATTTACCGACTCTGGGTATAACCAAACATCATTAAAACCAGCCTGCTGCAAGATATTTCTTATTTTTGACGACCAATTAATTATATTATCATTTTCGGTGATTTCTCTCCTATGGAATTTTACAATATTATTTAACAATGCATTCTCACGCTTTGTCCCAAATAAATTTAGCCAATATCTAACAATTCTAACATACCGTGCTATGTACAATGGATATCTACCTAACTCTGAATATATAGCTAAAGTATTTGTAGATAATATAACATTCAGCAGCCATTTACAAAACTTTCTATGAACAATTTCTAAGCAATCAGCCTTAAGGTGGCCCCATACCTCGCATCCGTAGTTAAGAATTGACAGAACATATGAATCAAACAAATTAAACATAATGTTAATTGGTATTTCTCTTCCACGAGTAACATTAAATAATGAATTTATTGCTCTTAATGCCTTATCTTTTAAAGTTCTAGTTGCCGGCATAAATGACCCGCCGCTAGACAAGACTAATCCCGGATAATTGAAATGGGTGACAATTTCTATGTCTTTATCAAAAAATGTGAATTTTAAATTTTGTGGTGTATTACCTCCCTTCTTAAATATTACTTTAGTTTTGTCTGTTTTAACATGTAAGTTCTAATTCGAGCAATATACTTCAAGTTTATTTATTAATTCTTGTAAGCCTTCCGCTGATTCTGAACACAGCACCGCATCGTCTGCATATAACAACATACATATAGATATGTTATCTATTGTAACGCCTGTATTCGTGTTCTTTTGTAAATGTGTCTCAATTTCGTTTAAGTACAGAGAAAAAAATATCGGCGAGGTTATTTCGACTTGAAATAACCCGATATAACTATTCAAAAATTCTGATACTATATTTAATGTTTAACTGCTAATCTAATTTCGTTGAACATAGCTCTAACAACCGACAACAGTTTTCCGTCAATCCCGTTTTGTATCAGCTTAAACCACAATGAATTTCTGTCAATGTAGTCGTAGGCTTTGCGAAAATCAACCATGCATGTAAACAACTCTTCTTTGTTACGTAATTGTCGCCCTATCAATGAATTCAACACAAACATACAGTCAACCGTACTGCAGTTTTGCTTAAAACCGAACTGTGCGTCTGTAATGACCCGATTGCTGATAGACCATTTCTTAAGCCTTTCATTCACTATGACCGCAAAAAGCTTACAAAAACAACTAATAATAATAACTAGTAATTGTAATACCACGGTAATTATTAGGAATTAAAGTATCACCCTTTTTATACAGTGGCCTTATGATACCAATTGACCAGCTTTGTGGAAAAGTATTACTGTTCAGTATGTAATTAAACATGATTTCTAACGGTTTCCCTAAAATATCCACACACTCCTTAAAATATTCATATATAATGCAATCTACGGAGCAAGCCTTATTATTGCCTAAACGCTTCGATGCTGCCAAAATTTCGTCGATTGTAATTGGTTTATCTAATTCTGGAAATGTGGCTTGTCTATGATCGCGATTATCAAAATTGCTGAGAAACTCGCTAACCTCGAGGTTTTCCTGTTCGTTAACGGAATTTGCTAAGTTTTTAAAATGTTCGTAAAATTCTTGATTCGTAACATTGTCACCTGCTGTGTTTACCTTAGACCGTTTAAACTGATTCCAAAAGTCTCGCGGTTTCAACCTCCTCATTTCATTCATTTTCTTACCAAGCTGCCTATTAAATAACATCTTCTGTTTTCTACAATAATATTTATAATCTCTCTTTTTTCATAAAGCATTCGTCTATTTACCTCAGTTTTGTCCCGTAAGAAGCCATTTATCGCTGAACGAACATTATTCCGTAAATGGCGTTTTTCTCTACATTTATCATCATACCATTCTTGTTTGTTTTATCAAAGTTTTCAAACTGACATTGTTTATCTCCCATTTTTCTTTCGAAATACTTCTTTCCACGTTCATTGAGATAGTCGGTGAGTGTTTGTACAAGTACATCGGGGTTTTCAAAGTTATTAACATAATCCTGCAATTCATTTTCTAGCTGTGATATGCTCGTATTTAATTCGATTCTAAAATTATCTCTATGTATTGGATTCCATCTATACGTAACATTACGACACCTATTTGCACTGTCCATCAAAACAGAATGTGACTTGATAGCAAAGGAAACAGGTGTATGATTCGAAAACTCATTAAAATTATGCACATTGAAATCCATTCAAGTATCGAAATTACTGCGGTGGGTCAATAAGTAGTCCACGACGCTATGACCGTTATATGTCATGCATGTGATTTTACCGATGTTACGGTCGTTATATAAACGCCCATTTACTATTTTTAACTTGGTGGATTTACATAAATCGAGGAGATGGTCTCCAAACCTATTGCTTATTGAGTCCTGTGAAACACGTACTAACGGTGTGTCTGTATCAATTACGTCATCGTGACCTATATTACCGTCATGTGGTATTGATCAACTTTCTGAGAAGTTCGTGAATTCATACCACCCACAACAAACACCTTCCCTACATTTTCAAAAATACCAATATCTGCCTCTAATTCTCTAGAAATATCGGTGTTCATTAAATTAAGAAAGGGAGAACTTTCAGGAGAAATATATGTAATAGCTATATAAATATCATCATTTTTCCAAAATCTTTTTTCAAGCTTTAACCAAACTAGACAGTCAATATCATTTTTAACTACTTTTACACCTTTTCTTATCGAATCTTTTATATAAATAATAACACCACTACTATCACGTTTTCCCCGTCTGTGTCTATACTTTCTATAAGAGTTTATTGGGTTACTGTAACCCTGTAAATGTATACTTGAGTTTTTATTAGTCCATGTCTCAGATAAACAAATAATATCATACTGTGTAATTATATTAATAAATTCCTGGCATGACTGTTTTTCTTTGGTAAGTCCCTCAACATTCCAATGGAGGACGCTTACGGCACTCTCACAACAGTCCTATTGATCTTTATACAGGACATTGTTAATGAACAGTGTATCTACACGGATGATTGCGTCCTTCCCGTCTTGCTTTGCTTGTTTCATTATTGGAATGAATCTCTTCCGCTTCTCCATCACTTCACGGGGGAATTATTCGCTAATTCCGTATGGTGTACCTTGCAGGTTCTTCGCTGCCCGTCTGACACGCTCCTTGTCTGGTTCGTAGGCGAATTTAGCGACGATTGGTCGTATTTTCCCGTGCCGATGTGTCCCACCCGATGAACTCTCTGCAAAACAATAGATTTTGCGTCCTCGACTTTCACGTCCTTTTCTATGAATGAAATTATTTTTTCTTTACAGTTTTCGTCTTTTTCTTCAGGGATATTGTAA
>CM037792.1:44985419-45005419 GCA_021229015.1 Solen grandis
ACTGGAAATTTACAAAGTAAAAAGAGGGCTATCGTACATTGAAAACTTTGTACTTTGGCATATTAAAGATCATTTGAAAATTAAAAAAAAATGAATAATAAATAACCACGAAATATTTTTACAGCATACTTTATTAAATATATATCTATTTGTTTATATATATTTATATTCTATATACTCGTACATGCGACCAAAACTTTTCTGCCTGATGCAGACACGTACGATGATCTTGAGGCTTGTATTTCTCCTCGTCACCGCAGGTTTATTTATCGTTAAAGGAAATAGAGGTTTGTCTATTTATTTTGTGTTTTAGATATTTGGAAAAAGACGGTGCACATACTTTAGGTTATGTTTCTGTACGAAACCGCGAGGAATTAAAATGACTCAAGACATTCCGACAAAGACATATTTCAATTAATTGGCATCACAACCACACATCATCTAAAAATATAGGATATAATATCAGGGTATAATAGCTTAATGTTTTGGCCAAAACGTGATTGTAAAATACGCTGATTTTTCCAAATATGATTAAAAATACATATGCACTTTAAACTTCTTTAGATACTTATTATATAGGTTGGACTCATTTTGCCTTTCTACCTTTATATATTAGCAAGAATGTACTGCTGTAATACTGTCAGGTACGGTCAAGGTTGGGAGTAGAGATTAGTCATTTCGTTCTTTTGAAACACCTCGCGAGTTTCTAAGAAATAGGCGAGCCTTGAAATCGAGAAGTGACGGATAAGGCCAAGAAGTTGCGATTGCCCTTCTTTATTGTTTATAAAAACAAATTATGGTGAAAAACGACCATGCTGAAGCAAGACCCTAGATGACAGCTCTCTCTCTCTCTCTCTCTCCTGTTTCTAAACTAATAAATTATTTTTGGTCATTCATCGGCCAAATTCGCTAAGAAATCATATTATTAAGGTTCCCAATTTCTGGCATCTAAAGTGAAACATTCGAATCAGTATCACAGTAAAGGAATCGGTCACTAAAAGACTGCATTTTTAACGAAATATTTAAGTCTTGCCTATATGTGTACGTGGCTATGACTACGTTGGTTCTAGTTGACGTTTCAATGAAAACATTGATATATATCCAATCTCTCCTCGTTGATCATTATATATTTTACATTTATAAACTGTTGGATGGACATGAAAAGTTGTTTGTGTTTAATTTGATATCCGTGCGAATGTTCCCAAGAATAATTGCAATTAATTTCATACAACTTGTTAAAGTCGAGTCTGATGCCTACCTTATAAGAATATAATGTTTTGTCATTTCTTGATATATTTTTTAAAAGACAATCAGAATTTGTGTCGGGGTCGTACTGAGAATTCTTATTCATATAAAGTCAATAATGTGTATCTATTGTTAAGCGCAGCTTTTAGTTCATCCATAACCCATTTACACTCTTTCTTCTGGCCCATGTTAACATTTACGTTGCTGGTATGTTTCGTAGCAGGTACAGCAAAGGCTAAACAACAACTTTCCATTATATTTCACTGGCCGTGCCAGACTGATAAGCATACTTTCTTGCTCCCAGTGGGGCAAATTAAATAAAGCAACTCTTTGGGGAAGAACCTTATACTTGTAATGTCATTCATTGATGTCAATGTTGTCAAAAATTTCATTGATGAATTTTATGGAAATTTCCTGTGATGTTCCTTGCATGAACCTCTATTAAAGTTGTTCAAATGGTTTCGGTACGTTGCATATCTGGGTCACAAGAGCTAGACAAGATTTTTAAAGTGAAATCTTTAAAAATCTATTTTCTTCGAAACTGCAAGGCCTGAAGCTTAGATATTTGGTGTGTGGCATTGTCTTATGGACCTTTACCAATCTTGTTCAAATCATTACCCTGGGGTTGTAATTGGTCCCGCCCCAGGAGTCACTTGATTTTAACATAGACTTACATTGGAAAAATATACAAATCTTCTAGTCAGAAACCACAGGGCCTAGAGTATAGATATTTGGTGTGAAATATGGCCTAGTAGACCTCAACCAAGTTTGTTTAAATCATGGCTCTGTGATCAAATTTGACCCTGCCCCAGGGGTCACTTGATTTTACATAGACTTGTATAGGAAAACCCTCAAAAGATATCAGAAATCACAACGGCACACGGCCCTCACGTTACATGATCTTCGATACTGTACAGTACCGATTACTGTTCTGTGAGTTTTGTTTGAAGATTTGCATGTTGACCTAGCAAAGCTTGCAAACTGTGGTATCGTTTTGTGCCACCCTGAAGTACGTCCAAATCTTCGAATTAAGAATGAATGAACGTCAATAAATTCTAACACTACCTACATCGGGGCCTTCGTTTGTATCTGGAAATATATAGAATAAAAAGGGGTCAATTAGCGCATTGTGACCTTAACTCCCGATCTTGACTATTGTAAATGTCTGAATTTTGACAGAATCCTCAGACATACAGATAAGTGGATTTGAGGCTCAATCCAGTTGCCATGATTCTTGGACCATGCAACTTAAATTTCATCATCTGTGCCTACCTGTTGAGCGATTTAAATAAATTATGGGGCTTTGGATTGTCTAAGGTATTAATGGACGTAAACCATAGACATACCCGACTCTCTTTCTCGGTGATGAACGTCATGAGTTCGTTGGTTTGATCCCCGACCACGACATATAAAATATGTATATATGGAACTGGTAAAGTTCTGGTTAATATGGGTTGTTCATAGACTGGTCGGCCCGGTGTTAGGGCAATACGACTGGTGTTATTCCACTGGTCATCGGTATTATATCGCTGTGTCTTTGTGAATCTTACTATATCTGCCAAATGTATGTTAATGAAAGTCCCCAAATGACTGAAATACTGTCGGTTGGACGTTCAACCCAAACAATTTGTCTTTAATCACTCCTATCTCTCAGTCATTATATGAAGATATGAAGATAGTTTGAGGTATTTAAATGATCCAATTTGCTTTCCAGAAAACATAGCTCTACATAAACCTGCCAAGCAATCATCCACGTTAAATTATGCCAACTACTTCTGGATCGCAAATCTTGCTACTGACGGTAACACTGAGTTTAATGTGAACTGCAAGTTTTTGCAGTGGTACAAAACGGTTCATGTCCTGATGGGAAGTGGACATTGGGAATGAATACAAATTCGGGAAGATTGGCGTATACGGCCGAAATGACAATTTATCTGGTGGGTGATTCACACACTCATGCAGTGCATTTCATGGAGAACACTTATGTTTTATAAATTGATATAATGATACAAATATTTCTATCTATTGTGATATTTACCTTAATTATATGATGATGGTTATCTTTAAACTCTTTTAGAAAATATGAATTGTTATTTGATTTAGAGTATCTAAGAAATAAAAAGGATGAACGTTTTTCACAGTTTATTCAAAAGTAAATACATGTACTTGTAATTCGTCACTGTATCAGTGTCTGGTACGACGGGCTAGGTCACTCACTATCAGTCTCTCGTCTAAATCTATATACATACTTATGTAACTGATATGTGTACCTTAAGGAGTGATTCGTCGTAATAAAACAACTTTTTTTTATACTTTTGTATCAATTAACTGTTAAATGCCTTTCATTAGTGCTAGTTTGTGTCCTTTTCTAACCTTGTCATTTGTTAAAAATATTTCTAATTAAAAAAAGGAAAATACATGAATAACAATCATTCATTTTTTTTTAATTTTAGTGCAATTGCAGGGATTCAACCTGTACTTATCTAATGTGTCACAATGGAGAACAAACTTGATATATCATGAAAGTGAGACAACCGAGAATCAATATGTGTCAAGGAGAGGCCACTACACAATAACAGTCGGGCAGGTGATGGGTCGTTTTGTGAAAGTCGCACTGAATAACAGTTTTGAACTCGTCATTTGTGAATTGCAAGTTTTTAAAGGTAGGTTGAATTTAGAAAAGAAAACACGAACATAAAAGTGTTTATTAAGTAATATCTCATTTTAAGTACTTTATTTATATGATTTTACATTCTTAAATGCACATTATGCATGAAAATTCATTTTGGCTATCAAGATATTGCTGTATAACATATTGACTGCAAATTATTGATTGTTCATGGACATCTATGTAAACTGACATGTGAGCATCATATAATTACGCCATATTGTCCGACAGCTTGTCCCGACGGTCATCACGAGCCCGACTGTGACCCATGTAATTGTGATGGGAGACCATGTAACAAATCTAAAGGATCCTGTCTGGGTATATTATAGTTCATGTAGATCTAAGACTTCATTTTGTTATCTTCACTTTATTTTTGTATTAAAATAAATGATAATGACAAGTAATTCATTCGTGTAACATTACATTCAGATTCTTACTAAGGCTTTGATTTCAAATGCCTTTTTCATCGTTAACAACTTAGTATTTCAATTTTAATGCGATGGTAATTATTAAATTGATAGATGAATATCACGGTTCTTATGTTTCATAAAGAGTGTCCAAACCAGACATTTAGAGTTAATTGTTCCGAAACATGTAACTGTCAAAACAATGAACAGTGTAACCATATCAACGGAGTGTGTCCAAATAGGTGTAAAGTCGGATATTCTGGTCTGAACTGTAGTACAGGTACCTTTTCATGTCGGTATATACACAAACATGCCGAATTTTAGGTTTTCCATTCAAATATCTTGGGCAAAAATCTTGGTTAAATCATTTCCCACTTTTTCCATCCTAAAAGGAAAGAACGTAATTTAAAGAAATGGTCTCATTCTTTCATCTGGTGCCATGCCAAAATTTTGTGTGGTTGTTATTTCTTTCATAGATTTTGCTTTTATTTAGGTATTTGGAGATATTATGCCACCGTGAAACTTTCATTAAATTTGATTGCTGTGTTTTTGTCTAAGCACGAGTCAATACTTGCCACTTTCTTGATATAATTGCCCAGTTTTACAGTTAATGAAACCAGAATTCAGCTTTTGTTTCTATTTGTATTTTTGTGAATATGAATTGAATGTGTCAATCCCTTCTTCGGACCCAACTTTTCCCACATCTGTCACTGTATTAATGGCAGTTACTGTGACCACGTGATCGGCACGTGTGACATCGAGATGTGTGACCCCGGGTGGTAGGGGTCGTCATGTGACAAAGGTACTATTTCTTCCATTTTAATGCAATTTGTTTTATTATGCTGGTCCAGATGAATTTTGTTGTTTTTGGTCCATCCTGTGGTTTCAGAAACATAAATAGGGAATACATATTTGAAATGTAAACCTTAATATTTTTTAGACATCAATGTCATATTAAAAGGCACGAGAAAGCAAACCAAAATGCAATAATTAATTGGGCCTTTTCAGAATGGAATGTGACAGTATCTCCTTCGGAATCAACTGCTCCCGCACCTGTCACTGCAGAAATGGCAGCATTTGTGGACACATATGAGGCACATGTGATCATGGGCTGTTACCCCCCGGATGGCAGGATGGCAGGGACCGTCATGTGAATGAGGTACTTGCATCTTTCATTCGTGTTTTTTTTGTCTTTCTTTTTTTTAATTAAATGGTCGAGTATGAGATATTTATTTCATTTTTTTTTTTTTGGGGGGGAGCTTAATGTCTCGGGATCTTTACAACATTCTACCTATATAATAAGACAAAGCTGATCTGTTGGAATATTAAGCTCCCGGGTTGAATAATTGCTTGATAATATATATAAATTTTTTTTCATCTCTGAAATTATCATCCCTATATGACCAAATAGCTTAATTAATGTCGGTGGGACGTTAAATCCAATAAACAAACAAATCATCTCTAAAAATCCCTCGAATTTCATTTTGTTTTTATAAAAATCCTCACTATGTGGCGCTCTAACTTAAGTGCTATATTTTAATAGAACATCTCAAAAAATATCTTTTTTAATAACTGGTCAACTGCAATAAACTGGTGTTTTTATTATTATCCCCCTCCGTCCGACCGTCCGACATTTTGTCCGGAGCATAACTCGAAAAGTATTTGAGGTATCTCATTGATGAGGAGTGCAGTGCACAAGAATGATAACTCAACCTTTCATAATTTTTGAGTTATTGTCCTTTGTTATTTTTCAGACTTAATTTTTGTCCAAAGCATTACTCGAAAAGTATTTGAGGTATCAACTTGATACTTCATAGGTAGATAGATCTCATTGAGGAGGAGTGCAGTGCACAAGAATGATAACTCTACCTTTCATAATTTTGAGTTATTGTCCTTTGTTATTTTTCAGACTTAATTTTTGTCCGGAGCATAACTCGAGAAGTATTTGAGGTATCAACTTGATACTTCATAGGTGAATAGATCTCATTGAGGAGGAGTACAGTGCATAAAAAATGAAAACTTAACCTTTCATACTTTTTAAGTTATTGCCCTTTGATATTTTTCAGACTTAATTTTTGTCCAGAGCATAACTCAAAAAATATTTGAGGTATCAACTTGATACTTTATAGGTGAATAGATCTCATTTAGGAGGAGTGCAGTGCACAAGAATGATAACTCTATCTTCATAATTTTTGAGTAATTGCCCTTTGTTATTTTTTAGACTTAATATTTGTCCAGAGCATAAGTAAAAAAAGTATTTGAGATATCAATATATACTTCATAGGTGAATAGATCTCATTGAGGAGGACTGCAGTGAATAAGAATGATAACTCTACCTTTCATAATATTTTGGTTATTGTCCTTTGTTATTTTTCAGGCTTAATTTTTATCACAGTGACCTTGACATTTTACCTGTAGACCTCAAAATAGAGGAATTAGTAGGTATTCACATGGGTTTCATATCTATAATCACTTTAAACAACAGTCTTCATTAGCAAAATATTTCTTTTAAATATGAAATATTCTACTCTCTTACACATCTTCTAAAGAGCAAGCGTTCGGCGGGGGATGGCCATGTCAATATGGCTCTTGTTGTCAATTATATTCCCCGTTGTAAATGTCCATCCTCCCGAATTCTTTCCGGTATTTTTCCCCTCATTTTGATGTGGGGTGTTTTGTCGCAGGTGTACTATGACAATTTACAGATCAAATTTACATTTCACTCCCCTTCGCGCACGTGGTTTGAAGTTTTTATGTAGTAATCGTTCAGTTTACTTTATCTATATGCTTGCAGATATTTAACTGAATTTTATAGTAGCAGTAATGTGACACACTGAATCAAAGGTACCCGGTACGTTGCTTTGACCGAAAAACTGCCCATTAAAAAATCAACAACCTTATATATAATAAGAGGGTAGGTAACTTTTTCCAATGAAAACGTACATACCGTTGTTTCAATTGTTTTTTGTTTTTTTTTTTGGTTTTTTAATGGGAAATTTTTCGGTCAAATCAATATACCGTATACCTTTAAATCGAATTAGCGTTTCCCCATCCCTTCCTGTATTCTTGAAAAGGTAACGGCTTTCGAGCTTTGAACATTTCGTAACAAGTGTGGTTGTCCTGTATATTCCTACATGCTTATATTCATTAAACTATGTCAGATTGTTGGTTGTTAAAGCTACTGGTCGAGATCTGCATTTCATTTACCATGGTGCATTTTGATTGCACATTGAACTTATTCTTAAAACAGGAGATATACCAGACTCTATTTCGAGATGTTTATAGATATTGAGGTTTAATTTAAAAAAAACAACATGTGTACTGTAATGAGTTGCAGTTCGTGAGTAACAGGCCGAGGTCTTCTTTCACCTCGTGTAGTGCAGTTAACGGTATCACGATCCTTGGCTTCTGAACATATATGTTAAAAAGATAATGTGGAAAGGGGTATTTGTCTCCATTATGTGTATGTTTTGTTCAATCTAGATACGAATACGGCATTTCGCTTATATTGTTTTTCTGTATCGTATCTTAAGGGTATAGCTGATGATAGAAGTTCAATTGTATGTAATTTAAGTGTGTACCAGACCTTCGTTTGGTCTTAAATGTTCCCTCACCTCCACACCTGTCACTGTATAACTGACAGCAGTTGTGACCACGTGGGTGGCACGTGTGACCTTGGGATGTGTGAACCAGGATGGCAGGGAACTTCATGCGACAGGGGTATTTTAAAGTATTTACAATTATACTTGAAATCTATACTGCTGATTAAACATTCCATTTACTTCCTTATTTGTTGACACGATTTAAGGTAAAATGTTTTGATTTGTATTCATGATAAATATCACAAACTAATAACAGTGGAGTAACTGCTGTTGAAATAAAATATCTAGTTTCAAGTATAATATTCAGTACCATTTGTATATATACAGAATTCGCTATACGTAGTTGGATTGATTTGTAGTGTTTATTACATTTTCACTTTAATCTCATTACAGCAACTACAGATTGCCCGGACACCTTAGGTCTCCTTATAGCCGTAGGGTGCTAGCAGTGACATGTTTAACTCAAACTGTATGCGTCATAGTATTATGCTCTAAACTTGGGAACTCATGGTAACACTTGATTCTATATAATTTCCTGCTTATTATTTTTTATAGTTAGTTTAAACTTATTTATTTTACGTCGATTGGGAAACAAGTTCTTACAACTAATCCCTCTCGACGGTTCCTGGGTTGGACCAGTACTTTGCGCCCGGGAAGGTCATGAAGAGTTCTTGCCTTGATCCAACAACCTTCGGATCCGTAATCGGATACGTTACCACAGGACCACGGCGCCCTTTTTTATACGAATAGAGTTACTGAATTAAATTTAATCAGAACTAAGTAACACAATTTATTCAATAAAAAAGACACACCAGGAACACGCGGTAACCCTAAATTCTATGTAATACCCTGCTTTTATCTGTATGTGATAAAGCTTGCTGAACTTCTTTTAATCGGAATTAATTTACACGGTTTATTAAAAAAAAACTTGTTTTGAAAGCTTTTATATATTAGCCAACATGTTTATTGACATGCAAATTTATTATTGTTACAGAAGAATACCACCGTTAAAAGAGCCGACGGCAATTGGGTATCTGATAAATCTTACGTAAATGAAATGGCTGAGATGGCTGTAAACAATCCTGAGTTCCCTAGAGCCCCGGATAACGACTATCAACCAGTAGTGAACGTGGACGGTGTCGGTGTAGATGTACACTAGACTACCAGGGCTTGTATCGTAGAGACAATCAAAAGGGACATATTCCCGGCTAAATATTGGCACCGGGCATGTCCTTAAAACAGCTTCTGATTTTGCTGACGGACGTGGATATGCAAATGTAGCAACAGATTTGAACAATCAAATAAATACACGTGCGTAATAGATTAATTTGCCTTTTTCAAACAGAGGAGAAAAGTGGTATGTAGGTTTAGGTTAACGTTCAACAGTAATTTTTGTGTAATTATTTGGAGACTTTGTCTTCATTAGACGGACATATTATTTGTGGTCGTGGGTTCGATATCCGGCCGCGACATACCAAAGTCGTAAAAATGGTACTGGTATAGCTCTCTTGCTTGGGGCTCAGCATAAAAGTTTAATTCCAGGACTGGTTGGCCCGGTGACAGGATAATGTGACTTGGTGTGGTATCATGCCACATGTCTACGGCGTGATACTGCAGTGGGCAACACTATATCTGTCTCAAGTAGATATCGTCTCCAAATGTCTGAAATACTGTCGTCGGCGGGACTTTAAACCCAATAAACAAACAAACATATTGTTTGTCCACTGCGTTAAGATACCAAAAATCATTTTCCATTTAACCATTCCAGAGATGTGATACCTAGATGTAGCTTCGTAACCATTCACACCAAATCTGCAGCAGCAGTTTATAATATTATGCATGTATCACAAAATAGTTTGATTGTTTGCATGATATAATCAAAAGACGTTGTTTATGTTATATCTTTTAAGTTATTATCGATTAATAAACTGATTGTTATAGAGGTTAATTGTTTTATTCATTCTTAAATCGTATTCTACTTTTCAAGTGGTCAGAAATAAAAAATAGATAAAAACTTACACGAAATTTTTCACGGAGGGTGATGTCCCAAGTCCATATCATCTTTTCTATGACAGCATATTTAACACAAAACATGTTTATAACAGTAAATCTAGTGAAATGAAGCAAGTGGTATATACAATAATGAAAAATACTAAGGATAATTGTTGATGGTGGCTTAAATTATTTTGGTAAAGATACATTTTTTTACGAGGCTTTCAGGAAGTGGGGCTGGTCAAATGTGGCCAAATCTTGATTCTAGCTGCTAAGTCACCCCATATTACCACACGTTTCTTTTCAACTTCAGAAAATGCAAGTTAGGTAGCATAGGACTATGTGGCATTTATCATTAAAAAAGCACGATCCTAGGAAGCTTGATATTGTATAAAATTGATATTTTCACAGACGTTGAAACAGGCGGTGCATGTTTATGCATTTTATCCAGTATGAACTATAAATGCTTCTGTAAGTATTGCAGTTAGAGGTGTTTGCATTTCCATTCATTTCATTATCTAGAAACAAAAACACTACCTACTTTCTTTCACCATTTTCATACCATTATATGTCCGTGAATAATATCATTGGAAATAAATATCATATTGAACTCAATATGAGTGGATGGAATTTCGCCAGATCTAAAAACTGCCTTTATAATTTTAAAGTATATATAAACTCGTTATTCAAATTGAAGTTTGGCAGTCTAATAAAGACATTTTAGACCCCTGTGTTTGATGTACACTTCATTTTTTTTCTTTTTAAGAAATTACACTCAAATATAGAATATTTTCCTGATGTGCAGTACTGTTTGTGATTTTTATGTCCCATATACAGTATTTAAATCCAAATGTAAAAAGATCAGTGTTTTCAAGCATGGTTTTATATTTGCAACAATAGTTCTAAGTTCGCTATGCAATCCAAATCTTATTTAAAAGGAAGTGTGATATATACAAACAGACGTTCTTTACTGGCGATCACACCTTCAAACATAGTTGTTGTGACATTATGACAGCTTGTATCCGAAAATTTGGATATCCGAAATATGTTACTCTTTTCATGTCTCTGAAACATTGAGATGATAAACTGTAGCATACGCCCTTACTGGTTGTTCAGACAGAGTTTTATTGTCCTATGTATCGTAATGCATCATTTATATTCTATATGAACAACCAACACTAAATAAGTGTTTATTATTATGCATTACTTTAATGCTTTATTCCAAAGAATAATACAGTGTTCTTGTCTAACAGTTTTCAGAAACGTAAAAACTATATTGCAAATTAACCCGTTGTCAATGGTATATGTTTAATGATCGCGCCGTGGTCCTGAGGTAGCGCACCTGACTGCGAATCCAATGGCTGTGGTTTCGAACCCCGCTAGGGTTCGAATAAGCAATGGCCTCCCTTGAAGCTAAGTAATTGTCCAAACAGGAAATCATTGATATATAAGTTGTAAATATGTATGTGTTTATTATTTGTCAACTTGAACAAAACATAATTTGAAATTTACTTAACACGAATTATAGGATGTAGCATTTGACACAGTAACTATAAAAAATTTGCCATATATACTAGTATACCAAAGTAGATTATTTTTATACTGTGAAAAAATATATTGTCCGTCGTAGCATGTGGCCAAGGAAATTATTACCAGAGACGCGTAATGGCTCAATGCTTTATATCCGCACAGTTTTTAATGCCTACCAGAGCGCAAATGTTCAAGATTACCCTCAGTCCGTCGTCGTCCGTCGTCAACAAATTGCTTTAAAAGTTACCTACTCTTAAACCACTACGTAGAAATTAATGATATATCAATGTGTGAATGTATGTGTGGAGAAAGACACATTTACATATATGTTATTTTATTGATTCCCATTTTCTTCATCACTGTAATTCTTGTTTGTGTGTACTTGTGTGCCGCAAAGCCTTAATTACACTAATAAAACTATACATGTAGTTATATATTGGATCTGTCATTGTCGTGAGAGAAGAGATTGAACTCGTGTTCAAATGATCAAATAATTTACAAGAGATGAATTCTTAGTTAAATATGAAAACCTATCTGATCCATCATTTTGGTAAAAAAAACAAGAGGGCCAAGATGGCCCTTGATCGCTCACCTAAGAAAGATGATTGCTTAAGAAATAAAGATGCTTGAGTGTAAAAGTGAAATCTGGCTTTTTTATGGTGAAAAGGGCATAACTCCTAAATTTACTAGTCAGTATCAGTTAAAATTGAACCCGATTGCGAGATTATGAGCATAAACATTGTCATAAAGTTTGAAGATGATTGCTAAAAAAGGAAGATGCTAGAGTGTAAACAACATGAAATATGACAATTTTTATATTAAAAGGGGCATAACTCCTTACCTAATCAACAAATATCAGCTTTAATCGAACTCAATCGAGACATGATGGTCATAAGCATTGCCAAAATGTTTGAAGATGATTGCTCAAAAGATGAAGATGCTAGAGTGTAAACAATGTGAAATATGGCATTTTTTTTTAATATTAAATGGGGCATAACTTCTGACCTTATTGACGGATCTCAGCCATAATCAAACTCAATCGAGACCTTATGGTCATAAGCATTGCCATAAAGTTTGAAGATGATTGCTCAAAAGATGAAGATGCTAGAGTGTAAACAAAGTGAAATCTGATATTTTTGGAATATTAAAAGGGGCATAACTCCTGACCTAATTGACGGATCTCAGCCATAATCGAACTCAATCGAGACCTTATGGTCATAAGCATTGCCATAAAGTTTGAAGATGATTGCTCAAAAGATGAAGATGCTAGAGTGTAAACAAGTGAAATCTGTTTTTTATATTAAAAGGGGCTACTCCTGACCATGACGATCTCAGCCATAATCAAACTCAATCGAGACATTATGGTCATAAGCATTGCAATAAAGTTTGAAGATGATTGCTCAAACGATGAAGATGCTAGAGTGTAAACAATGTGGATTATGGCATTTTTTGAATATTAAAAGGGACATAACTCCTGACCTAATTGATGGATCTCAGCCATAATCGAACTCAATCGAGACATTATGGTCATAAGCATTGCAATAAAGTTTGAAGATGATTGCTTAAAAGATGAAGATGCTAGAGTGTAAACAACGTGAAATATGGCATTTTTTGAATATTAAAAGGGGCATAACTTCTGACCTAATTGACGGATCCCAGCCATAATCGAACCCAATTGAGACCTTATAGTCATAAGCATTGCCATAAAGTTTGAAAATGATTGCTCAAAAGATGAAGATGCTAGAGTGTAAACATGTGAAATATGGCATATTTTGAATATTAAAAGGGGCATAACTTCTGACCTAATTGACGGATCTCAGCCATAATCAAACTCAATCGAGACATTATGGTCATAAGCATTGCCATAAAGTTTGAAGATGATTGCTTAAAAGATGAAGATGCTAGAGGGTAAATAAAGTGAAATATGGCATTTTTTGAATATTAAAAGGGCATAACTCCTGACCTAATTGACGGATCTCAGCCATAATCGAACTCATTCGAGATATTATGGTCATTAACATTGTCTTAATGTTTGAAGATGATTGCTCAAAAGATGAAGATGCTAGAGTGTAAACAAAGTGAAATCTGGCATTTTTTTTTATATCAAAAGGGGCTTAACTCCTGACCTAATTGGCCGATCTCAGCCATAATCAAACTCAATTGAGACATTATGGTCATAAACATTGTCATAAAGTTTGAAGATGATTGCTCAAACGATGAAGATGCTAGAGTGTAAACATGTGAAATATGGCATTTTTTGAATATTAAAAGGGGCAAACCTCCTGACCTAAATGACGGATTTTAGCCATAATCGAACTCAATCGAGACATTATGGTCATAAACATTGTCTTAAAGTTTGAAGATGATTGCTTAAGAAATAAAGGTGATAGAGTGTAAACACTAAAAATTGTTGACGCCGCATGACGCACGACGCACACCGCACGACGGACGACGGACGACGAACTCTCACGGGATCACAATGGCTCACCCTGAGCTTTGCTCAGGTGAGCTAAAAAAAAAAAGAAGAAAAAAGTGAATGTTGCTTATGGTTATTGAAACGTTCGCTTTGATTTAATTTACTCGCATAAAACCAACATTTTCAATAAAACAATTAGCTTATACAAAACCATCACATATTTTTCTCATTATTTATTTATTTATTTATTTTCCATACGGAAACATTAATTATTCAAACGGGGTATCCTTTAGTTCTTAGGCCTACCAGTAATAAATCAACTTGTATTTATCTAGCTAACTTAAACAAACATAAAATCTATTTACTTCAAATAAAGCGTTAGTGTCTATTGAAGGGTCTGTATTCTATTTATTTCCTGTTTTGATGTTTTCACAACACGAATCTCATACGTCTTGTAACCAACCAATGATTATTCCCCTTCACTTTCAGCAAACATTCAGTTCATAAAGCGGTTAGATAATCTACAACATGGTTCACACCTTGAAACATACATATACATTAACCTCCGCTTATAACAAACTCACCGGGACCCTGATTGATAAATCCGAAATTCCGATATAAACACACACACACAGGACCCTGTCATCTGATTAAGTACCCACTTGAGTGATAAAACAGATCAGTAGGCAGCACAGCTGTAGTGTAAACCTGCTGGACTTCCTGCTTGATAATATCTATTTATTTTCCCTAAAAAGTAATTACATGAAATTTACGCGGAAAAAATAAATCCTTGTCTCAAGGATAAGTTTAAGATCACGTTTCTAAAACATACATATGTTGCACTCTCATTAGTTGCACCGCGTCGACAATATTGCGTGCTATTTTCAACTTATGTTTAATTTGTTATATCATGTTTACAGATTGTCATCTGTCCGCTGCTTTGTGCGTAACATTTATCATAATGAACGGGACGATATATTTCATTGCTTGATATTATTTTGACTTTATTTCACGATTTAATCCATAAAGCAAATAGTTCAATGAATATGAATCACAAGTTGAAATAACACTTCAAAACTGTGCTTTAGTGATAAGGGCAAAACAAGAAATATCTATCATCGATTTAAGTATTGGGTGAATATAGAACGGTTATATAATGAAAAGCGTCCCGTGAAGCAGACTCGTATATAAATACTGCAGATATTTATGACGGTCGAGCCGAAATAGGTGTAAATAGGTGCATCTAAGAGAGGTATTTTCATAAAATAACTATGTATACACCAAAGAACTGTAATTCAGTCAGATTATTTTATTAATATTTCGTGATTACGAAGCTTAAATTTCAGCTAGTTGTCAACTCAGCAAACATTTGTGCGTAACCTTTTACCAAAGTATAGGCATTTCGTCGTGCAAATATTCATTCGGCAGTCTTACGTAATCAACCATAAGTAGAACAAACGTGAGGTTAGACAGCTACGCCTAAAATGGATATAAGCACAGGAACACAGGAATGTTCTTCCGTGTCATTGGCTTTAACGGCTTATAAACTCTCATTTAACGTATTAACTTGTCATTTTTTTAACCAGAGGGCTAGGAGGAGAGATGTGTTATTGCCCGAAAAATGCACAATATTAGCTGTCTTATCCTTGGGTGCTGGTATGTTGATCCCGCCTACCAATAAAATGCACTATCGCCCACTGGTATACTAACGTTACCATCAGGGAAAAGTAAGCAAAAGACCATTATAATCCTACATCAAATGGCTTAAACACGAAATATCTATAATAATTTCACATAAACATAAAAAAAGAAAATTTAAGCTGTGTGTTCAATTCACCTATATACCTAAGCAATTGAATAATTTTAGCAACAATCACAAAAACATTGATAAACTTAAAAACTATTGGTTTCAGTTTCCGACCGCGACAGACTAATCTCGTTTAAAATGGTACTGGATAAACACAAGGATAACCTCAAGACTGATTGACCTTGTGTGAGGATAATGTGACTGAGAATATGATATTGTGTCCCTTGTACAACGTATGCGGCGTGTTATCGCAGCAATATAATTATAATCAAAAACAAACCATGTTAACTGAGATAGAAGGCGTTATCACCGGGATTCGAGCCAACGACTTCTCTGATATTAATTGCATGACTTATTTTCGGATTGAACTTTCAAAATGGTTCTTATCTTATACATATGGGGGCGGACCGGTGGCTAAGTGGTAAAGCGTTGGGCTGCTTATCAAATCCATGCATGATATACCAGTGTCCGAATTAACATTTATTTACAAAATGAAATAAAACTTGAACTTCAACAATACGAATATATATAAAAATATATTAGCAAAATGTATGACGGGCACTAAGGTCGGCATTTTAGAATGATATGTGACCGTGTTTGGGCACAGCTTACTGGTGATAAAGGTACTCGAGTCTGTCCGAATGTCTCCCTAAAGATGAGTCCATACACCGCAAGATATGAATACCGTCCGTTTATCTGGTTAGATAACGCCTCTGTTAAATGAATATGGACGTTTGTTGAAAACTTCCTGTTTGATTATTGTGTTTGGATGTCTCTGATGTGAGTACATGTTTTCACAATTATAAATCTTGAGAATTAGTTTAAGAATGTTTAAACATGTATACCTTTATTGTAATTTGCTATTGTTTCTCTTTTTACTAAACTAGAAGGATTGATAACACATCGAACGTTCCATACATCATCTTCTCCTTGGTCCATTTGTTCTTTTTTCCTTTATTATTTCATACTGGACATACTTGTTGTCGTGAAATAATAAGATTGAGTTTAGATGTACAGTGGTATATGTATTTGTAAAAAATGCAATAAATAAGTAAGGAAAATTCTTGCCTGGATTTCGGATTTTAGTTTATACATGAGCACTAACAGAAAGCAAATCTCGGTAATTGTGTTGCAATTGTGTTGGGGTTACCGTCGCTGCGACAGTGTCAAAATGTGTCAGTGTCATTATGTCAAAATGTGACGCCTAGTAACGGACATGTAGAGGAAGATATCATGTGCACAGGGACACCCGGGTTGAACCACCAACCCCCGCATATATTGTTGTATTATACATGTAGACCTGGGTTACTTTTTTCATAATTATGCACATCATTTGCTTTTGAAATTTTAAACATTAACTGAAAAATCTTTGTTCATAAATAACGTCAATTTCATTGATAAAGCTTGGTGAAACGACTGAAAGATATCCATGAGTGATAATCATATACTACATCTTACAAGATAAAACCTTTCCGTGTTCAGTATGATGTACAAAAGCCTATTAGGATCACAAATATAAAATACATTTATTAAGTCGTAATAATACGAAATAAAGGCGTTTTACGCGTATAAACTCGTTATAGCATAGTGAAACGCGCCATTACGCAAAACTGCATGATAACGAGAATATATTGCGTTATTATGCGAAGAAAAAAAAATGATACGCGTTTAAAAGGCATAATAAGAAGCGAACAAGGTGCGTTATAATGCAAATCAAAAGCTTAATAACTCTAATTTGAAACAAAGGTGCAATAACGTTAAAAAAGGGCAAATCAACGCTAAACAAAGGCATAATAACGTGAAGTTGAAACTCGTTATAACATGAAACAAAGACGTTTGTTTGTTTGTGTAATGGGTTTAACGTCACAAAGACAGTATTTCAGTCATTTGGTGAGGATGTCTACTTGTGACAGATATAGTGCTGCCACACTGCATTATCACGCCGTAGACATGTGGCATGATACCACACCCAGTCACATTATCCTGACACCGGGCCAAATGGTCCTGCAATTGCCCTTATATGGAAACTAAGACGTAATCGTTATAACTAGGACTATGTATTGCCAGTTTGCTTCCGATACAATATATTATATTGCAATAAGGGAATAACAATTTGCAGTACAATAAATGTGTAAATTGCTTGTAGTATAGAAAGACACCTTATATGGCATTTTTTTGAGAAATAACATGTTTAATAGCAAGCTAATTAACAACTTAACGAAATCTTACATGATGTAGTAACGCTTAGTATATTTTTCAGTTAAAAGAAGCTAGTTCAGAGATTGTCATTGGCTAGAATTTGATTTTTATCTCTATGTGTGCATTACGTCTATTAATACGCATTGTCACCTAATGCAACAATCCGCGTTAGTAAAAATAAAATGTGTGGTTTCTCCATCACAGACAATACAAACGGTACTGAAACTATATTTGCAATTATAAAACCTACATTTAGATTTTCTATTTTATTTGCCATCACTTGATTAATCGCATTCACTCTTCGTGCCTACGCTCACTTCACTATCCGAACTGGTGAAGACGCCATGTCACGTGGTACGCCGGTTTCGGGGATACCGTATTCTTAATCTCATTAAAATCAGATTCAGTATCGCTAACTGAATCTGACAACATCATATGGAAGGTCGTCTCAGATTAACCTTTGTATAAGCCAATCAAATTGGCGCCTACAAAATCGTAAGGTTTAACCAGGGGAGGTAACCGCATCAATATATATGAACAAATAACAAGATGGCGGCATCCATGATTTCAGCCACTGTGATAGAAAGCACGCCTAAAAAACTACATAAACCGAACACGATAACATAACCGTTATCGGTAAACTCCATTATCTCTATACTGGTAAATCATGGTAGTGTGTCTACCTTTGTCAAACTATGATATAGTATGTTCCCATAAAAAAAAATTAAATAGAAATCACAAGGGAATAAATGCGTTTGATTTTGTTTTCTCATACAGTGCAAGCACGAAGGCATGGGTTCGGGTCTCATTTTATGCATTATATTTTTTCTTGTATTTTTATTTTGCTTTGGCATTTTTTCCACCATTTATAGATTAATTCATGAACATTTCAACATATTCAGATTTTCATTCAAAAGCACTATCTGTATCTGAGTAGTCAGAACGTTCGAAATATATTTTGACGATTTGTTCACTTTTGGAATCTAATCTTTTCTGAGACATTTAAATATTGTATATAAACTAAAGAAAATAAAGAACTAAGAAAATTCGGTAGTGAATAATCGTGTGTATGATTTGAACACATATCTTTTAAAGTCTACACAGGAACATTAAAAAAAACTTTCTGTTTTTGCACCATTTTTTTAACCGATACGATTCGGAACACCCCTTGTAATAACGCAAAACAAAGGCGTTAAACCTTGCTTAAGTGAGAGTGTCTTGACACGTACGGTTTTCAGTTTTGCGTAATTATGCCTTTTTTGCGCTAGCACACCTTTTTTGCATGATTTTACGAGTTTCCACTTCGCGTTATTACTCTTTTTTTCGCGTTATTACGCCGTTGTTTCACGTTAAAACGGATTTCAACCTTGCGTTTTTACGCCTTTTTTTATTCGCGTTTTACAAGTTTCATCTTCGCACTATACGCCTTTGTCTCGCGTAATTCTGACTTTGCGTTTTTACGCCTTTTTTGCGTTATTACGCCTTTGTTTCGCGTCTTTACGAGTTTCAACTTCGCGTTATTACACCGTTCTTTTGCGTTATAACGCTTGTTTCGTGTAATTACGAGTTTTAAATTCGCGTTGTTACGCCTCTGTTTTGCATCATTACGCCTTTGGTTCGCGTTATAATGCCCTTTAATTGCGTAATAATGTTTTCTCCGCCTTATATACTCGTTATAATGCCTTTATTGCGTAATTACGCGATTCTCTACGTTATATGTAATGAGTTTATTAGCATAGAAACGTCTTCATCCTGCATTATAACGACTTTATTAAAATGTAAATTTTTGTCTGGTGATCCTATCTATATGTATATAAGGCTTTTCGTAGCGATGCACGTCACGTTGACTGATCAAAGTTAATAAAGGATTAATGGATGACGTCAAATCGATAAAAATGACGTCTCGATGTATTATTGAGTCTCCCCATGGGGATTTTTAAAGACACGAGAGAAAGAAAGAAAAGGAAATAATGGAAAATGCGTTAGGATAACACTTAAAAAAACTTTACTGATTGTATTGTAAGATCGTATTTCATTTAATTTATGGCCATATGCAATGAGTTGTACAAGTATGACCACTCATAAAAGAAAATGCGAACTTACAAAAGCTGATGAGGTTCACTATTTTCATTAA
>CM037792.1:45009082-45059082 GCA_021229015.1 Solen grandis
TTAATTCATATCATTTTAAATTAGGATCATGTTGCCGTTTCAACGTGATACGTGCATTTGTTGCGAAACATCGGTATGGGTCGTCAAATATTTGATTCATTGACCCTTCACTCCACCCAACTCCTTAAAGTGAATGACTTTTTGTCGAACACTCGTGGTTCCAAGTACAAAAATACAGTTTTATGGTTCACGATAGCCATAAACAGTCAGCCTGTTAAATTTAATACCCCAGTAGTTTCATATGAACACAGTTTATCCATTTGGCAGCCGCGCGGTTACCAGAAGAACCATGAACTACATTAACATTCCGCGATAACTCTGTGTTCTGGTGCACGGTTCTAGAGATACATGTACAGGTGTTTAACCCTTTCCCTCATATAGACTCATTTTGACGCACTCAGTAGGTACCACATAAAGCCTGATCTGCAGAAAACCACAGTTAAACCTTGCCAAATTTAATTACAAAATCCTCATTTCCAGACCACTGAGGAGCAGCGAACAGCATAAAACCTGATCAGCCTGCGAGTTACTCGCAGGCTGATCTGGTTTTATGCTGTTCGCATAGGTCTTTTTATGGTGTCCTCTATGAGGGAAAGGGTTAATGTGCATTTCAAGATGAGCATCCGGCAACTGCCGTACCTTCATAGAATATAACATTTGACTGGATTTTGATTTCGGCGTTCAGCATATAAGGATAGTTCTAGAACCGATTTGCCAAGTGTCAGGATCAGTGACTGAGTGTTGTATCTTGTTACTTGTTCCAATAAGACAGCACTATAATCTTTAACATGTAGACAAAGTCTCGAAATAATGAGGTCACTCTATGTATAGGATAGAATATATCCAGATATCAAGATATTTCTTCAGATAATAGAAGACTGAAACGAGCGTAGCTTTTATTGTGTGGAGAAATGTCTTAGAAATTCTATCCGACTTAGAAGTTCCAATCTTAACTTAAATATATTGCATTGAAGCCAGGAATCAATATTAATATTTTATATGCTCCATCCTATTCTCTGTCAATCAAATGTGTCTTGACTGCTGCAAAAGGCGGAAAAAATATATTCTGTGCAGACCAATAAGGGGGTGGGGTCATGCTACTTCAATATGTGTGAGTTCAATTTTAATTGATAGTAGAGAAACGTCTCCCCAATTCGATATAATGACCCAAATTATTATTTACTACTTGGACGTAAACAAGTGAGGTAAGATCGTGTTTAATTACGATTTCATCAAAATATTTCAACGTAAATAATTTAACGAGTAATTTACTTATGTTATTGAGCAAACCGCAGATAGTTCTACGCGACTGGTGGCAATTCCTGCTGATTGCTGTCCTTTTCTTATTTATTTAACTGAACATTGACAAAAAAGCATCGTTCAGAAGTAAAACACGGGGTACGTCCCACCAAGGAACCGCTCTCTGCGCGACATTCTATTTTTGGTTCTGTTTATCGCCAAACCGAAAGAAGAATGATATCACAAATTACGGGTACACAGATGTGGAGTAAAACAGGAGTTGTGGGCGAGATTCGTGTCCGTATCTTAGCTAAACTTAAGACGGGGGACAGAAGTATCAGAATAAAAAATAAATAAATAAAATGAAATAAATAAATAAATATCTCATTGAAACCATGAGTCAGAATTGAAAAGAAAAACGAGAAAAGAAAGCCAGGATTTTTACTGTCTCTGTATGATCGCAGCTGTAATATCATTTTGGCCAAAAAGAAAAATGAAGTCTAGACTAACGGTTGTCAGTTTCTCTCTTTTTACGTCATCAAAATGCAACGCCCTGGAGACGGGATTTGTTATTTATGCTCAATTGAAGCATCGATCTTTTTGTGCATATGTTGAAATAAATCATGGATAAATTGGATAAAGCTTCTGATTGGCCACTGATGCAGTTTGGATGAACTTTTATAATAAATATTCGGTCTTATATTTATCCCTACAAGTTCTTGACAGAAAGTTGTATGTTTAAACACTGTATGTGCAGTGCAACTTTATAGTCACAGAAATTCTAAATTTGAAACAGACAAAGTTATATGAACATAAAAGTCAAAAGAGAACATTCTCAATTTTTAATATTTATTTGAAAGTATAGTCAAATATATCTTTGACTATTCATTAATTAAAATAATTTTAATTTTAATATCAAAACCCACGCCTGACACACCACGACGTTGTCGCCATGACGATACTCCAACATTGTTGTTTGAGTGGAAACTGATTTTAGACGATTTTGCGAATTTTTACCTCATTTTTATTTAATAATTTGTTTATATATAGCACGAAGAACAATTTGTCTTGAACACGAATGTACAATATGCAGTCTGTGTAACGATGTAACCGGCTTTGATACATGCTGAACGAAATTTAATGCCAACGAAAATGTCTTTCATATGACCCATATTTTTGTCGGATTTTTTTTCCGCTTCAGTGATCGCGAAGTATTTAAATAGTGAACTTCTTATTGCTGTTTTTGCATTAAAACGTGACATTTTCCTCTTCCACGAACAATTAAACGCTCTTTTTTTTTATATATTTTGTTAGATGTGCAAGATCTTCACAGTCTAATGGTGACCAACCTAATGGTGACATTAACCACTTTATCATGAGAGGGTAATGATTGTTTAATTCAAAAAGGGCACAAAAGTTGATGATTGATGAGCGTGTTGGTCAGCCTGACATATATGCATACTGTTGAGTGTACACGTATATTCAAGCAGAAAGAGAGAAAGATAGAGGAGACATAGAGAAAAGCGACAGGGAGAGAGAGAGAGAGAGAAAGAGAGAGAGAGGGGCGACATAGTGACAGAGAGAGAGAAAGAGATAGAGGGGGCGACATAGTGACAGAGAGAGAGAAAGAGAGAGAGGGGGGCGGCAGAGTGACAGAGAGAGAGGTGCGACAATGAGACAAATAAATAGAGAGAGAGAGAGAGAGAAAGAGACAGATTATTATAAATTGGCTTATTGAAGTATTCTTGATTCAGTATTTCAAAATTGTTCTGTTGCTATGTACAACTACTCGCAATCATGTCATATAAACGGGTCAGGGCAGTAACACAATTAGCTCCCTCTCGATTATGAAGATGAAGCGATGAAGATATTTTTTTAGACTCATTCGTCAGGAGAGTCATTTCAAGGGTCACTATACATGTTTCCATCACAATCAAAGTCCTCCGTTTAACTGACGTTTACAAACCATGTCCAGGTCAGTGTAAAAAGGTAATTAGAAACAAGGAGAATACATAAATCAGAAACACACTAGTATGTTAGATAATAGTCAATTTTTTGAGTACTTTACATCAAATACCATCGGCTCTAGAATATAAATTAATGAATATAGTCCTACTTTGGTTCATAAATTTATATCTTATCACTGGCATACAGAATGAATATGTAGATAATATCACATGTTACTGGAAAAAAATAAGTCCAAATAACTTTCATTATAGAGATTCGTGACATATTTTAAGACAAGATTTGCGAACATTTCGTCGACGAAGCTTCATGGCTGCGAATTTATTACAGTATATAAAAATGTAATCTTTCCATCAGGATCCGCATAGAGTTACTTGGTTATATAAAGAACCTCTTAATCTCCTCGCACAGATCTCTACCACAGTGAGTTGAAAAATAGCTGAGTTTCAGCTAAACACAATGGTCACGTGGTAACACAGTATGGCAGTGATTGATGCGGAGTCGGAATTTGAGAACCTCGATGTTATACATTATTTTTTGCACTGTTGGAATAAAGTTTTAACTGCATGGAAACACTTAATATAGGGAGTGGATTATCATTTTGAATTGTGGCTTGAAGCTCTATATCTGTCTCTTGTAGACATATCCCTCAACTGACTGAAATATTGCCAATGGGACATAAAACCTATGCAACAAATAGGCCGTGACTTGATGTTAATATGCGAGTATAATCAGTATATGTTTGGGCCAAATAAAACGATTTAAAATTGCCAGGTACTAATTTTGACATGATATCCTACGAGTGAAGCAATAATTTGTATAGGGGGGCATTATTTCATATAAAATGTGCGCGCGAGAGAGAGAGAGAGAGAGAGAGAGAGAAGAGATTTTGCTGACAGTTTAAGGCAATGATCATGTTAAGAGATTGCTTGTACAATGTACTTTTATCAATTTCAAGTCAAAACATCTAAATTTCACTTATTCAAATTCGCATAAATTCATCAATCATATTTCATTCCTAATTAGAGATATTTCAATGCTAATTAAAGATATTTATGCGACCTGGTCTGCGCATGAGCAGAAGGCTGCAATATGATCTGTTGTTTGTCATGTCTCAAAATTCACTTTAAATAATTTCTTCATGTTTAATTTTCATTAGAAAAGTGAACATATGACTGATTGGATGCTTATATCAAATACATATACTAGTTTCTTTTTATGTAAAACATACCTGACCGTGATGAAGCCTCACGTTATATTTGGTACGAAAGGTTGTTGCTAGATCTGTGTATGTCTTTATAAGATGATATCTAAGGATTTTCTCAAGCAGTAAAATCTTAAATATAACACCACCCTTCGTACTGTTGTAAACTGGGTTTAATAATGACATGGGTTTCAATGAACAGGAAATTGGGGAAAAAGGGGACTTGAAAATAGTGGTCTTAAAAGTGGAGGTGGTCTTAATATCGAGGTGGTCTTTATATGGGGTGGTCTTTTTATGAAGATTTACTGTAGATATATCTTTGTTTGTGATTCATACTCCACAGCCTTCAGTCAATAAATGATGATTGATAGGAAAAGGTTATTGTCATTTGAATGTCAAGGTTAAAGGCACACAGGTAATATATTAAACATGCCGTATGCTAATGTGATAGAAATCTGTGAAAAGACAAACACATAATTAGGGCTGCACACTTTCTAGGTAGGTTTAATTATTGATATTGTGTATTATTATTATTAATTTATTATTATGAAATGGCAAGGTCACGTGAAAGTCTATGTTTTGGATGAGTAGGTATGAAGGTACCGTCCAAACGAATATTGGCAGTAAATTTGGGTCAAAATATATGAAGATGTGAAATAAAAAGTCATGCGGAGACAAAGCAATTTCCATATTGTTTCCCTCTTCGGAGAAAAAAAAAGATTCAATGTACTCGGCATTTTGGGTTTTTTAACGGTTCTCTCTGAAATATAAGGAATTAAGGCTAAGTAACACGGTTGTACATTTCCATTACGAGTATGCACGATATAGCCGATAAAGTACAATGTAAAATCGAATGCCTCATTCGGTCATTATTTATATCAATATATTAAAATGAATAACGCACTTTAAAGGAAAAGGAAATTAGAATAACGCACTTTAAAGGAAAAGGAAATTAGAATAACGCACTTTAAAGGAAAAGGAAATTAGAATAACGCACTTTAAAGGAAAAGGAAATTAGAAACAGGTGTAGTATACTTATCATGCACATGTACAAGGAACCTGGGTCAAAAATATACAAGCTTCTTCGACAGTCGGGTAGAGCGTGAGCAATCCAGTTATAGATATTCTTGTGTGTGTCTTTGTAATGGCAAATGGATTCTTTTGATTTTTGTTCACGTGTTTTCTTTTGTTAAATATATCTCAATAAATATTCCCCACGATATATTATGATATTTTTCTCCCTTTTCTTCCAAAACAGGGAGGAAGCCATGAGAGGGATTCCCAACAAATCGAAGGCTTTCTCATTCGACCAGTCATGCGCACTGTGGTGAGTTCAAGACAAGAGTTCTCTTTTATATTTCACGCTTAGGCCATAATTACTACAGTGGCTGAATTCTGCCATGTATTATGGCGAAAGAAAAACCTAGTTAGGCTGGTCAACAACACGAAATACCGAAATGTAGGGGCGAGCATATGTCGGATATATCGGGACTGAAATCACTTTTCGCTCCGAAATTTTCCCCCGAAAACCCGCCACACGACTTGGCAGAAATCAGTCAACATAAACTACTGATGATTATTCATGACAGAGATATCCCAGTTGTAATGACTGTATTTTAATTTCCATGGCGAGAAAGATTCCTGGTATGCCTATACTTTGAAATAATGTTGCTAAACCATGTTCTGATACTAATGATGATAATAATGACGTTGTTTATGATAATAATGACGTTGTTTATGATAATAATGATGATAATAATGACGTTGTTTATGATAATAATGATGATAATAATGACGTTGTTTATGATAATAATTACGTTGTTTATGATAATAATGACGTTGTTTATGATAATAAATAATTATGATGTTTCTCATGATGTTGTTCATGATGAGAATGATGATAGTAATAAATGACGTTAAATCAGTTAACGGCATCACATCGATTATTTCTGATTCCACAAAGGGACTTGTAACAAAAACGAAAGGACAGTATGGATAAAAGAAGACAAAAATCATTGAATAGATGAAAACAATATGTTGGAGATCATATATATGATAATATTTTTTCTAACTCATGGTTAAAAGAAAATTCGTATTTTCACCGGTGCCTCCGACACTCGAATGCTTTTTTATGGCCGCGCCAGAAATAGAATATCATCATGCATTGAAATGAAAAAAATAGAGGATAATTTTTGTTTTGGTGTAAGATCGATGAATAATTTTACTGAGTGAACATAAAAAGTGATAATTCACGAGTGGCGAAGCCACGAGTGAAATGCATCCTTTATATGTTCACGAATGAAATTATACATCGATCTTTCACCAAAACATTTTTTTTTCTTATTATTTAATGATTAAAAGGCCAGAAATTAGCTGTTTTGTTCACAAAAGACGTCAAAATTTGCGGGATTACTTTGCGTGCGCAATTGAAGCTCCGATCAGTTTATAGGGTCGGGTTCAAGTTCCTGATAAGTTCATTGCTTTCCTGATAATTTCTCTGTTCAAAACAGTGAACTTATCAGGATATAATCCACTGTTATTTCTAGGTAATCCATCTAAAAGCATTAAATAATTATCCTTTACATAACTATTTTTCTACGATAGAATAGCATATTGCACAAAAATAGTGACATGTTTAAAGTCAGTTCATGTCTGCAAAAACAAACGAGCGCATAGACATAACTACACCAAGTGAAAACGGATATGATAAAACATAAGCCTGTTTTGAGTTATGCAAATAATTAATTAGCGAAGTATAATACATTTAATACTCGTTCACAGATGGTCTTTGACTAAGAATTTGATTTTTTACTATATGTGTGTATAAGGTCTATCAATACCTATCTACAGACGTATAGTCACCCGGTGCAACCATTCGTGATGGTGGTTTCCCAATCACTGGCAATACCGTCACAGACGGTATTGAAACTATATTTACAATCATAATACCTTTAATTAGGTTTTCTATTTTCATTTGCCGTCACTGGGCTTTACACTCTTCGCTCAACTTTATGGGTTGAACATACGAAATCGCTTCCCTGAACTTGTGAACTCGCCATCACGTGGTAACGCAAGCACCAGTGCTTCGTGGATACAATATTCTTTATTTAACCGATTTCGACGAAGATGCGTTTACAAAAACAAAACAACAAAAAAACACACACGATTTCAGTTCAATGTGACCTACACTTGACGAGTTTATATTTCAGAGAACAAAGACGTTACCAATTTTAATGAAAGAGAGTAGAACATTTTTTTCAACCGATCATCTGTGAAAGAGCTGCTTTAATTTAGAACAATTTAGATTATCACTCCAGGTTCATTTAATATAACATACATTTAATAAAGTGTTTTTATCAGTTGATTTCAGAAGTTTTAAAAATTAATCGTTGATGGTCTGCTACAATACAACTTTACATATATTTCCTGTTTTCATCAAAGCAGCTACAAGTGCAAATAAAATGATATTCGTCTTAAATGTCTCAAGAGTCACTGGCTCTGCTAAGCACTAAGCAAGGGTAGTTCCAGGACTAGCTGGTCCGGGGCCAGGATACTTTGACAAGGTGTGGTATGTCACGTGTCTATAACGTGATATGGCAGCGAGGCAGCTCTTTATCTGTCACATGTAAACACCCTTCCAAAATTGGTGGGACGTTGATCCAAAGCAGTTCAGCAATAACAAAATATATCTAGACACTCATAGGTCGAAGTGTATGTGATATGATTCATTCATTTTGTAAAACGTAAAACGTAACACGTGACATATGAAAGAAAGCATGATATCATATCAAATATAGAAATGAAATGAAGATATAAAGCATTCACATAATCTAATCCCATGGCCGATTTATACTGAAAATCAATGTAATATACATGTTTATTAGACACGCTTTTATTAATGAACAATTTAGTATTAAAAATTTTCCAACACAGGTCCTTTTCTATTATAAAACAGTACTTTATCATCTTGACTTTATATTGGACTTTCTTTTGCAATATACTAGATGTATTTCAAAATTTTATTTGATTTAACGATTTTTTTTCTGCTGTTTTACTGATGATATTTCCCCTATCTAATGAGGACTGACAGCGATAAGTTAATGTTTAAACACCGAGATGATGAGGTTATGTCAGGGAACGTTTTGCACTCTATCGTGGTCGCACGTCTAATCGAGTAAACCTCTTATCTTTTTATGCAATCTTGACCTATATCTTTTCCTCCTGGTTAAGAAAGCAATCGTTACCGATTCAGGATGGAGTTATTAATATCTGATATAAATTTTAATCCGTTCCCCTATGCTCCACGCTCCAACAATCTCGAATACTATGTCAGAAGGAGATATGCAAACCGACGGATTTAATCATGCTGACTTTTTTTTTAAAAAAATCTTCGCCATGTAATTTTAAGAAAAGTTCCGCAGTCGTTGCATCAATACAAAGGTCTTAAAATATGCATATTTTATTACGCCTTTTAATCTTCAAACCCTTTACCGTACCTCGCCCCTCTCCGCTATATTCACTCTATATAGGAATTCATCTTAAGTTAGCCAAACCGAGTGAACACATTCAACCAGGGATTGTCGTAAAAGTTTACATTAGAAATAAGCTGTAATCGCAATACATCATGTTAGGCAAAGTGTGTCATCGCCATAGTCTAACGATGGATATGGGAACTTATTTACACACTCCCTCGTCTTGCTAGTGTTTCTCAATGCCTTCGACTGACATCGGTCTCGAAAGGTTCGTGATCTACTTTTAACTTCTTTAGAAAAAGAACATTTAAAAAAAATAGCACGTTCGTCTTAATGGTATCACACGGACAATGCGGATATTCGTGTCAATTTGTACTAGCAAATGGTGCAGGTCAGAATTGCTTTTGAATGTCTACCACAGTTTCGATCTCACATTTTCAGGTCAAAGGACATAGGGCTGGACCCGGGGGACGGGATACAGAACGCCAGTGGGCGGTAAGTGACCTATTTTACATGTCTTTATTTTCGGCAAGTGCAAAAACACAACTGCACGTTGTATGTCGGCCCTCGTGTACTACACGCGAGGCATGCTATCAGATCCTATGCTCACTACAATGCACATACCTATTGTAAATAAGGAAGTTATAACCAACAGCACAAGAACGTATATACACGTTTTCTTTCTTACCGGTGTTTTTAAAACACTCGTAAACGTCCCTAGATGTTCCCATTTCTGTATATAAACATTTGTCTTCTATATAAACATGAAACAAGTACAAATAACATACGTCACGTTCGAGATACGTATTTTGATTTTAAGAATATAAGATTAAATCTAGATCATATGTAAGCACGCATACATTGAATTATGATTTTAACGCTTCAAGATTACCGGTAAATCGTGATGAATATTTATATAAGCTCAATAACTTCAGCTACTTTTATTGCATGATATGCATGTCTAATGAAGATAAAACGTACGTCAGGCTCAGTGTTGTATAGGGTATGTCCACACAAATATCTGATGTTTACAGACCAATTGTAACATACTGTGTCTGAACAAATGCAAATTAATAAAAATATCAATTAAGTTTATGATATTGACAATTAAGTTTATGATATTGACTGTCTTAAGAAAGTTCATGTCAGACCAAATTTCAAATCTTACTCTAGTAATTTGGGACAGATGCTGAAAAAGAAATTAAAATCATAGAAAAATTGCTAAAAACTTTATGAGAAAGGGTACGTAGCATATATCCATTAATTGTAAGTATTGCTAAACATACATTAGAAAACTTCTATAGTGGACGAAAACACTAAGTTCAAATATACTCACTATTGCATAATCAGTCGTACGAAACAAAAAAGGATACAATCTAGTCCGTATGGCGGCATATTTTCGCCATCTCTAATAATTGTCATTTTTACATGAAATTCGTATGTATCTTTCTGGTAACATGAAAGTATATGCAATATGATACCTGGTGCTTGTGCGAGGACATACATGTTGTAAGGCTGGTTCCGGAACCAGCTGTCACAATGGTGTGGCGGGGTGTGGTATTGTGCCACTTGTGTATAGTGTAATTTATAGAATAAGTGAACTACAAACTGCGTCACACGAAATAGCGAAATAAATAAATAAATAAATAAATAAATCAATCAATAATCAATCAAAACCCATGTTAAATAGCAATCAAGGCTCCATCGTATGACACGTTTTAAATAAACAGTACTCTTACAAACATTATATATATATATATAACTACTTTTAATATATATAACTACTTTTTATTTTTATTAATGCTGTAAGCAATACATCGCACTTAAAAAAAAAATAAAAAAATATATATATAAAATAACATTATTGTCAATGATTTCTATATAGCAATGACATATACGGTGTTATAAAAATTCAGTAAGAAACAGTGGGAAGGAGGTACAAAATTAGAAAAAAATCATTAATGGTGATAGATAAGATGTTCATTGTTTGTCGTTTGTTGAAGTCATGGCCAATTATGTTGTGTATTCAAATTACACACACACAAAAAAAAAATGATTCTACTTAATGACAATTCATGCGTGCAGGTTAAATTAGAAAAAGCCGGAATTATAGATTGCATAATGGGGGCGTTGGATCTCAGATAATAGAAAATCAAAGCGTTCAACGCACTGAGAGAAATAGCTGTAATTCCTAAAACATCGTTTTTCGAGTAGAGGCAAAGGATTATATTACTTTAAAACTCAGCAAGTTTTCCTGCAAATCTTCCTACTAGTTAGTCAGCTGAATTCGTTCTTTATTTCACAATGATCCGCTGTGAGGGTCATGACCTCGAATGTAACTTTACCTTAATACTAAAACACCTATCTGTTATTGATTACGTGTAGAAAATCGACGATGCATTTAATAAGTATATTAATTAGGTTGTCTGCCAATTCCAAAGTCAAGAAATGACTCTCTGGGAGGACATTTTGGACTATGGAGTTAAACCTTGCTATCATGCGACATACTTGTGTGACTGACATACTCTGGAGTATCTAATGCGAAGCACACCTTCCTTTTTGCGGGAGTACATCATTGGATTGCTGTTATGTTTCATAAATGTCACGAATGTTTTGTTCACGCGCATAATTGATGTTTCCAGCGCAAAATAACTGAAAAAGAAAAAGGTAATAACGCTATATATCACATTTAAAGCGTCAATGGCTACGGTTAAAACGTCGATCTAACATATTTCACTATATTCGTTTAGTAGATCGCATTGCATGAATGAAGTCTTGAGAACTGAGTGATTCAGTTAAATGGCTTTCAATTAAACGAAAATGCAGGTTTCTTTTATTATTTAGAATTTAAATATATAAACATATTCATATTTAGGGTTCATTTTAGTGTTTCTGTTAATCATGTGATTCCATAAACAATTAAAAGTTACTCTTTATCTTCTCTTTTCGATAAACAATTAAAGTCTGTATTTACCTTCTTTTTTCAATAAACAATTAATTAAAGTATCTTTTACCAAATTCGGTTCATTTTTATAATGAACAACGCCGCTCATTCATGATTACATCAACAAACATCTGGTGACCATGATGAGCTATATAAAAGTAGCTTATTTGTTTATACTAGTCAGTCTACTTCTGACCGTTTTGGGTACAGATCGCATGGTAGACGATGAAGGCTGTTCTTTTGTATTATTAGGAAGCTTGGGGACTTAAGGCAAGTGTTGGGTACATTTAGCATTACTGCATTGTATGAGAAACCCCAGAATAAGTCTTGGGTCGCCACATCTTTGTGGTTACTATGTTGAAATAAGTTCTAAACTGACTTCAGGGGTTTGTTATTATATTTATTTATGGTTTGGAGGCATTTCAGACCAGAGTTTTGGGGTTATTTCAGACGTAGTTCTGAAGGTATTTGAAACCAAGTTCCAGGTTCTGAGGTCAGGTTTAGGGGTTTGAGGTTATTGTCTATGATTTCGGCTCAAAGTCTGTTTAGAAACAGTAGAAGGGACTCATTTTGATCAGGTTTTTTTTTTGTTATTACTAATCATATACTGATTATTTTAATACATTGTTAAATTCATTGTTAATTATTGGAATCATTGTTTAATGTCTTATTCAAACATCAATAGGCTAAGGCAGTCCTGAGAAAAATCAGGTATATCCAAGGTTTGTTTATCCCCGCTCGCTTTTTAATTAAGACTTGTACATAGTATATTATCCTTTTTATCACACACACACACACACACACACACACACACACACACACACACACAGAGTTGTTCACATTATTTGAGAGTACATCGTGAAACCAATCTTTTGCTGCGCATTACATTATACATATGGGGGGCCGCCGTGGCCGAGTGGTTAAAGTCGTGGACTACAAATCTCTCAGCCCCTCACCGCTGTGGGTTCGAATCCCGGTAGGGACTTCGGATTTTTCATGTGAGGAAGCCTTCCAGCTGGCTTGCGGTAGGTCGGTGGTTCTACCCGGGTACCTCTGTGTACTCGGGGTCTTCCTCCACCTGCAATTAGCTGGACGTCGCTATATGATTGAAATACTATCGCAGCGACGGTAAACCCCAATACAACAATACAAACAACAACATTATACATACATGTATAACAGAATATGAACATTTGAAAAAGTAGTCAAGTCAAATTCAAGATCGTAGGAGGTGATTCTGTGAACATCGGTATTGCTTTTGATAATGAGTACTGAGTGCCTCTGTATTTCATTTTGATTCGACTTGGCTAATCGTTTTGGTGCAATGACCAGATGCGAGCTTTTACATGTTGAAACATTTACTTGATAATACTTGAAATTGTACATTAAATGTAAAGCATTTTCTTTTTGGATTTCACATGGTGTTGGAAATCCGACACATTTGTTCACAAGTTAAGTCACTGTCGTAACCAAGACTGACGCCATTCAAGCAGTTGTGATATAGTTTACACGTCTTTAGATAGACAAATTTCTTTTAAAATGATTAACCCTTTCCTCATATAGACTCATTTTGACGCACTCAATAGGTATCACATAAAGCCTGATCTGCAGAAAACCACAGTTAATTCTTACCAAATTTAATTACAAAATACTCATTTCCAGACCACTGAGGAGCAGCGAACAGCATAAAACCTGATCAGCCTGCGAGTTACTCGCAGGCTGATCTGGTTTTATGTTGTTCGCATAGGTCTTTTCATGGTTTCCTCTATGAGGGAAAAGGTTAATATGAATTTTTCCGAAAACACTATTGGTCATAATCATGATCCAATGCTCTACATCCAGATGCTAGTCTGCACGATACACTGAAATTGATAATGTATAAAATTAACCATGTAGTGGAAAAAAGTTTAGAGAGTGACTTAAGTGGCACAGCTTCATTATATGAATATTTTTGGGCCAGATGTCGTTTGTTGAAATAAGCCACTGTAATATGTCGCCTGTGAAAACGATAGCTACGACGATAGGTCCGTTCAAACAGTGCGAAGAATTTAAGATGGCCTAGAAACAACAAGGGGTCATTTTCACGAAACATCTGATTCATTACATAAAGCGATATATCATTATGGACATTTCTGTAAAAAAAGAGATCGTATATATACATGTGTATTTTTACTTATACATTTTTATATACACCAATTATGCGTTTAAACTCAATAAATATTATAAACGCTGCCATTAAATGTAATACGACATATAATATGCATGTATACATAAACATTCTTCGAAAAGAAATATTACTCAAATAAATAACGACTGACGTTTGGAAAAAAAAATTTGGGGGAAAAAGCATTAAGCTGAAAAAAAATTAATGACAACAAATTAAAATCAAGACAACCTATACAATTGGTTGAATTTTTCCACTTTGAAAGAACATATATAATATATACACATGCATATTAACATGTTTTTTTTCCATAAGTAGTAAACTGAACATTGTCAGAACTTGTATATAGCGCAGTCATGCATGTTAACCTGTGTGAAAGCTTTTCGAGAATAAAACATACACAGATAATTCGAAAGAAGGCTATTCAAAATATTAGCCGTACTTAGTATGAATAATCTGCATAAAAAAGCAATAAATAAATGAATAAAATTGGGATTGTACGAGCATATATTAAATTAATGATTTTGTCTAGTGCTGCAACGGTAACTTTGACAACCGGAATTTGACTACGGTTTTAACTGCCCATCCAAAGGTTTGCTGTTTACATTTAATAAGGTTTTCAATATTACAAGCATGTTTAAAACTATTCGAAATATATTTTGTTAGTATTCGAGGTGTACAAATTGTTAAATAATTACGAACTGAATTCACTTTTGACAATTTAGGAATATGGTGTATATCTGCAAATGTTAAAAAAATGTCCATGTTTCTTTTTCGGCGATATGTTCTCCCTTTCTGTACATGTATTTGTTATATATTTGTGATTAATCTCCATTTTTCGGCACTTCTACAGGAAATTACATCAAATAAAGTATTTCATATTTTTATACATGCACTAGTTTAGTAGTGTTGTAACCCGCTTAACTGGTTGTTGTAACTGTGAATGCTAACCAAAAAGAAACATTTTGTAAAGTTTGATATTAACCGGTCGTGGTGAACTGTGAATGCTAACCAAAAAGAAACATTTTGTCGTTGAGAGCTTTGAATGCTAAGTCATTGTAAAGTATTTCAACCATTCAATTGCTTGTCACAATAGGGCGACACAATTCATTGGTTAGTCGTTGCTGAAATGTACGTAATAAATTGGTAGTCGTTGTTAAAATGTACATAATAAATTGTTAGTCGTTGAAATGTACGTCGATAAAGCGTGCAAAATTGATAAGTCGGTGTTGGTATAAACGTAACAATTATTCATACACTGTTGACAATAAGACACAATTAGACATATATATACATAAGTTAGTGGCTGTTTACCGGTTAGTCACAATAAGTAGTACAAATACATTGTTCTCGTGAATTATCGTGATATCTCATAATGCTATATTTAGGAAAATCCTTGGCCTCTTTAAGTTGTTAATCGTTTGACTACAAAGCGTAACAGGTTAGACTTTAAGTATCCACTTTAGAGAGTGCATTTCGGATACGAATACTCATGGATAGATTTCAATCTTCCTGTTTAATTGAAAATGAAGCGTATTCTCAATTAAAAACATATAAATGTTGATGTAAGATGACGATGTCAACAATTAAATGGACTTGCCATAATTTTAACATTTTAGCTCACCACCTGAGCACAGTGAGCTCAAAATCAGTTACTGTTAACATACTTCGTTCTTCCCTTCGCGTCATGAATGCCATTACTGGACAGAAATCGATGACAATTGTATAGTCCTTCGCAACAGATTAAACTTTATCTATGCAGAACTCTGGTTTTCATGACAACCAACGTAACTGTTAAAGCTTTATGATATGTTTCTTAAAATTACTTGTTAGAATCTAATTGATATTGATCATTCAACTTATGGTATTTTACCAATTTACTAAAACAAAGCTGATCCGTTAAAATTGACATATAAATAATTTGGTCGACAGGTGTTCTTATTATCGATATAGAGCCTTTCAAGATTCTTCTTGTCTGAAACCAATCGTCAAATTTAGGTTTATTTTGAACAAACGATCTCCTCATAACCTTTCACAATAATCGCCAAAACAAAGCTGATCTGATTTAAAACAGGGCTCCGAGGGAGTGGGCTAGATTTCTTATATAGTTGATATGTAGACAGTTTAAGAACTGTTAGGATATTTTTGGCAAACACGATTTCCTCGTGGCCCTCTTCTGTAATTGAGTTGACATGTAAAAAAAAGATGGCTTCTAGATGTTGGATTGGTATCAGTATTAACAATTTTGAATCTGGCTGATGTTTGTGACCTTAAAAGCTTGAATTAGGCTGACGGTACTAAGGTGAGCCATTTTTTTGGCAATTACGACCTATTTGTTTTGGCAATTATGACCTATTTGTTTTGACACTTACACTCTTAACATTACGAATTAGCATACAAAGAACTTATTCCGCTGATACTGGTAATGCACACTTTAAAATCTAATGATTAACGTAGTGTTATTTAACATCAAAGGTTGACATTCTGTTTATAAGACCATCATTTTCGGTCACAAAATATCTGTCAATTCACATCGACAATTAAGGAGATAACGGCGAAAGTGCATAAACGTTAATGGTGTTATTAAATTTATGTAATCGTTTTGCTCATTTATCTCCATTTTTTTTCTTGTAGGAAAAGCTAGGATGTGTATCTTTTAAGCATTTAAAGTTGTTACCCTATTTGATCGATCTCTGATAGCAACATTCATAGTCGGACTATGGACCACTAATGGGAATTCATCCACTTCAAACCCTTTTAATTGGTAATATTTAGGAGAAAATGTATTGTTTACGTAATCACGAAGTGTTTATACGTCAGTACACATTATTTTATTTGCAAACGGATAATTTATGATCCAGGACTTTTCCTTTTATTATAACACGCAGAACTTTTAAATTTTGACTTTAGAATCTTATCTTCATAAACTTTCTTCGGACAACCTTTTAATAAAAGATATGTAACACGGATATTCCATTTTTAAAATATGCAAATGATTTTCAAGCTCTCAGTAACCACATGTTCTGCTTTAGTTCATTTCATATTATTCTCAAATCGATTTGAACAAGGACGGTAAGTGCCCTCATGGTATTGTTGAATCATTTCATGTTTGCAATATACATTGTCAAAGTTAGCATACAATCATTGCAGTTACATAATGGCCATAAATATAATTATACACATTATGCAACCATTAACGTATAGAAATCTCTTTCATTGTTCTTTTCGAAAGATTCGTTATAAACATTGTGCTGATCAGATGTATTGATTTGATTCTCTTTTATATATTTATCCCTTAACTTATTATAGACTCATTTTGACGCATGGCAAACAGAGCAGACCCAGATCAGACTGTTCCTATAGTTACTCTGTTTGCGTATACAATATTGTAGCTCATATTCTATACAGTCTGCAAAGCAAAGAAAAATTCATTATTTCATATACCATTTAAAGTTCAGTTAATTGATATTCATGAAGTTATAATTTGTACATGAATATTCATGAGGTAAAATGGATATATTTATTTGCCATCAGGGTACGAAGTATATATTGAAAGATATATCTTTTCTTGTTCTAGCATATTCGTTAAATCTACGATACATATGTTCTTGACCATGAAAAATCGCAACACTTGTCAATTATTGCTATGATATGAAAATCTCCGAGACAAATCGAATTGTATGTATGTGTTTGATTTCCTATTCCGTAAATATGTCATTGATCTTATGTCATCCAGTCATATATTTTAAAACTGACAACTTTCATCAAGATGTTTTAAACAATGTTGCTATGTTACGTTCTTAAATGAAGATATTTGTACAACTTTGCTGATAATTATTGGCGAGTTATTCTTGACATCTCTTGTACCATGGACCTGTGTATCAAACGAATCTCGGAGCAGCCGCGTGTGTCATGTAATATTTCAATTACTGCGTCCTGTGTTTGTAATATTACAATTTTTGCGTCCTGTAAAATTACAATTATTGTGACCTGTACTTGTAACATTACAATTATCGCGTTCAGTACTTGTAATGTTACAAATATTGAGTACTGTACTTGTGATATTACAATTAGTGTGTCCTGTACTTGTTCTAATTGTAATATTCTCAGTGAAATACATATAGTATGCTGAAAGAATGCATACATGTCAAATATACTGTGAACATAATAAACATGCGGACGTTCGAACAAAATGCAATCAACTACGCCTAACTTTCAGTACAATGCACATTCCTTATCATATTGCGTAAGACAACTGAGTGTTTTAGCGTTTCATTTGTTTTTACAGGCTTTTTGCATTCTCACTCTTTTCCCATTTATACGAATTAAAGAAAAAAGTTATATTTCGCTTCATAGTAGTGATCACGCACGTCACTTCTATACGTACATCCCATCCAGACCTATCCATATAATGTATATTGCAATACACTAAACCACATAATATTATATTTCTAAAAACATTGTATTCACTATATGCTTGGGATACAAATGTTAACCCTTTTCCTCATATAGACTCATTTTGACGCCCTCAATAGGTACCACATAAAGCCTGATCTGCAGAAAACCACAGTTAAACCTTACCAAATTCAATTACAAAATCCTCATTTCCAGACCACTGAGGTGCAGCGAACAGCATAAAACCTGATCAGCCTGCGAGTTACTCGCAGGCTGATCTGGTTTTATGTTGTTCGCATAGGTCTTTTCATGGTGTCCTCTATGAGGGAAAGGGTTAAACATTAGACTCCTATGTGTTCATCTGTATTTAGACATTTTAAACAATGAGACTTTCATATACAATAAAAAGGGTCCTGTTATATTGTATTTACTATTTTAGGTATAAGATGTATATGGCCACTTTACTATGGGACATACTATAATAATAATAATAAAATAAATAAATAATAATAATAATAATTAACTATATGAAGTCTTGTGAGGTGTTCCTCCTCGGCCTCTGTTTTACACCTGAGGACGGGAAGAATAAACTGTATATAAAGTTAAAAACAAACTAACTTGTAGTAGCTCGACCATAAATGCATATCAGTGTTGGTAAAAAGAGAAGTACATTGTAAAAGTATATACTGCAGTTAGTCATGTTTCCAAGTAAATGCGTTTCGAAATTAATTCTTGTTCTTATACGAAAGAATTAACTATAAAAAATATACGAATACATATACCGGTAACTATAAATATACATCCAATGACATATTTGACATACATATACATATAAACTGTATATGTTAAACAAATGGAATAAAGAAAAGATCATGAAGATGTAGTTAGTAGAAAAAATATAGGGTTAAGTTACAACATAAAATAAACATGAGGAAGGTAGAAGGGGGCAAAAAAATGAAAACATGGGTTGCCTTGGTAATTTAATACTTATAAGTCTTTGTTGATGTTATTAAGTTTTAGAACATTAAGTATTTGATTATAATATATCTTGTTTTTAGGATAGAGTTATTGATTAAGTTATATTTACTGGTATATATGAGGACGGCACGTATAAAACGGGTCTGCATTTACATCTAGTCTTTCAAGTGTCATGTCCAGCACGTGGTATCCATGCACCATTATATGATATACTGTGGAATATCGCTTATCTTAACAGTATTTTTGTTTTGTTGTTGTTGTTTTGTTTTCTCGATTTTTGTTATCACGGTGATTTACCTTTTCACTTTATTGACTTTAATTCGAATTATCGATATTTCGAATGAGTGCCAATCTTATTGTTATTATTCAATGAGGAAACATCAAAGCAGTCACATATTACCGTTGGTCCCTTTTCGTGATCCACTTTGTGAAGGATAAACATCGCTGGAATACAATATATATGTATTATCTAAGCTGTTGGTTTATTAAGCTAAGTTATTTACCATATTTTTTCTTCAACGGCTTTTATTTCCTATTCAAGATGGATTGTGACAAAAGGACACATACTTTTTTTTCTATTAACACTTTAATTACCAAAACCCACAGCGGGGAGAGACAAGTGAGAGTAAGTCAGTGACAATAACCACTCAGCCACGTGGACCTCTTAAACTGAAAAGCAAAAGATAAGATTATGAAAAGAACAAACAATGGATGCAACCATTGAACATCCCTCTTCAAGGCTAACCCCGCGGGCATTTCTGCAATCAGTTTTGTCTTTTATAATGATTTTTATGCAGTCCTTTGTCGTTGTTTTTCAGCATTAAATATATTTCATTTCAAAAGCAAAACACATTGAGCGACGTTTTGTGAAACATTTAGATCTTAAACTAGATACGACATAATCACATTAACCATACATGAAATACATACATCTAATCGATGAGCATTCAGTCTAAATTATTTAATTGCATTAACATTTCAAAGCGAACTTATTACATTTACACAACGTAAAACAAAAACATAATGTTTATCATAGCATACGCAGAAAAACGTTAATACTGGATGGCAAAAAGCAATGCGAGGAACACATTTCCCATTTCATTACAAAAGTCTTCGACTGGTCCTTTTAACCTGTTGATAAAAGATATACATCATCTCGTGCATTTATCATATAAACAAACGGACAGACTGCAATATGCTACCAAAACTTAGTGGTTTTTTTTTTTTGACGTTTTGAACAACTGTACGAGTAATTGATAGATGTAAACATCATATGAAGACATTTATAATTATCATTCTGTCATACAAATAAATGCAATCACTTTTGAATTATTGGAATTATTGACAGGTTTGCTATCAATATACCATACCATCTGAGATGGTAAAGCATGACGTACATTTCACGGCTTGAAATTGTTTTTATGTTTTTATGAGCATAGAATGTCGATGCAGATAATGTGTCTAGATAAATATTCAATCCCGTCCCGCACACTTCCCTCTGTGACACCACCCCTCTTCCACACGCATCTTGTATTACTGCTTGTATTGATTTAGCTATAGTTGTTATACTGACTAATAAAAACGAAACACTTAACTTGAGTGTTTGCTATTGAATAAGACGTTATCTTAATTATTTTGGCATAGATCTATTCAGTTACGAAAGTACTTTCTTTAGAATTTAAGTTTCCAGGAAGCGTGGCTAGCCATGTACGCTCGAATGACCAGCATTTTCTGGTATCCTGTGTTTTATTTTCCCTTCAGTATTTACCAATGGTTATATTTATGTATGGTATTTTGAAATAGCTACCAAGACGTATTCAGTCACATGCAACGCTAATGTATTTTTATTTTGCTGTTCTCTTATAAATCGACATACCTCTGTTTTTATCGTTGCGTTTAATACTAAAAAAGGACAGTAACTTATGATATATTAAGAAAGGACTACCGAACTGTGCAAAGTATGCATAATAATCATAAACCGGCGGTGAGTCCACCAAGCGTGGGATTATTGATCACAGAAGCATAAAATGTAATGATAAATAGAGGAGCAAAATAAACTCGATTGTTAAATAACATACAAGTAGTCTAAATACCTGCTCTTTGGATACGCATCATAATATACAGAAGAGAAAAAAGGAGAAAAAGAAGAACGCACTCTTTCAGTAATTTATGGAAAAGTGCGATGAAGAAGAAAAGAAGAAAGAAGGAGAAGATGGTGAAGAAGAGGAAGAAGGGGAGGGATAGTTCATTATGCCGTATATCCAATATAAATTTACATTAGAATATCACAATCACTCTTTATAATGATACCGAATAAAACAAAATTGAAATGAGATAAAAGTATAGCATTAACTATATATCGAAACAGTGTCCATCTTGTGTTCTTAATTGGCATCCCCCTTTTCTTAACATTTCTATTGTAGCTTTCTATCACTCATTTTCATATGAATGCTTGTAAGAGTTAAATAACTAATGCTCAAATAAACTGCCTTCTTCTTCAAGTAGTTATCCTCAAGTTGGCCATCAGAATCAGGCTTTTTAATAAATGTCACAGCAATGTTTTACCCGTCAAATTACGGGGATTTATAGTTTCCTTACGATATGTGATCAGTGATCTGAAGGGTTATTGTCCACCATAATGCTTAACGTATCGCATTAAGTGTCTAAACGTGCCTTTTATGGGACCCTTAAAAGTTTTGTCAGCCTCCGAAATTACATTTTCGTTTTGGCGAAAGATAATTATCCATAAGAGAACAGTTATAATAGCAATTCAGGAACGCTAATTTTATATGACAACGTGTTTGTGAAAATTCAATGAAATTAACCCAAGGATCGCAGTATTTGGTCTTCGATAATTTTCTTGAGAATTTCTATATCTTCCTCCCTGCAGGAGAGTAACCATACCAGTGCCTCTGCGCATGCTCAGCTGTGCTATATCCCAGAATTCCAACCCTGTGGAATACAGTTCCGATTTGCTCCCAGCAGTACATTGATTGGAAGTGAAAAGGGAGTTACATCTTTTTTGTATAATCATATTAGATTATTAATGTAATCAAAGGGAAATCAAATCTCATGCTGCAGACTTTTTTGTCTCTAATAATCATCTTTAATTCACCCTTACACGTTTTCCAATATCCCCCGAGTCGACAAAACGAGCTTTTGCATTCACGCTGGATACAATAGACGGATGTTTTCCCTGTTTGAAAAACGTCGTAGCAGTTTTTCTTAACAATCAAAAATTAAGTCATCCGGCAGAACCGTAGTCGCATTGATCCACTGATGACACTGTTCTATAATTGGATTCCCCTTTCATCACCGACTTAAGCGTCCTTCTTAATGAAGTGCTTTATTAAATTATGTAAATATTTTCTTCTTTTCTAATGATAGAGAGCGCATCTTTGCGTCGTTGAAGGAGCATGTGTTACCGAGACTTAAGTTATGTGCAATTTTGCACCAGTCTATAGACGGAAATGTGGAATGAGGATAGCAGTGTAGTTGTATAAGCTCATACATATCGGCAAGTTTGAACTTATGTAATATATGATATACAAACTTAATTATAAGTTTGGCTAATCAATCGAACTACAAATCGCTAAATTGGTATGCATTCTTTGATAGTCAAGGCTCTGTGTTATTTAAATGGGGACTTGCGGGTGATATTAAAAAATCGTTTTGTATAGTGCACTGTCGAAATTCGTCTTTTCGTTAGTTATTTTTTACACCATAACATATGACATAACATACAGTTTGTGAATGTTTATATCATACCCCAAAATATTTAAAACTGCTTGGATGAACAACCAGACAAATGTCACATCTTTCGAAAATAAACAAACAACTGCCGGGGGTTATTGACACGGCGGTCATTATTAGGTTTTTCTAAACGATCCTTTCGAGTGATTAAGTCATCTTTCAATTGAACGATCTCATCGTCCGTTGAACATAATTAGTAATTATAAATACATTTACTTTTTCTTTTGTATTGGACTTTTTTCATCCTTTGAAAGTTTGGTTTGTTTATAGGCCACGGTCGTATTTGCAAAACATCAACGTTAACTCTGATTTGAACCAATTTTTTCTTTAATGTTTAATTTCAATTTCATGGTAATGACATTTGTTATGTGATAGAAAGTTGCATTACGTTTTATGTTGTTTTAAGCCTCTTACTTTTTAGAAGAATATTGTAAATGATTTCTGCAATTATTTTGATATATGAAAAAAAAAAAAAGAAATGCTTCAGAATGTAACGGATAGATTTGTTTATTCTTGAGAACAGGTTTTGCCTCAATTCGATTTCACAGATTATCTACAATTTATTGATGTATTTTGTAACCTTAAAAGGAGATGACATTCGTGAATGAAACACTCACATTTCGTCACGCCTCATCACCGAACATAGTTGAGGTGATCCGATCAGAATGTGACGGATCAGAATCGTCGTTTCATGTTAAGTATACTTTGACACCGCGACCCTCTCACGATAAATCGAACTCTGCCTCATGTGATTATGATAATTTTCTAATTGTTATATAATGACAAAGCACAGTTATTGTGTTACCTGTGTATACACATGTGATAAAATGATGATGAATTTGACATTATCATTTACAAATAGTCTTCATTGCAAACAAATGCCGGCCCACAAATGGTCCTACCATGTGAAGGGACGCTCTATAAATCTTACCATGCCAAAATATTTAGAGAACACTTCTACAATAAACACAAACAATAAAACAATATTATTAAACAAAGTTCTAGCATCACCTGTTTCTTAGGTAGGACACTTTATTTTTTTTGGGAAAAAAATATGTAGCTTATCTTAAAGCTGATACAGTCGCTATTCGGACACTAAAGTTCAGTAATATCATCTAATATAATATATTGTTATATGCTATCTTATTAATGTCCTTCAGTTGTCCTCTGATCAGTAACAGATCTTAGTTTGACCCTTGACCTCATCAATGCAACCTCTGTTTGTTTATACAATATAGTAGCTCGGTTATTACACAATCTTCATCCTTTGTTTCATATACCATTTGTAGTTATGTAAATTAATTGTCATCAAGTCATAAAAATTATATATGAATATTCATTAGGTAAAGGGTTAAGTGACAAATAGCTTTCGTATCTTCGCCATTCGTGAAAATATATTTTTTTATGACCAGGCTTAATTAAAATGCGATCTTACATTATATTTAACATTCTAATTGCTTTTGTCTGAATAAAAGTATTTGTGGATACTGCGTAAATGTTTCAGAAATGAATTGGTTTAACACTTTCCTTGCGTAGAAAATGATTTCTAGGACGAGGAAAATGTGTGTTTATATTTCTATATCATACACTCTTTGAAAAGAGCATAGAATAGAATAAATATATTACTTATAAGTTACTGTATATAAAAAAAATCACACTCAGCTACGCACAATAGAACACAACACGAAAATATAAAGAACATCGTGTGTGCGTGATAAACTATATTCCAAAATAACAATATGTAATTAACATGCGAGATGTCAAGACTTGGGGCAAAAAGAAATAGAAAATCCGGTTAGATCTGAAAATGAACCTTGTTACCTTGGCCCATACATACAGCTCGCCATTCTTGAAAGTCATAATTTTCATTTTGATGTATTTGATACGTCATTAAATTATGCACAGAAACAAAGTTTATTGTATCATAATTAGCCATTAATTAACAGTCAACTGCCAAAATTGATGTCCTCCAAGTAGACTAATTTCAATAAAATTTAATAGGATGGAAATCACTGTCGAATGATGGGGACTGCATCAGTCGAAGTTACGATTGTTGAATGTTAATGGGGGTCAGGGTTTTGCACTTCATCTCTTAACTAAGGTTAACAGTTGATGTGAGCGAATATCTTATTATCACCAGCTGCATTCAAATTTGTTTTTCATTTTCATTTAAGATAAAATTATTCTGCAATATCAAAACATAACGAAAATATTTTTATCTTGCAACAAATGTCTGGTACTGCAGATTTTTTTTTATTTTCTATGTTCATTATATCATTTAAATGTGTTTTCAGGGTTTTAGAGGTGAGGAAAGAGAAATCTAGAGACGCTGCTAGGTCGCGGCGTGGAAAAGAAAATTACGAATTTTATGAACTGGCTAAACTACTTCCGCTTCCGGCTGCCATTACTAGCCAACTGGACAAGGCCTCCATCATACGACTGTCCATCAGCTACCTCAAGTTACGGGACTTCTGTGGTCAGGGTGACCCGCCCTGGCCCCGGGACGGACCCTCTTCTAGCAAAACCCTAAAAGGTATGGTTATATTTTCTTCCCATTTTGACTCTCTCTCTCTCTCTCTCTCTCTCTCTCTCTATATATATATATATATATATATTTTTAAAGTTAACAAACCGCCCCCTTCATCATATTTGTAATTACAGCGAAATTTATTTAAATATTTTATGAACAAAATAGATCTTACAGGTTTAGTTAAATATTGGACGTAGTATAACAAGGTCTAATAGAGAGAGACAACCCCACTAAAATACTGTAGATGATAAAAGGACATGATACAAAAATGATACTTATAGGACAATTATTTTCAACGATTTCCGTCAAATATGGGCGGCTATTTTTGGCCATACTGATATACACGGTCTTAAATTCGATCCTGTCTTTAACATCCTTCCTGTTCGTTATTTTGTGCAGGTATTCAGTATTTCACAACCCCTGTATTGTAACATCGTATTTCAAATCAAATCATTTCCAAATCGATAAACTGCAGTGAAAACCCTTGCTGACGTGAGTGAACGTTTAATGGAAATAAATGATAGCTGTAGAGAAAACCTCCACGACAAATTAAATCAGGTTATAAGAGGGGGTGTGAAAAGAGGAGACAATTTCTGAAGAAAATTCATTTAAATCTGGTTGTCGTCTTGATAAACGTTTTCTGCTTAAACTTTTCGTGACTGGTGCCATTGGTATATAGTACAGTAACTATCAGTGGCAAATTCCAAAGTGTTTGAAATAATGAATAAAACAAATGAAATAGAAAAATGGTCATCGGTTACACCTTTATAGCTTAATAAGAGGATAAAGTGAACATGGAATATGCAGCACATTTTTTTGCAAACTTTCAAAATGTGCGAACTCGCATTTATCCAGCATTTCTTATCGGTTAAATAAGTTTTTTTTTTTCATTATTTTAATGCAATTTACATGAAAAGTTCAGATCTTTAATTCCGTTTTAAGACTAGAAAAAACACTAACTAAAAAAATACGGCTTGGTCCACAAGAAACTCTGTGCATCAGGTGAAACACGCTAGAATATTATGATAATTTGGCTCTCAATTTGAATGAGATGCATTATAGGCTGCAATAAACCTGTTAAAATGGATATATAGCTTCTGATTTTGAAAAACTGCATGGCTTTTATTATGATGGACTGTTTTAACGTGTTCTAAAGAGACTTTAAATGTTAATAAATGAATTGAATTAGTTGCGATTCAAGTCATCTCTGAAGACATTTCAACACTTAATAATAATGTAGATTAATATAAGTTATAATTAATGATAAATGAGGCAGGTTAACTCTCATCAGATGTTACTAAATGATAAGTTAACCTTTTTACAACGATCTTGCTGAAAAAAGTTAAAGAGTTATTTCTTTTTTAAAAACACACCACGGTAATGTACTTCTTTTCTTGAAGTTATACAACTATATCTTGACATACGCTACTTAGATCACTTCATTGACATCTGGTTGATTCTGGTTTTCCGTGCTAAAGTAAATAATTCCACATTAACGCTAATGTAGGTAAAACACCCTTTACCAATATTCATTGTTATGTTCCAAAATCACTTAAAGCTAAGCACTTCCTTAGGTGTTCTAAGATTGAATAATTATTAAAGTGAAAATTCTTGCAACTTTCTGTCTTAACCATGATACTGAAACATCATATATGCTTTGACAAGAAAAACACAACATTCTAGAAATGACGAATATACAAGCAAGCAAAACAAAGAATAGGGCAAAGAAATACAACTACTGAGAAAATGCATGTCAAATGAAGTAATGATGAAATATGAGTAATGTTTTTTACCCCGAGATTTTGGAGCTTGCAGAAATAGAGACTATATTACAAGAGTTTGTGTTTACACCGATTTTACCACTGATCTGCGATTTGCCAGTGCAGTAGTTTAGGTGACCCGTAACCATGGTTATCTCAGCCTATCTTGACTGCTTCTGTTTCCACGAGCTCTCTTAGTGCGCCTGAAACATGACGCTTTGCTCTCATGGCCCGTAACCATTTTGGCATAACTTTGGCGTATCATGGCCTCGCTGTTGCCAGGCGGCGCTTCACAGCAATTATCAAATTGTTTCAATGGCCGATGATTAGATGGGCGATCCGTCAGGGTGGAATTATGCGACCGGTGTACTTTTTTGTAGTATTAATTTCAAAAAAGAATGTTCCAGACTGCGTTATCATGTTTTATTGGATGATTGTATTACGTAATACAGAAAAGGTTCACTATCAAAGAATAGGCCATAAAACGGCGCATTTTATTTAGAGATATTGCAGGATAAAGGCACGGTAATCAGACTAGGTGCATACGGCGGATAGGCTCTATAACTTCCCCCTTCTGAAGGTGCCATAATGGTAATTAGGATAAGGATGAACCTGGTTTTAAGGGCAAGGATCCGCGACATAACCATGTGTTCACGATTGACTGGTCCACTAGTGTGTAAAACAATTGCTCTCTCACGATGTAACGGTGATTCGAACGTGAAGCAGTCTATTTAATTAAAATTGGAGTACAAAATAGAATACAATTGTTGAAGTTGGTGCATATAATGGCGGTATTTCAAGTTTTAAACATATTTATTATAAAGACAGATTTATTTCTTCATTAAAAATAAATAAATAAAGTTTTACCCTGTTGGGTTGCCGCGACACTCCGAATTAACAAGAAGGCGGATTTTTTTTTTTTTTTTTTTTTTTGCACAATTGAACCTGATTTATTTTCTTGTATCCTCTGCTTCTCTATCAGAAGTCGTTCATAAGCGTCTTGTTTAAAATTCTCGCAGTTTTTCCCAAATCTTCTATTTATCTCCAGGTTTTTTGTTTCCCTAATATTAAGAAATTGGCAATATTTCCTCCAAAACATGGTATTAAGGCCCCTTTCCCTCTAGATTGTATCTATCAAAATTGATATTTGTTCTTATATGCAGAATATGAAACTAAAACGAAGTATTTCTTGTCTCAAATCTGAGGTCTGCATTTTTAATTCAGTTATTAGGCGTACATGTATATACATTTATTTACTCGCTTGTACATTTGAATGTTATTTCTTTCAGCTATCAATGCTTTCGGAAAAAAAAGAATAAATAACTTTGTGTATACAATACTCATATCAACGTAATAATTTGATTAACTTTAAGATGAGTTAATTTAATTTATTTGTATATATTTACGTGATCTGTGTTTAACTGTATCTAATATCATTTATTTCAAGGTGACATATAGGTCCGTTGGGCTGGGTGTAGTTGTTTATGTTTTTTAATATGTTCTTTTGAATTGTACATTACACATGTCACTATAACAAAAATATATATCCATCTGCTGAAATATTTACACCAAATGTAATATATTACTGAAAGAAATAATGCAATTGATTTAACAATATTTCAATTCCGAGGTTTATTGCCAATTCGGCATTATATCTGTGTCTATGAAATAAATTACATTTGGTCAAATATCATCTTTCCATCCAATATGATATGCTAATATTAAAAAATGAAAATTATATAGAAGATGAGTATATAATTATTATGAATTAAGTAGTAGTTACACCAATATGTTTCCCGTATCTCCTTAACATAGCATTCGAGTAATGCCCAGATTTTGCAACATTTGTAATACCTTTACTATATTATCATTATACATTACTTCACATACGTTTTTGTGGTACATCAATACACTTATTTGTTTTAAATCACGGTTTATTAGAAAGCTTTCAATGTAGATAAAATAATATTCAGAATCAACAACTTTTTGATAGCAACATTTGCGTATTCTGCTATTTTCTCATAGTATTTGAGTATCTCCCAGTTTCAATTTCTTAACATTGAAAACACAATCATATCTCAGATATATTTTTCCCTGATGGCTGTATTAGTTACACTACAGATATGTCTTATATGAAGCATGATTGCAGACATTCTCTTGCAACAGAGTGTATCAAGTAAAATCACAATGTTGTGTTTTGAATATAATTATCGATTAGCAGTCTTACTTCGGGTTCTTGATTTTACATTTTTAAAGCAGTTCGATCCATTTTAGGTTAATACGATAGTTTTTATTATCACATTTTATATAGTAATATCAAAACGTATATGTTTATTATCCGAATATAACATTTACATTTTTATGTATATAAGCCATTCATAATATATTAAAATGATGCCATATTATTTGCAGTATATATTATATGAAAGAATGTCACATATTTATATATAATGTTACAGTCTTCTATAAGATAATATAATCTTTTTTATCGTGACTTGTGTTTTACAATATGAAAGTAAAGAAATACATATAACTGTATTAAATACGAACACCCAGCCCAACAGGCCTATAAGTCACCTCAAAAACTGTAAATCAATCACGTGATAAGAGATGAGTATTTAGTAAAGTTACACAAAACCAGTTAAATTTCCTTAGTCTGAACATAAATATGTATGAGATATTAAAGAGAAACATTCTTAGTATTGTATAACAATGCATATCAGCTAATGCTAATAAAATATCAAATATTAGTATTATAATGAAACTGACACATAGTGAGACTGAGAGTGTAGAGAAATAGTATAACATGAGCTATGCAAAGCGAATTAACGTTAAGGTTTATTGTATCAAGTCATCGTGTCTTTATATAGAGAGTATGTACCATGAATAAATAATCAAATGTACATCATGATAATTAACATTATATTCAAGTGAAGTATTAAAAAATATTGTATATAATTGGAAAATCATTTTTTCTTTAAATAGTTTTTTTCTTACATAGTTGAGAAATGCTAAAAATAACATATAAAGCAGTTTAAGGTTTCCATTTATTTTTATCTCTATCTATAAGACACTTTTGTGTTTTTGGTGTGTGTGTTTTATTTATTTATTTATTTATTTATTTATTTATTTATTTATTTATTTATTTATTTATTTATTTATTTATTTTTGTTTGGTTGTTGTTGTTTCATCGTACTTTGCAAACATATAATGATGGTTAGGAAATTGAAAGGCCAAAGAAACAAATGGTCATTTTTTAATAAAAGATCCTCTATCCAAAAATGAATGTAAAGATTAGCTTATATTGTAGAAAAAAATAATACTTAACATAATTTTGATTAAATCTGCCATAGGATACAATGATAGCGATATCTTTATACACATGTCAGAATGCATGCTTTATATTGTGCTATAATGAGGGGTTTATTTATCTGCTGTTCTTGAAAACCTATCAGGATGCTAATTCTGCTGTGCTATATTTAGAACCATCTCAAGTAAGTGCAAAGTGGGAAATGAATGATTGCTGATAGTGGTGTTGAAAGCGTGGTATGGTCCTGCCGAACAAAGAATTTATCACAGGATGCTAAACTGTTGAAACTTTTCTTAGAGATAAAATTTTGTTTCCACGATAAGACTTGATTTTTTTTTTGTGGCGAGTTTTATGACCAGTGCGTCTGGCCGTTTGCTGAAATTTTCGCAAAGGGGAAAATCAGATAAAATGAGATATATATGAAACAGTAGACACGCTTTTGCTGGAGACTTAATCAGATACTTTCCGAGGTGTTAACCTAATCTGTCCATATAATTGAATTTTAATTGAAACATTTGCACAAAATATTGATAAGAAGCTGCATGTATTTTGTTTGTACCAAACTGCACGCATCGCAAATCGCGGTTTCAGATTTTGTTTTCAAAGAGAGGCAGTTTGATTATCTATCACAGAACATTGTTTGTAACCTTCACATCCTTTGTTCCATTAATCTGGATAAACTATAAAATAATAGTAGTAATGATAATAATAATAATAATAATAATAATAAAACTCCCACTTGCTTGTGTCCCATTTGAGAAACCCACTTTAAGAATTAACATATATCCTGATGTGTAATGACAAACTATCAAGTATGCTCGATTTTATTTATTTATTTATTTTTTAAATAGGTAATTTATTTAGAATCCTGAACACAAACATGGAAAAACTACAAATATCTTTTTTTTCTCAAATTTTTCAATAAATTAGAATTAATGCTTCATGGGGATATAAGATGAAAAATCATGAAACTTATAAAATAATAATAATTTTACATCAAACTTTAACACCTGTAAGGGTCCACTATTCAAAACTGAATCCTTTTTAAAACATTATACAATTCGAGCAGTTTTCTATCATTTCCAATTGGCAGCTATTTTTCTGATTGTTAACCGAAAATCCTAACGCTACAAAATAATTCTCATTTAAAAAGGATTTGACAAAACCTTTAATCATTTCTTTTTAAATATCAATCTTACTTAAGATATAAGATTAACTACCTACAAAATTACCTATATCTTGATTAATCGTGCTGACCCTGTGCCAACAACATCTCTTTAAATCTGTTCGTCCGCCTGCTTGTGCCGTTTTTGAAATGCTCAATTATCAAATATGTCGTTTTCTTTATTGAGTATAAGGATTGCATATAATGTTTCATTAATGTTTATTTTTATTTAATTAATTTATTTTTTATTTATTTTTATTTTTTTTTTTTTTATTTTTTTTTTTTATTTTTTGTTTGTTTTTTTTGTTTTTTTGAGTATGTGTAAAGCTGACTGCTTGCATCATTAACCCACCATCTGTCCACCAGGTGCGCAACGGAGGCGGAACACTACCGGGGTGACCGCGGAACTCTTTGAACAACACCAAGGCGCTCATATCTTACAGGTCAGTGCAACATTTTCATGCATATCGGCTGGGGTTATCCTAAGATCTTGCCAGCTTCTGTGCTCTGAACCAATCAAAAAAGAAAACATACTGAAATTCTGCGCTATTACGTAAAGGAATAGTTAAAGGAAGTGCATGTATCACTCTAATGGTCACGATTTTAAATCTGTATTATTTCACAAGTACAAGATAAATCTTATTGTATTTTAACCTTCGTTTAAAGGTGTTATTGATATTTGCTTTACATTACCCCAATTTCGGCGTCAGTGGTAAAAATGAAACACCCAAGCAACACAAGAATGGATTTGATTCATATACTGGTGAATAAGGTTTAACCAACTGGTCACCAAGGTAACCATAAATATACACTCAAAGGAATTTCTAACCCCAATTATAGATTTTTCATGATTTTAAAGAAATAGGGTTATACATTTTATTCAAGCAAAATTATTTATTTCAAACAATGTTTAAGTTATAATGTGGTACAATATTTCAGGTGTACATACGCATTTGTTTGACTGTTGAAATGTTGGCAGTAACACACTAAAATAACAGTTGTAAACTGTATAAACATTTTTTTGTAAATTATGAAAAGTCTAGTAGAAGTTTAAATTTTTTTATTAAAACATGTACATTACATGTAAATGTTTTACTTAAATGTCATAAATAAAATGCTCCTCAATTTTGCACGACATGATTTGCTTTAACCAAGGTTTTCGTTCACGTATATTCTATATTTTGGGCAACATAATCAGTTTTATAAAAAATACATTCGACACCTAAGCAATATTTACGCAAGTATCAAAACATATTATAGTTCGTATATGTAAAAACAACTCACAAAGAATCACCCTGGGCTGAATGCCACTTATCAACGACCCTTTCTCAAACTTCCACCGACTGTTACACAGTCTATGACATCTTTACCAAAGTGTTGCATGAGGCAACTGAGTTGCACCTGTCGCGAAAATCAATGACTGTCAAATGCAAAGGTATTGACATTTTACCGGAAGTGATTGACTTTTCCTCCGAAACCTTTTTGGGGCGTAGCTATATAAAATTGATTTTGACCTACTTTTTCAACCAATCAAATGTTGGTATGCAAATGAAGCCGGCATATGGCTATTTTAGACCAAAATTTCCCCTAATATGTAAAAATGGACTCGGCCCTCAGGGGATGAAGTTGTGCAGTTTATTGTGCGGATCTGGAAACAATAATCGGATATACGCGATTTATGATCTTTCGGTTTCGCTTGGTTACATATGAATTGTCTTTACTTTAAAAAAAATCAGCTAATGCATAATATTTAAATGGAAGTTGGTAGGTTACCTTTTTATTTAGTTTGTAAATTAAATCCATTTCGTTATAAAGTCTTCACCGCACAGGGGCTCTAAGTTGCACGGGGCGAATCATTTCGTACTTAATGGTGGCATTAAAAATAGGAAGGGAGGACACTATTTTCGGCTATTTTGTGAATATCGCATTTTCGGCAAAGAACGATAAATAAAATGGTTCATATGCATTTGAAATTTATAGAATTATAAAATCGTGCCGTTTCCCGTGTTGATTTTACTCTTTTAAACGAATAACAAGTGTCCCAATCGAGCTTGACAACAGCCGGGACCGGCTACTTCCGGTTTCTTTTCTAATGAATAAAATGTATACGCGCTCATTGGTCAATATATTTAAATAAAATACTGTGTAAGCAGGTATGACTTCCCTGTGCCTTCTAGTCCGACAATGATTATATTGCGCCCATTTTCGATCGCGTTGTTTATGCTATTCTGGACCTCCGTAACTTAATGAAGTTTTCCCGAGAAATATCAATTTCGTTTACATTTTGATTGACCAATAAAAACTTACCTTTGTATTCTCTTCTAAAGAAACCGGAAATAGTTGTCCACGGCTGTTGTCATGCTCGATTGAACAATAAATTAACGATTTTGTCGTTACAAGAGAAAAACTACCTCGTTTACGTTTAGTATTTCTGAATTTATCATTTAAAACATAACTTGGTCCATTTTCAATGTTGAATTTCGTTATAAACGCGTTTTTTCCAAATTTGGTCTCAAAACATTGTCCGCCCTTCCTATTTTTAATGTTACCACTAAGTACGAAATGATTCGCCCCATGCAACTTCGAGTCCCCGTGTTTCACCGTACCTCCCATAAGCTTGGTATTTATAAACATATTTGATAACGTTTCCAAATTTATAATAGTTTAAATCTGTTTTGCATGTTACAAATGGCGCCGAATTCCTTTTTTTTTTAAAGATTTTTCTTGTTTATTTATCCACCAGTTACGGCCATAATACTGCATTAGGATTTCTCTTTACGTTTAAATGAAATTTAAAATTTAAAATGTATACTCCGACCGAATCCGAACGCTTCCAAAGTCTGCCGGTCCGTTGTACGGAATACAGCGGAATATACCTACGTGATTTTGATCGGCAAGAAAAAAGTATCAGCTGTGTGTTAACGGGTAGAAAGGAACACCATACCTCGGCCGTCCCCTTACGGAAGGGAACGAAAAGTGCCGAGGTACGAAAGACAAAGGATTATGTATATAACCACAAGGACACGTCGCTTTCAAGTCAATCTGAAATTTCATAAATGGACTTTTTAATTGTGTGAAGGACTTAAAGTCGTTATATTGTCTTTCAAAAGATCAACTCATTTTTACCTTCAACAATACCGCCAATCCTCCCTCGAATAATTTTCATGATTTGAAATAGTAAGACTTTGAAAATGATAAAGTATGTGAGAGTCGTTTCTTGCATTTCCCGTGAGCTTTCATGCAGGGCTGGGAAAAAAATTAATCCAGACAGTTTACGGGCTATGACATCATAATTCTGAACCAATCAAAGTCTCTCGCTCGTATTGATTTATTACATATTACAAAGAAATAGTTCTACAAATTTCATCGAATTAAATTATATAAATATTTGAAACATTAAAAAAAGCAAAATGAAGACGGGACAAAAGCATATCTACCATGCCTTGGTGATGTAGAAACAAAAACCCGTACCCTTGGCAATAGAGCCTCAAACATATGAAGGTTACTTATAGTAGTTCTGTGGCAACAGAAAATTAATACATGTATCTTGAAATTTTTTTATCGTCAATTTAACTTTTTTTCTGATTCAGTATTACATAAAATCTGAATTATACAGTTGTATTCCTTTAGACATTGTACTTATCATCTCTTGGCCATGAACCTAAAATAAGAAATAAACAAAAACAGGAAAAAAACAAAACAATGCGGAGACATCGAGAAACTATATTTCCCCGGCTGCTTTGATAATTATTGAATTACTATACGGAAGATTTTATCGTTTGTAGACTTCCCCGTTATTGCGCCTCGGGAACCCCCAGTTACCAAGATTTCTCTTATAATTGTTTATTTGTATGTAAGTCAGCGCGCTAAACGCCGCGTGATTCTCATGCCAAAATCCCGCCTCCGTCTCGCGGGATTTGCACCGGACTTTGATATTGAATCACTTGTGCATTAATAACATTTCTGAGCAGTGTGAATGGCAGTGGTATTAAATTGATGATGAATTGTCTCTTTAGAGACCCGGCTAAATGCAGGCCATAATCAAATTTGAACCTTCCATTTATTATATGTGGCAGCATAATGAATTGTTTTGGCAAAAGAGGGATTTTACGGAGCTCCGTGTTATTGCGGGAGATTTCTTCAAAGTCTTTTTCATCCCTAGAAAATTGACTTTTATTAAGTCCGTCACTTTCTCTCCCCGTCCCCACTCAATTGTCCTTATTCCATATGCATTGGAAAAGTTTGGATGAGTTTTCCTAATTTCTTTTCTATTTTCATTAGATAAAAATGGCTTAACTATAAAGATTAATTATGCGAAATTAATCCGTTTTATCATTTCAATGAATAAATTTACTTAATTATTAAAACAAGAACGTTGTTATAGTCAAATTGTTATGTTTTCTTTATTCATTTTACATTAATAATAATTACAGATATGGACCTATGTTAAAACTAACTCTTAGGATAGATCTCAACGCTTTGGATAAAGAACTCAGTATGTAAATATTTACAGGATTTTCTATTTATTTGGCAATTAATAGTATTATACCTTTCGTTATTCTTAATATTACAGAAATCTCATTCTACCTTATCAATCTTATTTTATTCTTTGAGTAAATTATCATTTTGTTTTATTACATTTTTTTTAATCCGTCAATTAACACTTGCGTTGCTTTTACTAATGAGATAGATACAATCTGCTCATTTTTATTCATTTCACGGTCGCTGGAAGTATATACGATTTGTTCTTATCATCTGCAATGAAATATCTTTGTTTAAAATTCTATCATTTGCAAGTTTTGTGCCCATATCTCATTCTTTAAAAATTGCAGTGAATATTAAAATGTTTAAACTGTTGATGGTAAATAATTGGATAACTTTTAATATTAAATCTACTTAAGATATAATAACATAGAAGCTATGGACGTTCAGGTAAATAAATGAAATAAATATGTTGGTAAATATATGCACTAGAAATAGACGGATGTCATTCTTTGATTCCTTATATAATGCCAGTACTGAGACCTACGAAGTAAAAAAAAAAATCTGATTCAGATTAAGGTCTGCTCTAGGAGATTTTCTGTCAGACCACGACACGTTCTACTGTAAAACGCTAAAGTATTATTCCGTGTTTCCCATTGCTTAAATAACTTCCAAGTACTCCTGAATTTAGTGAATGACATTTTACACAACGTACGTGATCGCCACAGCGTCACGAGGATTGTGGCACGTGACATAACAATCCGGGCGACGTCTAATTGGCTGGGATTGACTGCATGATTGTTATTCCGCGGAAGGAGCCGTGTACCAAGCTATTCTCCGACTCCCGTGTAAATTACGGTCCTTTTCTGTTCTAACGTATGACTGGTCTGAAATTGGGAGTGTATTTGACGGGTTTTCCTAGATTTATGCGAATTATTTAAGTATCGAAAAGTGTCTAGACTTAAGATGATTATTTCTTTATTTCTATGTACATTCCATATTATTCATTTATGAGGACTCTATGAGAATCTATTTAATGTGCAGTCATCTCTCTCTCTCTCTCTCTCTCTCTCTCTCTCTCTCTTATTCTTGTACAAAACCTTATAATAGTAATTGAAAGCCAATTTCCAAGATAGAAAGTATCGTAATAGTTGTCCTTTATATGTTTCAGTCACTGGATGGCTTTGCTTTTACTCTTTGCAACGATGGACGTTTCCTGTACATATCTGAAACCGTATCGATTTACCTAGGTCTTTCACAGGTAGGTAGCTTATAAAACTGGTTTCTTTCATAACTAGAGCTATCATTGAAGTGATCAATACCCCAGTCAAACTCATTTTAAAATAGTCAACGGTGATAAAACCAGGCACCGGAAGTTGTCCGTAACTCTTCAAAATAGATAGCTAATAACAGGGAATGGACTCTTTTGTAATGAGACATGTCTGTAAAGTGTGTTACTGGCCCTCAAATCTTTATCAGAATAATTAACTGTTTATAAAAGGGAATGAGACGAGACGTTACGGTGCGTCTCAACCTATGTAACCCTGTCAATCAACTAATGTTCCCTTTGGCATCGTGTATGAGGTTAAATCAACCTGGCGACTTCCGGTTTTGTGGTATCTGAGGTCCTACATCACAGATTCACGAAACTGAAACTTAGTAATAATGGGAATGTATTCTGGAAGTAGATACAATTGGTTTTCAAATTTGATTATGTTTTGGATGAACGTACTTCTTAAACCAAGCTCATTTATTTGACATATTTTATAATCAATTTTTTTTTTTCTCTGTACAAAAGAGAGAGAGAGAGAGAGAGCAGCTAATGGTACTGTACACACAAGACCCTTATTTGTAATCCATTTATTGAAAAAAAGAAGAAAACACGTATAGTCTCGTAAAACATTTACATATCAACCTTTCAGTTGATTAAAACGTGTATTTACTTGTACCTTTTACATTAAAAATATACACTTTCATTTGTCACACACACACACACCACCTGGTATGCTAAATATTTGCATATGATTAAACCGACCATTCTATGTGAAATGATAACCTTTCACTCGACCATATATAATTTCATTTTTTTAATACATTGCACTGAACTCAATGAATATTTTCAACGTCGTTGCTATGGCAGTAAAGTAGACCTAAATGAGCTATTTTACGGGATCAGCCAATTTACCAGGAATACCTAGATCTACAAGGTCTTATCTCGAACACGAATTTAACTATCTAAGAGCTTAATTCGACAAAGGAATGCTTTTCGCTAACAAGGAAACGTGATATATTTTTAGAACTTCAGCGGGCTAAGCCCATAGTCGCAAAGAATAAGTAAGCAACATAATCGTCCAAAATTCTAAATCTCCCTTGGCTTTGTCGGTTAAAAAATGGGCTGCTTTACAAGAGCCCCTGGGTTCGAAACTTGGACTCGGAAAGTTTTTGTGTGTGCGTGTGTGTGTTTCTTTTTCTTTCTTTTTCGCTGGCAAGCATATTTACAGCTCGTAAATTTATCGACAATTTTTTTAAACTAAATTAAATCATCCTTTTAACAAGATCATGTATTGAATTTAGAAATGGTGATCGGCTAACTTAGTGTGCGCGAGCTATAGTTTGTTGTTTTATAATATAATATCGAACGTTTAAGTTTGTTACAACATGCATCTAAATTGTATAATATAAATATATTTTTACTTTTGATCACAAATTTACTTATTGCATAGTTTAAATGCAACATTTTATAGATAACTTATAGAATGTGTTTTTACTTACGCCGAATAGCTTTTTTTATATTTATTTTTTAATCTAAATTTCAAACACTTTTTCTAACATCTCTCTTCGTCACAAGGGTTCTTAGGATAAATGAACATTAACCCCGATCAGACCGGGATGCTTGTCGCATACGCCATTTCCTCGATGGCTCTTGTGATGGCGCTGACCCGAGCTCTGAATTATAATGCAACACTGGGGCTTCAGCCGACCGGTTATGTCAAGTGGTTGCAAGGCCTGAACTTGACGTGACCAATATGAGATCAATAAAGAAATCAACAACTTTATCAGCTATTGAATCTGTTAAACGTTCTCAGTATCAGTAGCAATTTCCCCGGCCCCCTTGTGACGGGTCAATTACTAAACGTCAACCCCACAGCCCTTCTGTCACTTAAGTCGTATAGAAGGGCCTTAAGGTCACTTCGCAGACGACTCTTTAGGCGTAATGAAATTTATTTTTTCAGTTAAACAAGAGCGCCTATGACCGCCTACTCACTCCCCACTGTTCGGCTGACAGTCACATTAACGCGTTAATCGATTCCCGCGCGCGCCGTGAATTTGTCCCATGTGGCAGAACTGTCGTCTGCTGCCCTAAAACGCGTTATTTATCTGCCGTTGTTTTGACTGCCTCAAAACTTTTTTTATCCTTGACGTGATGAACAGGATTTTAACATTCTTCAAGACTAGGGTCATGCCATACTGGTCTGAGAATGATAAAATAGAAGTGATTTCCTTTTTTTCTTTGGAATACGGCATTATAAATATGAAACGTTAATTTTAGATTTTTTAATAGCAAAAAATATCCTTTAAAGTGAAATGAGAAATGATTGTTTTACAATAAGATTTTACATGTTAAAAGCATGGAAACATTACATTAAGTTGGAAACGGCATAAAGGTAGCTATTACTGAAGACATACAAGAATGCCTCTATATCAATTAATATACATGACGGAATAATATTGATTAATCATCATCATCATCGTTGTTGTTAATTCTTTTTTTTAAATAGAATGACATTACACCATTATCTTATTCTCCAATTTTAGTAAATAATAAGTCATAGTTCTTTTATGTAGAGCGTATTTTAAAAAAAATCCTTGATAGGGAAAGGACTTTGCGAATGATTAAATTAAGACGGATACCGGAATCTTAAGATATCGTTTATACACGTCATATATAAAGTAACGGCGAATTATAAAAGAAGAAAATTACATAAATCGGGAATGTTTTGAAAGTAATTTCATGCTTTCGGTGAAAAGACTTATCACATACCATAGGCCTAAGATAGAATTTCATCACATTTATTGAAATAAAATAGTTTCAAGAAACTCCGTGAACTAAGCCTTCACTGTGACAATGTCGTCCGCTCGATTAAATGACGTTATATTATGTAACTGAGGCTCTCGTTGGGGATTCCGAAGACACAAGATAGAAGTAGCAAAGTATGGGGAAAACACTAGACACTACAAAATACTATTATTGTATTGCATTTTATTATATGACATGCTCAAACAGCTGTTTCCAGTTTCGTATTACCATCGCATATTTTCTTATATTTTACACGTTGTACACACGTTACATGTAACTTTTAGGCCGATTTACATCATTCCGCGTCACGCGCATGTATTCTATATACATGTACATGCATAATGAGTTGAACTCGAACAGCTGGATTAAATGTGTTTGATGCAACTAACTTTAATCAAAATGATGCATTATTCATATGATGTTGATACACACGTTAATTCGTCATTTTCAGTTATTATTTCAAACATTTATTTATTTATTTATTTATTTATTTATTTATTTATTTATTTATTTATTTTTTTGGTATTAGATTACAAATAGTTTTTGTTCACAGTCCGTCCATTCATGTTTTTGTTTGTTGTTATAATCACGATTTACTGTCAGTATAGGTCATATGATAAAAAGAATCTGACATAATTTGTCATTTCATATCAAATTTTACTAAACTCGTTCATGGACATGCTATTAAGCTCGCCAGAGTTTCGTTTCGTTTAATAACATTTTCATGAACTCGTTAAGTAAACTTTGATAAGATATAACAATTCATGTAAGATCCTCTATTATTATATTGCACTGCATTGTATTGTATTGCATTGTATTGTACTGCATTGTATTGCACTGCATTGTATTGTACTACATTGTATTGTACTACATTGTACTGTTGCCCCGGCAGGTGGAGATGTCCGGTAGCAGCATATTCGACTATGTTCACACTCAGGACCACCAGGAGCTGGCCGACCAACTGGGGATCCCACTTACAGGTACCTAGCCTCACCGCAATATCTTCCTACCCTCTACAGACAGGAGTGAGACTATTCACAAAGCTACTGAGCTACTGAAGAGTATTTTTATGTCATCGTTCAAATATCACTCTCAAATTTAAAAAAAAATGTATAGACAGATATATTTTTTTTCATTTGGTAAACTGGCTGTTTAGATGGAGAGTTAAAAGTTTCAGCATAATTTTACCGACGTTAAACCAGCCTTAGGTTGTTTCTTGAATGAGGCTCATGGTTCTTTCCTTGCACCATATGCCATCATTATGGATATCTTTCTTGTGTACAGGACAAGTTACTCTCTTTTTTTAGTTTTCGGTCATAATTTTCTCTAGGAGGAGGGTCTTTTACTAACTTTGGTCTTATTTGTCAGTTGAAGCTCAATATATAGGATCGAGTCAAATAATTTAGATAAATAGGTCACTACTGCCAGAAAAAAAGCATATAAACTGTTAAATTATTGGGCGAAATGATTTGCTTGGTGTGGACCTAGTTGCATTTACATTTTGCAGTTTTATCAACTTTTATATATCTAATTTGGGGGATATGAAGATATTGGACATTATCAATATTTTATTGCCACATTAGGACTCTGACAAAGCAGAACAACACATTTTGACTGGCTAATGACATTGATGTTTTATTGACTTAAACTTCGTACAGTTTTTCGTCATTACAAAAAGATATAAATTAACAAAATAATTATGCAATAGACTGTTATTTTCAGTATCAAATACAACAATCTTTGCAATGATTATCTTACGGAATAGTAGCACAATACAAGTTTAGTTTTATTTAAGTATGTATGGATGGATGGATGGATGGATGGATATGGGTGCATATATTCAATATCAATATTTATTTATGTTCCCCTTTGTTGTAATTAAGCACACGAAACACGATATCCTCCTTTTTAGTATCTACGTGATTCATTAAATCTCTTTCAATAATGATGAATTATTTTATAATATTTTAAACTGTTGTTGTGTATTGTTTGTTGGAACTCCATGACCTATCACAGCTTGGCCATGATAAATACAAAGTAGGTTTATATCTCATATGTGTTGTGTGTAAAAATAAAACTTAAATAAACTTAAAGAAAAAACAGCTTCCTTTTAAGTGAGAAAAATCTTGTTCCGGAGAATCATGAGTGGTCTGTTGTATTGACTGGCTGCATTTTAAGCTGTATTTGGTTGCCAGAGATATGGGTCACTCACTAATTTATACAATTAACCCTTTACCTCATGAATATTCATGTACAAATTTATGATTTGATAAATATTAGTTTAAAGGAAATTTAAATGGTAAATAAAAATGGATTAATATTTGCCCTGCAAACTGTGTAGAATTTGATCTACAATATTGTATGTAGGAGAACCTGATCAGACTGTTACTTGACGGAGTTGTATGAAATTGGTCTGTTCTGTATGTTTATGCATCAAAATGAGTCTGTTTGGGGTAGAGGGAAAACATGGGACATTGTATAGCAAACTTAGAGTCTGTACCATGATTGAAATTTGGATGCAATGCGTGACAGGAGCTCTTAAATATGCAAAAATACAAAATAACTGAATAACTGTGTACTTGATATGAATACTAAACATGTATGTTGAGGTTCAAGATTTGGTTTAGTGTAAAACAAATGTGTTTGTTTATATTATTAAGCAACCTAATGAGAGTTCAATTCTTCACAGTCTGATTTTAAAAGGAACATGCAATTTAAATATGCATGGTAAAAACGCTATAATGTAGTTAACAATTGGCAAATGCAGATGATATTTTTAAAAGTAAGCTGTATTTTTGTCAGTACTTTTTAAAATGAACATGCAATTTGCCTGAAAAAACTGCAATATCTGTAAATGTTTATTGAATATAATGAAATACATGAAGTGAATTACAGTACATGAAATTCATATTTATTCAGTTACCGGCATACTCTATTTATTTTTGCGATACGTTTGACATGTTGTTAAACAAGTAACATAGAGAATAATTCTTGGATATCTATGTAATTTTTAAACGACAAATAGTTCATTTTATATGTGTCAGTGCAATACAATAAATTAGCAGACCATTTGCAGTATCTTTTCATGTTCAAAATCAACGTACTTGTTCGACCTGACTTTTATACTGTTTTAATTGCAATGTCACGTGAGGCCACCATGTTTAATGGCCGACTTCAGGCGCGTGTCAGGTCTGTTAACAAGGGAAGGGAAGACACTTATTCCTACCAATTAATTTAACAAACGTCAGTCTTGGACAAACATAGAAATACCGTTTGATTTACGGATGACAGGTCTAGGGGAATACATCGTAAATGTGAAAAAAGTCTCAAACAAGCTTCAGCCGAAACTCCCGCATATCCATATCCATATATGGATCATCTATAATCGGTATATTTTTTTTTCTTTTAAATTGTACAAAATTCTCCATAGAAAAAAATATATTTTAGCGATGGATTTGAATTGCTTAAAAACTATGATAATGTTATGATAAGTAGATAATTACTTATTATAAAAATGTCATTTGTTAAAACCAGATTTATTTTACAACTGCCACTGTGTGTTTTTTTACAGAGCCCATAAAATGATATTGAACTCGTTTAGTTCCCTGTGCAACACGTTGTCTATCTTATATTGGTATCATCTCGTAAATAAATGGTAAAATCGAAATGTTATTTCAAATGGCTAATCAATTCATTATAGAATGATCTTCGAAATTATGAAATTATTTCATAAATACGAATTAAGTAACATTTCATTCCGTGAAATAATAAATCTTAAGTCTTGAAGTAAGACCATGCTTCTGTAGAGAGATCCCAATTGAATCTGTTACTATTTATAGAATTACATCATGTCGTCCTTAGTTTGGTTAAATGAAACTTGGGAAGTCTTTTAGATTAAGATTGAAAACAGTCCTAATTTATCTGCGAATCCAACTTTCGATTTTTTTTACAAATCAGACAATGTCAGACAAAAGAAGGCAATGAGGTATTTTATACGAGCACCAATAACTATTTTTCCATTGCATTAATATGAGGGATTTTCAATTAATTAAATACAATAGTAAATGGAAACAAAAAGACATATTTTGTCAAATTCTTTAAAATTCAAATTGATTTCGGTCTCATGGACATATACGATGTCTCGTTGAATCAAATTACAGTTGGACCTATATTAGCCTGAAAATAGTTTTTACTGTATTAAATTGAATAGAGCAATTGATCATATCATTTTTAAGAACAGAGAAAAACTATACAAAGTTTATCATGACATATGACAAATCATTACATATCCAACAAAAATGTCATCTTTTTAATTATGTTTCAATAACTTATTAACGTGTCTTTAATTGCTGAATAGAAAAAAAAAATGAAACTGAGAAAACTAGTTGATTTAGCATTTATTACTTTTTCTTATTCTTTTAATTTAAAATTCATTTTTTTTTTACATATTAAAATTTACAAAAATTTTTTTTTACAAATCAGCACCAGTCCTCGGTAAATAATATATGATTTATTTAATTTCAAATGCTCTATATAACAAAGGATGTCACCGTCCGTTGCAGGTTCCTCGAGTTCCCAGTCTTCCCCGGCCTCCCCGCCGGTAGACAACCAGAATACGCCAAGGGCGATAACCCCGCCGATAACAGACAGAGGTAAGATTAAATAAAACACATGTAATAATATAATAATAAAAACTTTTTAAAAAAATTAATAAAACCGTTAGTTGATGATTAAATTTTTTAAAAGTTTTTCGCCTCTACACCCGAGATAAGAATATTACGTATTAGTATTTCCTTCCTTTCTTACTATTATACACAACAATCGTAATGTTAAGCATTGGCGAGCTAAAACGTGTTGGAATCAAAAGGGTTTTCAAATACCTCATTTTTTTCCCATTAAAAAAAACTCAAAATAAATAAAAATCTGTCTCTTTATATATTAACAAGGGTCATTTATCGGTAACCCTAATTTGAGAAAAGAAAACGAAGGAAAACCCATGACAACGGGTATCGCCACCAAAATATTTTCCCCATAATTACATCTCTCTCTCTCTCTCGTCCATATTTTACTAAAGCTGCAGAAATCACTATATTTCAGTTCCCACAATGACACCTAACCTCGAGAAAGGTGTGGTGCGGTCCTTCTGTATCCGGATGAAGTCTACACTGACAAAGAGGGGCGTCCACACTCGTTCTTCTGGATACAGGGTAAATATGAACCCAAGATATGCAGATTGAGTGTTTGTTTGGAGGTACAATTTCCAAAGTTTTTCCATAGCGTCAATCATTGACATTTAACCCATTTACTGTTCCCCTTTGTACAAGATACAATGTATATAACAATAAATGACGTCATTTCATTTAAGGCTTGTGTAAAAAGACTGGAAATTTCATATTAATTAGAGTAAAAATAGGTAACCTTTTCGCCTTATACGGAAAACTTTAATATTATACAGTACAATCATCAAATATTTTTTTCTATAGCTTTTGAAAATATCATATTTGTTGGAAAACCTATTCACAAATTTTTATTTGGCATTTGTTTTAAAGTAGTTTTTGATGTTTTATCAACTTCGAGCAACTCGGCTTAAAGAAATAATAAATCTTATGACAGTTGGGTAGATTTTGGTGAGTTCGAGTGACAAGAGTCGAGTCCTCGTTGGTTAAGAGATCATAATTTTACGTTCATACACCATTTCACTCCGAAATGAGACTTAAATCTAGGTAAATCAACGAGAACTCATAGAACACCAAAATACGTGCTGGTGTAAAATTCCACACATTGCCACACACATGAGATATTCCCAGTCACTGATTGGTCAGTTTAAATCAGCGAATTATTCTGAGTATTGTCGAACCCTTGATGAAATAGTCAATGGGGATCCCTATTCGCAGTTTTGATTATATGTTGTCCTTTTCCTTCATATTGTTGTGTATCAAGAATAAATACATCTGTATTTACAGGTCGTTCTTATCGTCGGCCAGTTCCGACACCAGATGAACTTCGGAATTGGCGGCCGGAAGAGTCAGCTGCCGGTGATCGGACTGTCTGGTGCGGCCATCGCTCTTCCCCCACCCACCATCACAGAACTGAGGATAGAGGCAGACACGTTTATAATGCGACTCACCGCGAAATTTAAAGTGATCTATTGTGAAAATATGTAAGTGTACTTGACCATTGTACATTTAGGTTCTATATGAAATGAACAATTATTTTTTATAAAAAAAAAATATGGCAAAAAATAAATGAAACTTTGATGAAATAACTAGAACAATAACAGAGACAGTAGTTGCGAGTGGTAGCAGTAGCCGAGCAGTTTAGTTGTAGTAAAAGAAATCACGAAGTTATAAAACGCCTCAAAATGAACATTTATTATTATCAATTTCCATTAATATTATTCAAGTATACTAAAAAAAAAGTGCATCTTGTACAGGTTTTTTTTGTGCAAGTGTACATTTTTTTTATCCTGTTGCTTTCAGGATATCGAACCTTTCAGACTGGAAGTGTGACGACATATCCGGGAGGGATCTGTACAAGTTCTGTCACCCCGGCGACATACATCTGCTTAGGAAAACACACTCAGACCGTAAGTTAACTGTTGGTGTAATGCATTTCCATGAACTTAGCGACAGTCATTGTTTGTTTGCTTAAATAACGTTCCCCGTCAGTTAGTTTTAGACTTCATCTACATAAAACACATAATTGTGCTGCCTCATTGCAATAGAAAAGTGACATGGTACCACACCCAGTCACATTATCCTGAATGTTATACCCTCACTGTAATAGAAAAGGGACATGGTACCACATTAAGTTACATTATCCTGACAGTTATACCCTCACTGTAATATAAAAGTGACATGGTACCACACCCAGTCACATTATCCTGACTGTTATACCCTCACTGTAATAGAAAAGTGACATGGTACCACACCCAGTTACATTATCCTGACTGTAATACCCTCACTGTAATAGAAAAGTGACATGGTACCACAACCAGTCACATTACCCTGACTGTTATACCCTCACTGTAATAGAAAAGGGACATGGTACCACACCCAGTCACATTACCCTGACTGTTATACCCTCACTGTAATAGAAAAGTGACATGGTACCACACCTAGTTACATTACCCTGACTGTAATACCCTCACTGTAATAGAAAAGTGACATGGTACCTCACTCAGTCACATTACCCTGACTGTTATACCCTCACTATAATGTAAAAGTGGTCTTGTACCTCACCCAGTCACATTACCCTGACTGTTAAACCCTCACTGTAATAGAAAAAGGACATGGTACCACGCCCAGTCACATTACCCTGACTGTTATACCCTCACTGTAATAGAAAAGTGACATGGTACCACGCACAGTCACATTACCCTGACTGTTATACCCTCACTGTAATAGAATAGTGACATGGTACCAACGCTAGTCACATTGCCCTGACTGTTATACCCTCACTGTAATAGAAAAGTGACATGGTACCACAACCAGTCACATTACCCTGACTGTTATACCCTCACTGTAATAGAAAAGTCGCATGGTACCACACCCAGTCACATTACCCTGGTATTCATTTTCTGTGGTCTCCCGGATATCGCAAAACGCTCTACCCATTCGGTCGCAAACTATGCAACAACGTAGTATCGACACACATGTTGCAGAAATCAGCCTTAATACAATAGAAAGTAATTACCGGTCAATTAAGTATGAAACGTTTAATGTAGGCACTGATAAAGGTTAATTTATTTTTTTTGCATTGTATTTTAATGTTATTTAGTGGATTAAATATGTTATCAGCTAGATGTGATTCGTGTCATGTTATCTTTTGTTCTAATTTCCGAGTGAATACTTAACGTAAATCAAAGCGCTGATAGCGCTGAGGGAACGGGGTTTTTAATATGATGATGTCGCATTTCTTTTGTTTATTAAAGAAAATGTAATAACGTGGATCAAATTTTCAAGCGATGCCAATAAACCAAGTGTTATAAACCTGCTTAACATTGTTTGGGTACGGTCGATAAAAAAGATGAACACACCATTTGTCTCATTGGATTGCTAACAATAAGCAAATCGCCAGTCTAACTCTCCCCCATTTTACTTGCCAACAGTTAATAAGATTATATGAATATGTGGAATGAAATCTAAAACAACAAACTTTAATTATTTAATGTATGTTTTTATTGTGTTTTATATACCCAAAATAAATGTTCTCCCGCCGGGATCCGAACCCACACCCCTTTCATACGCCGTTTGCATGGCAACAACCTAACCATTTCAACATTGGGCCAAAAGGTTGCATACAGATGAAATTTTATCCATATATCACTGGAAATTCCAGCAAGTTATGGTTCAAAATATTTCCGAAAGAGATGCGATTTTTTCGCTTGCGTATTTCTTTTTTTCATTTCAGATTATTAAACATCGATTAACAACAAATTTTAATTCAGTTTCGACTTCCATAAGGCAATCGTACTGAAATAAGCACGGAACTCAATACCATTTAGTGACAAGACAGAAAACAAAATTTGGAACTATTTCTCTGCGCGTAGTAAAAAGGGGGAATCTATCAATTTAGATGTCTAAATATAGCCCCAAATTGTTGTCCGATACAAAATGTGTGCACCATAGAACAGCGTTGCAAGCAACCGTGTTCAAAAATACCGTACGCACAACAAGTACAAACACAGCAAAGCTTAGTCATTGTTGGACATTGTCCCCTGACAGCTGAATGACCCGTTGTACATGTATTACTTATTCTGGCCTACATAAAATTGTTGACGTAAGACGGTGCCGAATGAGTATTTTAAAGATTTTTACTGATAGATATTCCTATACGCACGGTGAAAAAGTTACGCACCATTGTTTGTTGAGGTGGCAGCTAGCTGAAACATATACTTCGTATTCACATCTTTGATAAATAAATATATTTTATCAAAATAATTATCTTTGGAACACACTGGGGCTTGTATCGGGCAGAACGTTTTAAATACCTGCTTTATACGGTACGGTGCGCTTTATTGCAATGATGTTTACTCCACCGATTGCGTTTGCGTGTGTGTGTGTGGGGGGGGGGGGGGGGGGGGGGGGTTAACACCGAGTTTTTATCTATGCTTATCCTGATTTCCTATGGTGAAATACTTAACAAATAATGATTCATGCCTATACACTCTTCATTACTTTTTTCACTCAGCCGTTCACCGCGTGGGTGCGAATCCCGGCAGGGTAATTCGGATTTTCATGTGAGGAAGCCTTCCAGCTGGCTTGTGGTAGGTCAATGGTTCTACCCGGATGCCTCCGTGCATTCGGGGTCTTCCTCCACCTGTAATTAGCTGGACGTCGCTATATGACTGAAATTCTGTCGAAGCGACGGTAAACTTAAATAGTAAAGTCAAGTCTTCATTACTTTAATCCCAATCTACACAATTTTTTAAAAAGATATTTCTTGTTTAATACAAGCACATACCTTTTAACAATGCTGATTATTTGTTATTTTCGTTTTCAGTTCTGATGAAGGGCCAGGTCTTGTCCCCCTCAATTCGTCTGCTCAACAAAAATGGCG
>CM037792.1:45059182-45109182 GCA_021229015.1 Solen grandis
AATCAAAGATACTGTATCAGTTTAAATGTGTTTGATGTAAATGGCATGATCTCTGATCTGTTACAAGGTAGTGTTGCATTTAATGTGAAACGGTGCTTGTGGAAAGTTAAGTTTCTATTTGAATAAGATATCTATTATAAAATTTTAGATTTTTTTAGATATAATTTTTAAAGGTATTTTCATTAATGCAATACACAGTATATAATATAAACTGTTAATGAATTTAATGAAGGGTAATCAAATGTGTATTTTTCTTTTTCTTTTTTTTTCATTAATAACGTCTCTTTGATATATGTCGTAAAATTTCCCTGGCTGGACCCCAAATCTCCCTGTGAAAATGTCAAAACCTCCCTGGGAGACATACTAAAAATATGGCATGTATGGGTATGTGGTGATAAATCAATAGGAAAGAAGACATGTGGCTTGATAGCTCAGTTGGTAAAGTGCAGGAATGGTATTCCTGAGGCCCTGGGTTCAAGTCCCGGTCGAGCCATTAATTTTTTTCACCACCTGTGACACTAAAAATAGGTTTTTTGCAAAAAAACACACCATCCAACCAAGGCAAACATTTCAGTTAATTGATCTGAAAATACTGCAGTCCATAAACAAAAGGGTATCCCTATGTCACTCACCTGAGTACCACTGCTCTACAGGAAATCTTAAGTATTATGGATCATAATTCCCATACAAGACATAATAATCCTTGGTTTTATACGTCTGATCAAGATTGCTTTATAAAGGTGGATGCTAGAATGTAAACAAAGTTTAAAATATGACTTTTTTTATACTTCAAGGGCCATAATTGGAGACAGTGGTCAAATACCAAGTCAGCCTTGGCAAGATAATAGTCATTAATATTACCATGTTTACTTTCTAAATGTGGAAGCCTGGTAGTAAAGTGAAATAGGACTTTTTCGGCGTATGCTGTATAAAATGGATTTTGACCTATTTCTTGAACCAATCTAATCTTGGTTAACAATCAAAATGTCAAAAAAAGCACTTGCTTCATTGGTTTGCATAAATTATTTTAGGATGTTCCATCATAAAATGAAAGTTTCAGGTTGCATATCTTTCTGCATGATTGTCAATTGGCAAATAACAATTTAATCTACCAATTTAAACATGAACAAGAAAATGTGTCTGTGAGAAAAACTAATGCCCCATCAGGATATGGTCAGAACCAAATATTTGCTTGTACTTTTTAAAGTTTATATAATGATGTACATTTGAAAAAAAAATTCATAATGATGTGAAGTTACCTTTACAGAAAAAGTAGATTAAACACAGAGGTAAATCTGTGGCAGAATAACCAATTTTACCAAGTCACAGCCATAAAACTAAATAAATACTACCAGAAAATAAACCATATATGTCATGTTTCAGGAAAATGTTAACACATCTTCATAAAAAAAAAAAAAAATCAAATGCAGAACAATCAATTTTACCATGTTCATCCCATCATGAAATAATGGTCACTGCAATATTTTTTTTCATTAATATTAAATAGATCATATCATGATGTACATGTGTACCTAGTTTCATTAAGATGTGAAGTCATCTTCATAGAAAAAAAGCTTAAACACAAAGGTAAACGTGAGAAAGAACAATCAATTTCATCATGTTCATCCAACCATGAAATTTATGTCACAGCATGAATTCACATAAATATTATATGGATCTTATCATGGTGTATATGTGTACCTAGTTTCATCAAGATGTGAAGTCATCTTCATAGAAAAAAAACCTTAAACACAAAGGTAAACCTGAGAAAGAACAATAAATTTCAGTATGTTCATCCAACCGTGAAATATAGGTCACAGCATGAATTCGCATACATATTAAACAGATCATATCAAGATGTACATGTGTACCTAGTTTCATTAACATGTAAATCTTCATAGAAAAAAACCTTAAACACAAAGGTAAACCTGAGGTGTGACGGACTGACAGACGCACAGACTGAAAATCTATATCTATCGGAGTTGATTTGGCATAAAAACATCCAGTTGAAAAATTCAAACATAAAAATCACCCAGTTGAAAAAGTAAACACTTGTGAGTCTTAAGAAAACGTAGTAAACCTTGATAGTGGACTTGTCCCTCTAAGTCACAAAAACCGGCAGTGTATAAGTTAGCTAACATAAGCTATATATAGCAACAGCCGCCGTAGCAGTTGGTTAGGTGCTCATTACTAAACTAAGGGCCCCGAGATCGAGTCCTACTGATGGCACTATTTTTTTTTTTATAATTTTCACTCATATTACATTTTTTCTCTTTCTTTTTTATTTTACTGGCTAGTATATTGCATTTCTTAAATTTAGCAACAAATACGTTTTCTAGCATAATTTTTAAAATCAGACCATTTAAAACTTGCCAGCATTATTATAATAAATATATTTTTCTTTCTTTAACTTTCATATCTTTTTTTTTCTTATGCCCAATATCTATAAATATCTGTAAAAAGATATTTCTTGTTTTTGATAATTCAAGGGCTAGAACTGCAGATGTAATATGTTGATACCAGCCTTAACTTAACTCTATGAAAACTTTGAAAATCATCTCCTTCAAAACTACTGGCCAAGGTTCAAAATGTTTTAGTACAGAATGTTCCTTCGGTAACCCTCTACCAAGATTGCAAAAATTATTCGGATCCATAAAAAAACATGGCCACCAGGGGCAGGGCCAATTTGCCTTAAAAAAATATAAAAACCTGGTAATATTCATTTGGTTGCCATGGCAACCAAAGTTCTACATGGATCAAGTTTATTTTAGCAACATTTGTAGAGAGTTACCCAAGAAACACCTGTGCCTAAAAAATATGAAATTTGGCCTGCAGTTTTGGAGAACAGGTTTCTATAGTTTTCACTATATACATATAAGGCAAATAAGCCCCGCCCCTGGCAGCCATGTTCTTTTAAGGATCAAAATAATTTTAGCAATCTTGGTAGAGGTTACCCATATTAAACATCTGTGCCAAAACATTTTAAAATCTGGCAAGCAGTTTTGGAGCACAAGTCTTTTAAAGTTTTCACTATTTACATTTCAGCAAGTAGGCCCTGCCCCTGGCAGCCATGTTTTTTTATGGATAGGAATAATTTTAGCTATCTTGGCAGAGGGTTACCCAAGGAACATCTGTACTACAACATTTTGAAGTCTGGCTAGTAGTTTTGAAGGAGATGATTTTTAAGGTTTTCATAATTTTCTTTTCTTTCCGTTGCCATGGCAACCAAAAGACAAATTAGCCCCGCCCATGGCCGACATGTTCTTTTCAGAATCAGAATAATTTTTGCATTCATGGTAGACAGTTACTCAAGGAACATCTGTACTAAAATATTTTGAAATCTGGCTAGAAGTTTTGAAAGAGATTTTTAAAGTTTTGAATAACCAAAATTTACCATGTTCATCCAACCATAAAATGTAGGTCACAATCATATAATTGCATAAATAATAAATAGATCATATCATGATGTACATGTGTACATAGTTTCATAATGATGTGAATTCATCTTCACAGAAAAAAAAACTTAAACGTAAAGTTAAACCTGATTGAGGTAGAACAACCAATTTTACAATGTTCATCCAACCATGAAATATAGGTCACAGCCATAAATTTGCATAGAAAGTTCACGCAAGGATCATCCCTGCCAAGTTTATCAAATTCTGTCCAGTGGTTTCATAGGCGATGTTGTTTAAAGCAAATTGTTGTTGATGACGGACACAGGGTGATCACAAAAGTTAAATCCCAGACTGACCAAAGAGTAATTGCACTCATTTTTTATGTTTGACCATATGACATTGACCTTTGAGCTAGCATTCTGCTTCTTGCACACAGCACTCAGTCTTTATAAAGTAAACATTTGTGTCGAATAATTTGAAAATCTACTTATCCCTGATCAAGTAAGACCCTGGACAAGCAAACTGTTGTTCATTTTCTAACTTTGCTCTCCAAATATGACATTGACCTTTTAGCTAGCAATCTTGTACTTGCATTTCATAAGGCAACATTTGTGTCAAATAATTTCAATCCACTTATCCTTTGTCAAGTTAGAGCCCAGACACATTTCAAGACTGACCAAATGACCGATTGATAAAGTGATAATTATATATAGTCCCCTCCCCGCTGAAGGGGGTAGTGGGTAGGATTGGATACCAATAACCTGTACTTAGACCGTACCAAGACTTGTTTCGTAAATTACCGGTACATACCCCTTTAAAAAAATAACGGTATCTTTATTGATATTTCAACTTAAAAAGTTGAGAGAGAGAGAGAAAGAAAGAGTATACAAACAAAAACAATCATGATTAACATTAGTATGCAAACCTCAGTTCAATATCAACATGGCATGGGAGATCACTGTCGAGACCTTCCCATTTGCATTCTCGGACGACATATTGTCAGCGGTATTTTCGTATTATTTCTATACATAAATACTAGCTGTATGCATTCACTCGACAGTTGTTAGTAAATACATTGATCATTATTTAAATAAATACATTGTATTAAAGGAATACGCTCGGATGAAATGAAAATTTAACCATCAACAAACCTTTTAGTGTAGATCACTTTGACATGACTTTCATTTTTATACACGCTATATTTGTGAAGATATAGCTGTTTAAAGTTTGTGATTTCGATCGGCTATGGCCGCCACCATCTTTGTTCATGTTTACCTTTCTGTGACGTCACAAATACCCATTGAACCATATCCAGATCGATGTGTGCGATTAATAGGGTTGTGATAAAAGCATTAAAGGAATACGCTCGGCTGATTACAACTAGGTTTCAATTGAAAGATATTGATGTAAATAAACCAATTAAATTTCTCATTTCATTGAATCAATCGTAATAAGAAAGAAATTGTAAGTTAAAGACGTCTATTTAAACCAATTTGCTCCGCGATATTTTTTATTTCTATAATACATCTTTGTCATTTTTACCGTGAAATGCTTGCAACTGCGGTTATTGAAAAGTTGTGTGGTGTTAAACTGATTGGATAAGAAATCACTGGCAAGCCTTTGTAACAGAATAAGCGTCATATAAAATCGCACCTCAGGGCCATAAAACACGGCCATAAAACGAAGCGTGCGACCGAGTCACCATGTCAACAGACAATTGATGTGCACGTTTTACTGAAACTGACATGTAGAGTATAATCATCACCACAAACATACTAAATGCATTATATAAATATGAAAGAAAAGTGTTGAATCCACGTTTTATATTATAATAATCTATATTATGCTATTTTACGGAAAAAGTCTGTTTAAATAAATATATATAAGTAAAAGTATCGTATCGCAATGACCTCATGTTAGTGTGATATACAGAAAGTAGTTAGCATAATTTACATTATTTTGCTAAATTGCGAGCAATTAGGTGTGTGTTAATCATAATTACAACACGGTGTCCCTTTGATTCGTCTCTATAGTATTTCACAGTTACCGTCATTGCAATTAGATTTCTACTTACATGATATCGCCCCTTTTATATATTTATATGTTTGATTAAAAAACTGTTTAAAAATTGTTGATAATTGCTGTAATGATTTGCGCAATTAAAATAGCGATGTTTGTGAGAATGTGCATAAATGATTGCGTGACACGGGGTATTGACTTTAGTTATGGTTCGATCACTATAGCAGGAAGTTTAATAAAGTTTTTGAGATATTTCTTAAAATGGAGTGTATAGTTCCTTACGACTTTGAGCCCAAATATACTGAGGAAGAGCTGCAACTGCTTCAAGACAATGACGTACGGGAGGAGGAATATTTATGTGCTGAGGACTTTTGTCTGTGTGATAACTGTGTTATGATGCCATCCAATATGGAAAATGTATGTTGCAAATCGAGTGACTTGGTTGTTGGAAATTTAGATGAACTTACATGCATTACGGACCATACAGACTTTCACACCTTAGTTCTGAATGATTCTGTTTTAGAAGTTGCATTCATTACCATTCTGGCATACAAAGGACATAGGACGAGGGCTCCAGACTCTCTCACTCACGAGTAAGAAAACAATTAAATGATCATAGTTTAATCTTTTAATAATATATTTTCATCATATTCAAATAATAAACATTTTTCAAACAAATATAATAAGAACAATATAAATGTTAATTTTACGCCCTTGATATAAATTACATGTAAATATGCAAAGCCTAGTGATTCTCTGCTGTAATATATTTATATATATATAACAATCATTTGACAAGTGGGTAACACTTCCCTCATATAGACTCACTTTGACACCCCCAGTACCCCATAAAGTCTGATATACAGAGAGCCACAGTAAAACCTTACAAAGTTTAATTGTAAAATCCACTTCCCTTCTATATTTCAATGTATGTACGCAACCGGAAGTGTGTTTGTGACGTCACGATTGTTGTAAAAAAAGTCTCGCGAGACCACGAGACGTAAACAATGTCTGCGCCCATGTCTCGGAGCAAATTGGTGTAAATAGACGTCTTTAACTTGCAGTTTCTTTCTAATTACGATTGATTCAATGAAATGAGTAATTAAATTGGTTTATTTACATCAATATCTTTCAATTAAAACCTAGTTGTTATCAGCCGAGAGTATTCCTTTAATAATTGTTCTACTTTTACATTACACTAAAGACAGCAATTTACAGACCCAGCCGTGTACTTAGATCCCAATACGCCAGTGCAGCAGTTTCCTCTCATTTAAGAAACTCTTAAGAACATACTTCTTTGTTCGATTCTATAGCGATCATTAAAATGGACTAGATGTGGGTGTTCCTCGGAACACTTGTGTCGCCTGCATTTAAGCATGTTTGATGAAAGAATTGACTAGAAAATCGATCTTTTGACAAATTATTGATAAAGCATAATCTATTTTGTGAGGTACAAAATAACACCAAATCACACACACACACACACACACATATATATATATATATATTTTTTTTTGGGGGGGGGGGGAATAAAATATTAAAACAGTGCAATATGTAATAATTTTCCCGAGCACTTTCGACTATACAGTCTTCATCAGAGGAGTTCAAATACATAATAAAATAATGTAAGAAAAATTATATTGCAAGTTTGTAGTCATCATTATCATTATTGAGTTATCATTCTTGTGTACTGCACTCAGACCAATGAGATCTATCTACTATAAATGTTTAAGGCAACACTTCAAATACTTTACAAGTTATGCACCACACAAGAATTAAATCCAAAAAAATAAACAAAGGGAAATAACTCCAAAAATACAACAGTTATCATTCTTGCACAATGCACTCCATGAGATCTTTCCACCTGTGAGGTTTCAAAGTAATACCAAATTTTTTTATGCTCCAGACAAAAATGAATCAACAAAGGGAAAAATCTATGAAGTTTCAAGTCAACACCTCAAATACGTTTCGAGTTATGCCCCAGACAAAAATTAAGTCTGAAAATCAACAAAAAATTTTTTAAACCCAATAACTCAGGAGAAAAGAAAGTGAGAGTTATCATTTATGTGAACTGCACTCCTTTTCAATGAGATCTATCTATCTATAAAGTTTTAAGTCAGCACCTCAAATACTTTTTGAGTTATGCCCTGGACAAAAATTAAGACTGAAAATCAACAAAGGGCAATAACTCAGAAAATATGAAAGTCAGAGTTATCATTCTTGTGCACTGCACTCCACCTCAATGTGATCTATCCATGTTTTAAGTTTCAAGGTGATACCTCAAATACTTTTCGAGTTATGCTCCGGACAAGAAAGTGTGACGCCGACGACGCCGACGACACCGACGACGACGACGACGACGACGGACAAAGTGATCCCTATGTGTCTGCCATGCTATGCAGGCGACACAAAAATTACTCGATTACTGTACTTTTAATAACTGTGGATTTAAACATTTTAATGTTGGCTTTGTTTTTTTTACACGTTTATTTAATGATATTTTCCCAGTTTGCTTCTTAAATTTTATCAGGGAATCTTTACTTTACTTTAATACTATTTGATTTTACTTATATTTTAAAACACTCTACGCATGATATTCTTACCTTATTTTAGGTGTATTTAGTTTCAGTGGATGGTTTCATTGCATTTATTTTACATCTCCTATTTTCTTTTTGTGTTTTAACAGATTGAAAAGCACTTTTGAACGTATTACATATATGAAAAAAGTGCTATATAAATGTGGTGTAATAATAAAAATAATAATATAAGTTTGTTAAAATGTTTCGAAACTTCAGTCTTTGTAGATAGCGTTGCTTCCGTATAAACAATATGGTAGGAATTCAACTGTCATGTTACGGTGCATTCTACTTATTGTTTTATTTGAAAATAAATCAATATTATTCTAAGGAATAACAATTTACATCTTTCAGTTTTATTTTATATAGGAAGATATAAAACAAATCCACACACATACACATACATATATATTATTAACTAATCATATCACAACACTAGATGCACATAGAAATGATGAATACTTAACAAGAGGGCCAAGATGGCCCTTAATTGCTCACCTGAGCAATATTGCTTTCATTGCCTTTTACAACATAGTCATACTGAATACAAAATCCATGCAGAAGAACAGCAATATAATTTTAAATCCACACAAAAAGTTTACATGTGGTCCAAAAAACCAAGTTAACCCTACCGTGGGGCCAATTTTGACCCCAAGGCCATGATTTGAGAACTTGGTTCAGGTCCACAAGGCCATGTTACATACCAAATATATAAACCTATGATCTTGTGGTTTCTGACAAGAATATCTAAAAATCTTTTAAATCTACAGTCCAACTTGTCTTAAGCAGCCACCTAAGGGACGACCCGAGATTGGCTGCTTAAGACAAGTTGGCTGCTTAAGACAAAATATGACTTCAGCCATATTTTAGGCGCACCTATATAATGTATATGTACTTATATGTACTTATGTATGTGTGCATGTTTGTTATTGTCTTTATTTATTTATTTATTATTATGTCTTCTGTGTATGTTTGTTGGGTTATTTTTTTTATTGTAATTAATACCACTCTTTCTTTTTCTTTTGTCTGTTTTCCTTCCCTCTACCTCTCCTCTCTCTATTTTTTTTCTCTTATCACACCATTATCTTTTTTTTTCTATCTCTCATCCTATCCTCTCATCTTTCAAACAATAGAAAAAAGAACATAAAGTTCATTTTTAATGCTGTTGTTCGTCGCGGTCGTTTTAGCGTGGAGTTCTCGCTTTCAAACTCTTCAATAATTTCTCTCTTTCTTTTTCCAATGTTCTGGATTTGAGTCCGGCCCACGTTGAACTCGGATGCCAAGATTCTTGAGCTTTTTCCAGCATCCAGAAGCTTCACTAGTACTTTCATTCGTTCTTCTAACGTTAGGCATTTTCGTTTCGACATTGTGGCATACACGGTCATAATGCGGAATTGTTCTAGAAATTCCATTTTATACCGCCAATGATTTATTGTTTTTAACATCATTTTTTTTGGTTAAATTTCTATAATTATTCGACTTCAATTATTCATTCTTTATACTCACAAAGATGAAACATGTCCGAATTTAATTATTCAAACTCAAAACACAAACAGTTTCGGCGATCTTCAATGGAGCGTACGCAAATCGAGTCAGCTTTCTGTTTACTGATTACCGAAATGGAGTGTTTTGCCCAAACTGTGATTACATCAAGAGCTATCGAAGGTAATTAAAACACTGGGCATTGGCTGATGGGTCATTCATCAAATAACAACGTGTCAAACACCAATTCACACTTGCACACTCTATGAATGGAACAATTATGACAGTGGGTGGGGGGTATGCAATTAGCGGTTAAGTGTACGGCGCGAGACAACTATTGACCGTCTGCACCTGCATCTGTTGATTGGGTGCCGATGACCGCTAATTAGGAGTCAATTAAAGAAGGATTTGACCATCAAAGGTGACCGCTGGCCGCAGAAGACACGTGACCGCTGATTACACGACAATTAAAGGGGGACCTGAAGTGACCGCTTACGGCATGGTGACCGCTTAATACACGTGACCGCTAAGACAAGTTCGACTGTATTTAAATCTTTCCAATGTAAGTCTATGTTGGCAGAGCCAATTTTGACCACAGGGCCATGATTTGAACAAACTTGGTAGACACACCAAATATCTAAACTTCAGGCACTGTGGTTTCTGAGAAGAAGATTTTTTGTTCTTTCTTTGTCACTATAAAAGCCTATGTAAAATCAAGTGACTCCTGGGACGGGGCCAATTTTAACCCCAGGGTCATGATTTGAACAACATTGGTAGAGATCCACTAGACAATGCTACACACCAAATATCTATACTCCAGGCCTTGTGGTTTCTGAGAAGAAGATTTTTAAGATTTTTCCTATATAAGCCTATGTAAAATCAAGTGACCCCTGGGGCGGGGCCAATTTTGACCCCAAGGTCATGATTTGAACATACTTAGTAGAGATGCACTAGACAATGCTACACACCAAATATCTAAGCTCCAGGCCTTGCAGTTTTGTAGAAAAAAGGTTTTCAAAGTTAGCATTTTTAAAATCTATTTTAAGCTCCTGTGACTTACTTTTTCAACCAATCAAAATAATTTGAACAATCTTGATAGAGGGCATCATAAGGATGATTCCTGTGAAGTTTGGTCAAAATCCATTCAGCAGTTTAGGAGGAGATGTTGTTTAAAGGAAACTGTTGATGCCGGACGCACGGACGACGAATGCCGGACAAAAAGCAATCACAAAAGCTCACCATATTTGTTCAGGTGAGCTAAAAATGCTGCACAAAAACTGCCTTATAATGTGTTAAAAGTATCGGTATCAGTATCATTAAAAATATTATATCGTTTCGTAAGTATCGGTATCATACCATATGTGTCGTTCTTAACGATATCCAACCCTAGTAGTGGGGATAAAATAAACAAGAGGGCCATGATGGCCCTGGATCGCTCACCTGGTATCATTAGGCTATGTAAAATCAAGTGACCCCTGGGGCAGAGCCAATTTTGACCCCAGGGTCATGATTTGAACAAAGTTGGTAAGAATCGACTAGACAATGCTACACACTACCACACTCTACTTGGTAGAGGTCTATTAGCCCATGTTACATACCAAATATATAAACTCCAGACCTTGAAGATTTTTCTAGTTTTTTTTCCAATATAAGTCTATGTAAAATCAAGTGATCCCTGGAGCGGGGCCAATTTTGACCCCAGCGTCATGATTTGAACAAACTTGGTTGTGATCTACTAGACAATGCTGCACACCAAATATCTAAACCCCAGGCCTTGTGGTTTCTGAGAAGAAGATTTTTCAAGTTTTTCCTATATTAGCCTATGTTAAATCAAGTGACCCCTGGGGTGGGGCCAATTTTGACCCCAGGGTCATGATTTGAACAAACTTTGTAGAGATCAACTAGACAATGCTACACACCAAATATCTTAACTCTATGCCATGTGGTTTCTGAGAAGAAGATTTTTCAAGTTTTTTTCCTATATCAGCCTATGTTAAATAAAGTGACCCCTGGGGCGGGGCCAATTTTGACCCCAGGATCATAATTTTAACAATCTTGGTAGAGAGTCATAAGACCATGCTACATACCAAATATCTAAACTCGAGGCCTTGTGGTTTCTGAAAAGAAGATTTTTCAAGTTTTTTTCTATATTAGCCTATGTAAAATCAAGTGACCCCTGGGGCGGGGCCAATTTTGACCCCAGGGTCATGATTTGAACAAACTTGGTTGTGATCCACTAGACAATGCTGCACACCAAATATCTTAACTCCATGCCTTGTAGCAGTGTTATTTTACGAAACAACACAGCTTAAAATAATTTGGAATAACTTAAAAGTTTCTGCAAAATAAGTCGGCTAGCGATTGCCAAGGAGAATGTTTTAAGTTGTCTATTTTAATTAATTATAGAAAACTAGACCCTGGCAGCCATGTTTTTAAGCAGATCCTTATTATTTGAACAATTTCAGTAGTGGGGCATTTTTTAGTTTTCACTATAGACATATAATTAACCAGACCCGCCCCAGGTAGCTGTGTTTTTTTATGAATCAAAATAATTTGAACAATCTTAGTAGACAGGCACCTGAGGAACATCTGTTCTAATTACAGCGAGTTAAAGGCCAAAAAACCTTTTTTAAAAAAAAACCCCTTTTAACAGATCCAAATAGTTTGAACAATCTAGGTACATCTGTGCCAACACATTTTGAAATTCAGCCAGTAGTTTTGGAGAAGAAGTTTTTTTTTTAAGTTTTCACTTAAGACATATAGGGAAAATTAGCCCCATACATGGCAGTCATTTTTTTTTCGGATCCAAATAATTTAACAATCTTGGTAGACACTTACTCAAGGAACATCTGTGCCAAACATTTTGAAATTCAGCCAGCAGTTTTTGAGGAGAAGATTTTTTTAAGATTTGACTATAGACATATAAGGAAAACTAGCCACGACCCTGGCGGCCATGTTTTTTTTCGGATCCAAATAATTTTAACAATCTTGGAAGACATTTAATAAAGGAACATCTGTGCCAAAACAATTTGAAATAACGCCAGTGGTTTTGGAGAAGAAGTTTTTTTTTTTTCACTATAGACATATAAGGAAAACTAGCCCCGCCCCTGGCGGCCAGTTTTTTTATGGATCCAAATAATTTGAACATCTTGATAGACATTTAATCAAGGAACATCTGTGCCAAAACAATTTGAAATCAAGCCAGTAGTTTTGGATAAGAAGATTTTTTAGTTTTCACTATAGACATATAAGGAAAACTAGCCCCGCCCCTGGCGGCCACGTTTTTTTATGGATCCAAATAATTTGAACAATCTTGGTAGACACTTACTCAAGGAGTATCTGTGCCAAAACATTTTGAAATTCAGCCAGTTTTGGGGATCTAAGGAAAACCCCCCGGCGGCCATGTTTTTTTACGGATCCAAATAATTTGAACAATCTTGGTAGACACTTACCAAAGGAACATCTGTGCCAAAACATTTTGAAATTCAGTTGGTTGTTTTGGAGAAGAAGACATTTTAAGTTTTTTCTTTCCGTTGCCATGGCAACCAGAATTCCAAATGGAATTCAATTCTTTGAACAACTTTGAAAGGGGACCACCCAAGGCACATCCCTGTAAAGTTTTATCAAAATTGACCAAGCGGTTAAGGAGGAGATGTCGTTTGAAGCAAAATGTTGACGGACGACGGACGGACGGACGACGGACGGATGGACGACGGACGGACGGACGAAGACCGGTCACAATAGCTCACCTTGAGCCTCTGGCTCAGGTGAGCTAATAAAAATCTGATGGACCAAAAAATAAAAAGGAAAGGATACATTTACTAAATATCAAGATAAAATACATATTTACATTGCATAGATGTTTCTATATTGTAAATAAGGTTGTTTGTTTTGCCTTGAAGCATATCAACAATAGTAAGATTTAACTTGTGATCTGATCACCTTTGTTGAGACCACCGTGAATTATTTGAAAATTAGAAAATTATTATCTCATTGAAATAGTCCAACATTGAATTATAAAGATATAAATATATATTTCACAAAAGATTTGACATCAGAAAAAAATAAAGCTATCAATGAAGATGATCAAACCCTCCGCTACAGCACCTTCACTCAATTATTGAACAAAAGGGCTATTGTGGCCCTAGATCACTCACCAGAGTATGTAAGTTTTATTAAAATAATTCAAATCACTTGATTTTACCTGCTTACCCTTTCAGCAGCAACAAAGTTTTAGAAACAAAGAATTCATTAGTAAGAAAATAAGTCTGGAGGGTTATTTTTCAAGACATCAAAAATGCTTTCAATTACAATACTGTTCAGAAAATAATAAATATAAGCATTTTGAATTTAATGCTTTTTTCACACTTGTATTTTGAAAGGAAAATACTGTATAACTTCACTTATATCATGACCTATTTTGCTAATGTTTACAGATAAAAAACTGCAGATTTTTTAAATTTCACAATACCACCGCTTCCGTTCTTAACCCTTTCCCTCATAGAGGACACCATGAAAAGACCTATGCGAACAGCATAAAACCTGATCAGCCTTCGAGTAACTCGCAGGCTGATCAGGTTTTATGCTGTTCGCTGCTCCTCAGTGGTCTGGAAATGAGGATTTTGTAATTAAATTTGTTAAGATTTAACTGTGGTTTTCTGCAGATCAGGCTTTATGTGATACCTATTGAGGGCGTCAAAATGAGTATATATGAGGGAAAGGGTTAACTGAAACATTCTAATTTTCATACGTTAACAGTAATTTTAGTTACCATAAAAACAACACAGGAAAAGATTATCTAGCCCCTCCGTACTTGTAATTGCTAGTGGTGAGCTGATTAATCATAAAGTCAACGAATCAGTGACGAGCTACTGGTTGACGTGACGATGACGACGAAAATAATTTGTTGACGAATTATTGACCAAAAAAGGGGGGTGTTGTTAATATTTCAACGCACATCTGATTGGGTAATTTCATTAATTTGATAAATTGATACTTGCAAAGTTGTACTTTGCACATCGTTGGCCTCTGGTTGTAACCTCTTATACTTTATCTCGGTTCAATGTTTATTCATGTATTTGAATATTTGAGAAATTAACATCTATACCTAAAACATATCTATATAATCTATATAGTAGAGAATACTTTATTTTCATGTTGTACAGTAAAAGAGTTTTAATAGGCATTTACTCCAAACATGGTATATTTGGTATTTAATCATGATTAATCAATTAATCAGTGACTTTTGTCTCTGATTAATCGACGAATATTTTTTCGACTGATTCCAATCACTAGTAATTGCTTACATACTCTTATTTAATTCATTGTTTACAGTGAATGTCCTGTGTGACTTTACAACAATTTACTGAAATTTCCAATAATCTTTGACAAAAATATAATCCTTTTTGACTATCATAGTCAACAAGAGATGTCTGTAAGGCAGCGCGTTCGACTATTCTAATGCTTGTTAATACAGAAAAATATTGCAGTGAAAGGCGAAATAATATTAACTGTATTACCAAAAAGTAAACAAGGGATATAAACATGTATTCCAAGTTTAAGCAATTCTTGTAGAAGACCATGAAGTTATGTCAAGTTGTGCCAAATGATGTTAAATTCTGATCATTGGTTTTAAAGCTTAAGGTTTTTTTGTGTTTTATAAGTAAAATCCAATTGGTTGCCATGGTAACTAGATTTCCACATGGATCAAGTTTGTGAAGGGTCACCCAAAGACCATTCATGCCAAATTTCATCAGTTTCTACCCACTGAGATGTCTTTTAAAGCAGATTGTTGGTGTATGACAACCAATAACAACCCACAACAGACATATGGGTGATCAGAATAGCTCACCTTGAGCACATTGTGCCCTGGTAAACTAAAAGCAGAAAGCATTTTTTATGCAAGACCACACTGAAGTTTCTGCAAGTTTCGGTGAAATTATCCGCATGAGACTCAACCTAAACAGGATGCTATGTATCAAACATCACCCAAATAATGCTATGTTTAAGCAACATCTTGTGTCACATTTTCTTATAGTAAAATATTGTATATGTTAACTAGCTCATTACTCACAACAATGGCTGAAATGTGGGTGCAACAGGTGTCATAAGAATAGGTATGAAAAATGCTGACCAACCTTTTTTTGTTTGATTGCATCTTTACATCTTTTTCAATTGTTAATAATTTGTGCTTTTGGAAACAGTACCTGAACTGTATACACAATCTAGGCACGAAGGTGGGGGCAATGTAGTAACAACAGACATGGCTGAATGAATTAGATCTACGGGTAAGCAAGGATACCATAAATAACCAAATACTCATGCTGTAACTAGCTAACTTCCTAACTGCTGTTACAAACACAAAATTTTCTCATGGCCATCTGTATCAGACTGTTAAAGTTATGAACTCAACTAACCTGGAGTAGTTGTCTTGGACATTGGTGCTGCAGTTGTCACTGGCTTCGGTGGTGCAACTGTTGGTTTTGAATCAGTTACAGGGGATGTTGGCAGTGGTTCAGGTGCTCTTGTAAACAGAAATATACATAAACTGAGAGCTAGACATTCACTAGTAGATTGATGGTCCGGTCCAGCTAGGTCCTAGGCTAACACGACCGACTGGTCGTGTTCTAAATTGGTAAAAAATCACAGAAATTTATCCATTGACACATCAAAAGCACAAAAATAACTGTAATGGTCAAACTATTGACCTCTGTTGAAACAGTTCCTTGGAAAACCCATGTGTGCTATATTTAGCGGCATTTTCAGTAAAAACCTTGACACGTGTTCACTCATTGGTTTGTGTTTTCAGAACGAGGCTGTTTCCCCCACACACTTGCCAAGTTTAATGTCGTAGTACTAAGCTAAGAATGCTTATTTCTTCATATAACTATTCATTTTATAATGTTTACGAAATCTTCGTATTATAATGAATAAAATATAATTTAAAAATGCTAGAGATGCAAGTTAATGCATGAACGCTGATCTTTTTATTATGCTGGGATCCCATATATAACGACAATAGACCTTTTACGATATGTTTTTACCGCAATGTGCAGCCGATATGAAAAATATCAAACAGTCTTTTCATCCGACAAAAGAGACAATGTCAGTAATGAACGAAAAAGGTAAAGAGGAATCAAAGAAACTGTATGAATAAATGACAGGAAACAGATCATTTTACTTTAAATGGAATTGCTTGAAAATCATTAAACAAGAGACATTATCCAGAACTCGCATATTTGGGGATTTCCATGTAGGTACAATCAAGGTGTTCATGCAATGTAAGTAAGTATATTGATCTAAGTATGACATGTATGTGTTTTACACTTCAGTCTAGTTCAGTTAAGGTTAGTCTAGTAGGTTTTCTAACTTACTAGACCACTGGTCCAGCTCTCAAAAAAGTTAATGTCGAACCCTGAGCTTTAATAATTATGATGCCTTTATATGAATGTGACATCATATATAACATTGTTTTAGGGTTCTCAACCCAGACACTGCATGTTCATTGTGTCTACATATTAACAAAACAGCAATCTTCACTGTGTTATATATATATTTGTCATGGATTTGTGGTGGTGAAAGGATATTTTGTACAGAGGCAACATCAGGGTAGTTTCAATTACCAACATTAAGTTGATACCCATAGTGCTGATAATTTTATCCAATCAACAAACACTATTTTCCTTGCATATTGTTATAAAAATGCTCATTGTAGCATGCTTTGGTAAAGGGCTCCTTTGGTCTATTTATAAGATTAACATGCCATATTGTGCGACCTTTCTGGTGTCTGTTTAATATTTCAAGCACTAGTAAATAAACATGAAACTCTATGGGATATGCAAGTCAAGAACAGCTATGGCACTGAATCATTATATCATAGTGATAAAGTAACTGAAGTGTTAAACTTTATAACTGCTACCATATTCTTAGACCAGTTAGATGTGTGTATTCAATTTAAAATTATATACATGTTTCTATGTAGTTTTAAACATCATTCAACAGAGTTAATGAGAGGTTACTGTTTTGTTTTGTTTTTTTCTTTTGCTTGACATGGCTATGGAAAGGAAATTTATCATATTTATAGTACAAAATAGATGGACACAGACAACAGAATTCAGTGTACAATCAAACCTATTTACTTCACAACCCCTTATTCAAATACCTGGTGTTATTTGAAATACTTCAGTGGTCCCGATCCTGTCCCTTCTAATTTCTGAATTAAAGGGGCTACCTCCCATTTGCACTCAAAATGATCGTAAAAAGTATATAAACTCAATTTTGGAGGTAAATATCATTAATTTTGTTATTAAGTCTACCAACGGCCAAAAATGTACTGAATTTCAAATTATAAGCAAATAAAATTGTTTCTGATCTTACCCAACAAGGAAGTTTCCCATTTATAAATAAAACTTCGCTATCGTTATACAGGCACTTTACATAGATCAAGTGATTGATAAATGCAAATTAAAAAAAATATCGAAGTCCTCAGCATCAAACTATCGAAGAGGTAAGTAGTTATGCTATTTCACCATTATAATACTGTAACAGGTGGTGAAAAAAATCATGGCTCTACCGGGACTCAAACCCAGGGCCTCATGAATACTGTTACTTCATTCTACTACATGTAATTGAGCTACCAAGGTACACGTCTTCTTGCCTACTGATTTATTTCCAGATACCTGTACCAGGCTTCAGTACATCAGGATTTCAATCATAATGACATCAATATTGATCAGAGACTACATAAAGGTTAAATCTCTTAACTGTCGCCAATCGTTTCAAAGTATTAAGCTTCTATCCTTGGAAATTTACATGCGCATGTGCGAACAGGCACTTGCAATGTCACATGATATTTCAGAAATTTATTTTTAAAACTTATAGGGTTTGTAACACATTAAATTTGCATTGGAAAAAATGTAAAAAAAGGCAATACTTTGGAATTTCTTGGGCAATGTAAGCTATCTGTGATCAAATTTCAATGCCTCACTGACAATTATTACATTGAATTTCTTGAAATTAGAGGTTTTTTTGTTTGTTTGTTTTTTTCATCATTTTAGCATCTGAGATGCAGTCCCTTTAAAACACCATTGCTTATTCAATTTATGTTATACAAAACGATGGCCTCATCTGGAATGATTTTATGGCCATGTCAATAGATTCCTATGCTTTCACAACTATCATACTAAGTCACCAGGGCTCACGCTGTCGGTCGGCAATGGCGCCAAATGCGAAAAAAATAAGAATATTGCGCAAGAATTTCGTAATTGGCGAATGTGTTTGGCGCATACTAAGAAAATTCCAATACGGCGGTTGTTTCCGTAATGCACAAAAATATATGTCACCTTACTTAAAATAAAGCACCTGCTGTGGGATTATCCAATCAACACATATTCTAAGGCTTACTTATTATGCAACAATGTGGAATACTCGGATGTTACTGCAGACTGTCACTTGTTTATATTTGTCACACCCTCTACCGACTGTTGTTTTACCTGCATTAAAACTCTCAATTGCGCAATCTTCAATGGCTCCCATTTGCGAAGAAACGTCAGCTATGTTTCATTGCTAGTGTTTCTTTTAAAACATTAAGATCACAGTTGATCGACCTAGCAAATTTTCAACAATATATACAGCAATTAAGTACCGTTATGTATAAATGACTCATTCCTAATCGCTATGGAAGTAAGTCAAAAACGTAGCCAAACCGAAACGTCCCCAATATATAACGTACTCATTTTTTTTTTTTTTACAATTTCACGATTAATTATTTTAAGTACTTTAATTTTTGCTTATTGATGTCGAATTATTGATGTAACAATTTTCATAAAATTCATTTTTCCAACATTAAATTTTGAATTATTTATTTTGACAAAGAAAATCAAAGAAAATATTTTAGAATTTTTTTATATAAAACTTACAGTAATTTGATTTAATTTTCAACTTAATTTTTGGAAATTAAATTTGTTTTTAATTCGAAATGTATATTATTTCTATTTATTTTTTAAATATTATGCATCAATTGAATGTGCATTTGACAGTTCAACTATAACAATCATATATAAACACAATAGTTATCCGAAAATATATTGGAGCCACTTGCTCTAAATCTGGCTCAAACTTATGAGATTTGGCTCTTATTTTTCTCATTTGGCGAATGTGCTGGCGCAAACATTTTTACAGCCAGGGTGAGCCCTGGTCACCAACAAGACATTGATTACTGATGCCATTTTAGAACAAGAGGGCCATAGAGGCCCTAAAATGCTCACCTGAGTATAGGGTTACGCAAGGAACACCTGTATTAAAACATTTTGAAATCTGGCCAGAAGTTTTAAAGGAGATGCTTTTTAAAGTTTTCATTTTTTTTTTTTTTCATTGCCATGGCAACCAGAGTTCTACATCTTTTAAGTTTATTTTAGCAACTTTTGTGAAACTTCTCCCAAGGATCATCCCTGCCAAATCTAATTAAATTCTGTCCAGCAGTTCCAGAGGAGATGTCATTTACATATTTCACTATACATGTATAAGGCAAATTAGCCCCAGGCAGGAACGTTTTTTTTACAGATCGGAATAATTTTAGCAATCTTGGTAGATAGTTACACAAGGAACATCTGTACTAAAACATTTTGAAATCTGGCAAGTAGTTCTGAAGGAGATGATTGTTAAAGTTTTTTTTTTTTCTTTCCGTGGCCACGGCAACCAGAGTTCTATATGGATCAAGTTCATTTTAGCAACTTTTATGAAGTTTCACCCAAGGATCATCCCTGCCTTATAGCTCCTTATAGCTCACCATGAGCATGTTGTGCTCAGGTGAGCTAAAATGAGGAAAGGCCCAAATGTCTATTAATTATAGGAACATTTTTAAGGGACTGCAACCTACAGTTTGTGTTAATTGCTTATTGACTGAATGTCTGTTCATTTCATTCTTTGAGGTTATACTGAATGCTTTTATTTGTAGACATCTGATATCTATTTAAAACAAAAAGTGGGCCAATCATTATTGGCATTAAACCAGTAAATGATGTGCAATGCTAAGAAATCACTTCAGATAAAAATGGACAATTCTGGTGACTTCCTAAGATATTTGTATTGTATTTCTGAATTGTTTTTTGAAGAAGATATAAACAAGTGCAACAAAAAGAGTATGGTTATGAAATTTTTTTTTTTAAAATGAATGATTATGCTTGAATGATCTGTAAGAGGACAGGTGTATCCAATATTTAAAATTGTGTCTATCACAATAATTGATGTGACTGTATATTTTATTTATTGATATACACATATACAATGTTGTGCATTTTAGCATAAAATATAAAAGTTTTATATAAAATAAACATTAATTTCAAAGAGCCGTTTGTATTTAAATTCATACATGTATATCACATTATCATTTAAATGATAAATGTATGAAAAAAAAAAACCCAGATGAATGGGATGGGTTTTTATCTCAATGATCTTCTTGATTTGGGTTTTTCAACACCATGCCTTATTCAAAATAAAGCATTGGTCCCCGGCATTTCGAATATCTGGGATTCAACTGTAATTGCCTTTTAAATTATCAATACTTAATGTTATGACAGTATAACCATGGTTTCACTTACTTTGGAATGCACTGAAACTTGGGATCTCGAGCCATATTCTCTGCACATTTAGCAACACAGGAATAATCTGCAATATCGACAATAAAAACAAAGATGCATTATCATACACAAAAGATTGAATGCCTGTATGTGTGATATCTTAAAACCTATACCTCACAGACAAAGCCTCGGCAAACAGAGAATACAAAGAGAGCTAAAGGAGCTGTCTGATCAGGGTTTCCTCTGTTTGCTCATTCAATATTGAAGCTAAGATGCTACACAGTATGTGTCAGAAACCTACAATTGATTGCTTAAGTTTCAATGCATCTATCAACTTTGGGCTACATAAATATTTTGCGATTAGCAGTTATCTATAATATAGCAAATTTTATTGGCAGCTTCATCATTTGATAAATTGCCATGAACTAAATATACACTTCAAAATCATCAATAAACAAACTACTCTATCCACAGCTGATAAAGTGGGTACCTAAAGATGGTAACTATACTGAAGTTGAAATCAAAATGAATTTTTTTAAGACTTACCCATGATTCGTTCCTGACCATCGGGGCAAGGATCACCTTCAATACACCTGCCTTGCGAATCATTTGTATGGAAACTAGGATAGTACTGGTAGTTCTCCAAAATGTAACCATCCTCATATTTACACCTGTAGTCATAGTTCTGCAAATACCGCCTGATGTCATTGAATTCGTCATACACAACAGAATGATCTGGTCGAGACTTTTCTAATTCACACTGTGATATAGTGTTAGACTGTCTTTCATAGTCCTGGCCATATCTTTCCTTGTCGTAACAATAAAAACAATACACTCTCTGAGCTTCCATATTAATTCTTGGTTCCTGTCCTGCAATGATAAAAATGGAGACTTGTTGAAAAACATATTTGAAAAAGAAAATGTAATGAGAGCTATGATGCATGTAAACAAAGCAACATAAAGAGCATAAAACTGTGCACACAACTCTATCATAATAATGTATAAGTAAGGAACACTCTTATTTTAAAACAAAGAAAATGAAAGCAATCCTACAACTGTCTCCTGACTTAGAGAACTTTGAAAGTCTCTTGACCTTTTCTGTGTGTATAGATAATATCCTTCAAATATCCAGTAGCTACACTGGGGCATCGTATTCATGTATCAACATGTAATGATTTTAATTTCACACCAAATACAACTGATATAATTCTTTTTAAAAAGTCATTAGACCCTTAATCAAAACAGTTAAACATTAATTATATATTGACTGCTGAAAATATGGTCTAATTTATTATATGAATAATAATTAAATAAATTTTAATTTTATTAATCAAACATGAACATATCAACTTCTAATAATAATAGCATGTCTAAAATATTGATTGTAACATTGCTACAAACTCATGCATATTACAGACATACCAACAATGGACATTTCAGAAACACCACTATATTCAAGCGACCATGTAGAACTGTTTGGAATGTCATAAGCTTTGCATATACGGTAAAACTCCGTAATAGCCAACTGGTCAAGACCATGACTTTCTGTTCGCTATATCAGAGGTTCCTTGTAACCAATAAAAGGAATAAGTATCTTATAAACGTCCTATATATAGTGAATATATTTCTATAACAAACAGTTTAAATGCTTGACAAGTGTACAGATAGGATTATGAATTATTCTTATTATCAAAATTTCATTAAAATCTAACCATATACTCACAATATCTGAATTATGTAAATAGATTCTAACAATTACTTTTCATTTATCATAATTCCATAATGTACTTTCAATAGCCCTCCATGTAACAATCTATTGCAAAGAAACCCTTTACTCCCACTTTTGCCGTAAAACAGTATGCATCATTTCCTGTTTTGACTCAATTGTCACAATATTATGCTGGCGATCAAATACAGACAGAAAAATTATCCCAATCTGATTCATACAAATAATATAGAAAATACAACCAGAACATCAGATTTAAAAGCTGCATTGAGCAGTTAGTATTTGTACAGAAAGAGTTTGCTCGCAACGACTATGCAATAACAACACAGTCAAACTGTTACATGTACATGACCACACTCTAAGATGCATTACATGTAGAATATAAATTGTGGGATTTCAAAATAACAATGGAGACTTATTCTTTGGACACACATTTCGCAGAAAGACCTATTGGGTTTGTTATGTTTTTTCTTCTTATTATTATTATTCTATTTTTTTCTTCCTTTTGAGGTTCAAATTAAAACAGGTTGCCGATGAACTAGCAGCATGAAATTTTAACAATAACATCAGTGACTTTGGCGGTCACATTTTTTTTTCATATGACGTCACATGACGTCAGGGCTGAAAAGAGCTACCAAAGTTTGTACGCACTCTACAGCCGTCATTTCTGGACCGATTTACTTGATTTTTTCACAGAATGTATATATTAAGTTCTTGTTGTGCAAGATTATATACATTTTGCAATATTTGAAAAGATCAAGGATCTATGGCTGAACCAAGTTTCAAACATTGGACCAGAAAATGTATTGAAGTATTACGAAGCACTCAGATAAGCTAGAAACATGAAATTTGGAAAGAACATGTGTCCTATTGATTTCTTTATGCTCTGAGAAGACTGACGTCATATGAAGTAAAATGACGTCATGACGCGTTATCAAAATTTTTATCCCAAATATATGTTTTTTTAGCACTGGAAGACAAGTTTTTGACCGATTTGCATAAAATTTTCACTGAAGTTGCAACGTAGCCTCTTAATATCATCAGTCACTTCCGCTTCCGTAATTTCGCTAAGGTCAAGGTCACATGTTAATTATCGTTTTTTTCTTCGGCCTTAAATATCTCAACAAGAGGGCCATGATGGCCCTGGATCGCTCACCTGAGTACCATTGCTACAACTGATTACAAGGTTTTTAAACAGACAAGAATTCTGATATAACTCAATCTTAAACATTTTAGCCCTGACAATACTACACACCAAATATATAAGCACTGGGCCTTATGGTTTCAGAGGAGAAGACTTAGTGCGGGGTCATTTATCTCCAAAGGGCCACCATTTTGAAAATCTTGATAATGAACCATTAGATGATGCTACATACCAAATATCTAAGCTCTAGGCCTAATGGATTCATAGAAGAAGATTTTTAAAGTTTTTCCTATATAACTCTATGTTAAACAAGTGACCCCTGGTGCGGGGGCATTTTGTCACCATAGGGTCATGATTTGTACAATCTTGGTAATAAACCATAAGATGATGCTTCATACCAAATATCTAATCTCTAGGCCTTATGGATTCATAGAAGAAGATTTTTAAAGATTTTCCTATATAATTCTATGTAAAACAAGTGACCCCTGGTGCGGGGTCATTTATCACCATAGGGCTATGATTTGTACAATCTTGGTAATGAACCATAAGATGATGCTACATACCAAATATCTAAGCTCTAGGCCTAATGGATTCATAGAAGAAGATTTTTAAAGATTTTCCTATATAACTCTATGTAAAACAAGTGACCCCTGGTGCGGGGTCATTTATCACTAGGCATGATTTGTACAATCTTGGTAATGCCATAAGATGATGCTTCATACCAAATATCTAATCTCTAGGCCTATGGATTCATAGAAGAAGATTTTTAAATTTTTCTATATAACTCTATGTAAAACAAGTGACCCATGGTGCGGGGTCATTTATCACCATAGGGTCATGATTTGTACAATCTTGGTAATGAACCATAAGATGATGCTTCATACCAAATATCTAATCTCTAGGCCTTATGGATTCATAGAAGAAGATTTTTAAACATTTTCCTATATAACTCTATGTAAAACAAGTGACCCCTGGTGCGGGGGCATTTAACACCGTAGGGCTATGATTTGAACAATCTTGGTAATGAACCATTAGATGATGCTACATACCAAATATCTAAGCTCTAGGCCTAATGGATTCATAGAAGAAGATTTTTAAAGATTTTCCTATATAACTCTATGTAAAACAAGTGACCCCTGGTGCGGGGTCATTTATCACCGTAGGGCTATGATTTGTACAATCTTGGTAATGGCCCATAAGATGATGCTACATACCAAATATCTAAGCTCTAGGCCTTGCAGTTTTGCAGAAGAAGATTTTCAAAGTTTGCATTTTTAAAATCTATTTTTAGCTCCTGTGACCTACTTTTTTAACCAATCTGAATAATTTGTACAACTTTGATAGAGGGCATCATAAGGATGATTCCTGTGAAGTTTGGTCAAAATCCCTTCAGCGGTTCATGAGGAGATGTTGTTTAAAGCAAATTGTTGACGACCGACGGACGCACGCACGCACGACGGACGACGGACAAAAGGCGATCACAATAGCTCACCATGAGCACGTTGTGCTCAGGTGAGCTAAAAACGAAAAATATTTTATTGAGACACTATGCATATAATTTGTAGTGCTTTGAAAGGCCTTTCAGATGATATATAGTTTTTGAAGATTGGGGTTGAATCAGTTAAGTTATTGCAGAAAAACAAAAATGTTGCTACCCTAGCTGCACTTAACTACTTATATCTCGATAATTATTGATTTTTGTTAATAAGAGTATGAATATAATTTGTAGATCAATACATGGTCGTTCTTTTGGTGTTTAAATTTTAAAGATTGACTTCATATTCATTAAGTTATAGGGAAGAAACAAAACGATATGAATATATTTATCCCCGGGTTTTGCCGTATTCTCAAAGTTTAACCGCCCGTATCTACAAAGTATTTAAAGATACATACAATTATGAAGCGTGGGAATTGTGGGAAATCAAAAGACCTTTCTTACGATACCTAACTTTTTAAAATTGGACATCCTATAAGGAGTAAGATGAGAAATAAGAATTCATTTAAACCTGTCTTTCATGCACTTCTGCAGTTAGTCCCTATCATTTGATTGCTTTTTTCTAAGAAACTACATGTATTAATTTTTGAAAATAACATAAAGAACAGTATTATTAGCGTGATGCAATGCGGTTCAAATGGTATGCAGATTTTAATAATCAAAGCATTCTTTGTCGAAGGGCAATAATAGACATGAACATCGTTTTTGCCGATTTTTTGCTGTTTCCGTGAAAAATAACTTTCTATATCTCAGAACACGTAACAGAAAAGTTGAAACATGAAACACGTGAAATATTGGAAATATAAAGGCATTTCTTTTTAAAATTGGACATCATATAAGGAAGTTAGATGAGAAATAAGAATTAATTTATACCGTTCTTTCATGCACTTCTGCAGTTAGTCCTAATCACTTGATTGCTTTTTTCTAAGGAACTATTAATTTTAAGCTCACCTGAGCAGATGTGATCAGGATGAGTTATGAGGATCGATGAACATCCGTTGTCCGTCCGTCCGTCCGTCGTCCACAATTAGTTTGTTTGCACTCTAGCATCATCATTTCTTAAGCAATCATCTTCAAACTTTATAACAACGTTTATTACCATAAAATCTTGATCATGTTTGATTATGGCTGATATCGGCCTATTAGGTCAGGAGTTATGCCCCTTTTAATATTGAAAAAAGCCAGATTTCACTTTGTTTGCACTCTAGCATCTTCATTTCTTAAGCAATTAATTAACAATGTTTTGGCCATATTCTTTCCAATTCATATTCCAATTAGGTCAGGAGTTATGCCCCTTTTGATATTTAAATTTGTGTGTTTTAAGCCATAATTTTTCAGTCAAGTTTGACTTCAAATCTCGACAACAGGCTCTATTTAGTTCGTGGAATTATAAATAATCTGATTGATTATGTTTTCAGTACAACTATGCTATAATTTCGTAACTTATACAGGCAATGAAGACAGTTTTTCTCAGATGAGCGTCTTTAGGGCCATCTTAACCCACTTGTTAAAAATATCATAAAGAACAATATTTTTATCATGATGCAATGCGGTTCTAATGCTATGCATATCTTAATGATTGGACTATTAATTATTAAGTTATTTGTCAAAGGGTAGTAACTGACATGAATATCTTTTTGCAGATTTTTTTTTTCCGGAGGAATAACTTTATATATTGCAAAAACCTAACAGATAGGTTTAAACATAAAGTAAGTGCATGTTTGAATGCAGAAGACCTTTCTAACGGTACCAGGGTTTTTAAAATCAGACATCATATAAGGAAGTTACATGAAAGTAAGAATTTCTGAAAAAACATTTTTCCTTGTGCTTCTGCAGTTGATCCCACATATTATTCCAAATTTTATTTCTGTTACATTAAAGGTATAGTGTGATACAGTAATTTATTTTAATGCTCTGTGCCCCCTTCAATTGAACAATAAACTTCAATGAAGATATGAGAAATGAATATTTCGTAGAAAAGGAATCTTGTATACCTTTTTAGCATTTTAAGAGGACTAGTGTTACTTCATTCCCTTGCAGAACACCAAGATTGAGTATTATTGTAGTTATCTTAAAGATGGTTCTCGAAAAGTTAGCATTATTATTATAACTGAAAACAAAGCCACATATTCCCTTTTGAATGCAATGACTTAAAATTCAAATTATGTTATATGATGTCACAGATTTCCTCTGCTATTTATTTATGTTTGCACTCTACAGCTGTCAATTCGGGATGGATTTTCTTCAATTTTTGAAGATGGTGTATGTCAGAAAAGTAAATAAGTATGATCAGGTTTGACATGGTTTGCAGTGCAGAAAGCCCTTTCTTTTGTTCAGAACAAAAGAAGTCTAGTTATTACTTGATTTGAGTAGTATCAACGTGTTTTATGTACCAGTCAAGCTTGTACAGTAGACAGGTGACCACTCTTGATGAAAGATTTTCATAGTTCGCTATAAACATCTTAATTACACTATAAGCATGGACAATATAAATAAATATTTTTATATAAGATAAAGAAAAGGAAAGATCAGAATCTAGCAGATGTGTTCCTTATAACCAAGTGTTCGCTTTATCTAAGTGCGTTTTAAGTGTGGACCACTGTATACAGAAATGTTTCTTAGAATATCAATTCTTTTGCATGTCTGGTCTTTTCCAATAATAATATTACATTTGTACATTTATTATATTTTGTACATAGTCTATGACTGGGTGTTTTATTATTCAATGTATCTGTTTCTATATGAGCAACTAATGGGAAGTTTCTCTAAATTTGTCAAAACCACATGGATATCATCAACAGTAATATGTTTAAGATAAGGTTGATATTCAAAGTAAAAAAAATCTATAGAATAAAGCCCTAGATAATTCACTGACCCTTCTATTCCAATATTTTATAAAGACATCCTTGCATCACTGTTTATGAGCGTTTGATGAAGCAAAGAGAAAATAGTCCCTAAACCATCAGTAGAGACAGGGCTTTATTTTGACCCCAATATATGAAAAGGTGTTTTCCCTTGAGCTTTGACCAATGCCCTTTTTCTCCATAAAATGTCATGCTGACCAATTACTTTTGGTGCATTCCCTTGAGCTTTGTTCAATGCCCTTCTTTTCCATATAATATCATGCTAACTAATTACTTTTGGTGCATTCCCTTGATCTTTGTTCAATGCCCCTCTCCTCCATATTTTTTTCAGTAATGCTGCTAGCAATTAACCTATTGGCATTTATTCATCACTATGACCTCAAAGTATGTCCTTGACTTAAGAGCTAGCTTTGAGTATGACCTTCTGTTAGCTAACAAAGTAAATCCTGTGCAAGAAAATCTATCTTAATAAGGCAAACATGAACAAATTTATTTGAAAATCTTCTAAGCTATTGTTAAGTTAAAGCCCAGACAAGCAAACTGGTATTTTCAATTTTATTTTTGACCCCAAAATTTAAACTTGACCTCAGAGCAACAGATAATTTTTAAGTGTAAATGATATTTACCCCCTTAAATTTTTTGTAATGCTGAAAACTGAAAATTCAAATATTTTTTCACCCCATCAAAAAACTAAATAGCACTTATATTTAAAGGCATCTGCCTCTTACCTGGATAAACCATGATAAACAAGACTCAGCATTGTCTGTACCTTGTAGCTTTGTGAAAAACTTTTATAAGTTCTATATGAAGAACTATATACAACACTCCTTGTGTTACTTTCCAACTGAGATGACAATATTTAAGTAACTGTCAACAAAAACTGTTAATAAACCGTATAACATATATCTACATGTCTTCAGCTATGTGTTGCTTAGTCTATTTTCTTAGAGGGAAAAGGGACACTTGAATCCTTCACCCTTGGCTTGTACTGCTGTGTCAGTCTAGACTTCCTCCTCCTTTTCTTAGCACACCAGAGCTTTACTGCCTTAACTGGATCATAGTTGGACAGATCTTTTCCTGACATTTGAATCTGAATTAAGACATCAAGGTTCTCAGTTTTCAGTGAACACCTGTACTTGTTCTTTATCCTGTTCTGTGTACTAAAGCTTCTTTCACAAGCAACACTAGACACAGACATGCACAATGCAATCTTACATAGCTTTGTAAACTCTGGAAATGCATCTCCATGAAGACAGAGTATTCTTTTACATAGTTCCTGGGTACTTTTCTTACTGTATGAGCCCTGGATCATTCCTTTTATCATTGGCCATTCTTGGATCAACTGCTCCTTCTTTAACATGTTCTTAACAGTTTTTCTCTCCTCTGTTACACCTTCCTGGCTGTCACCTTTTGTGACCTTCACAGATTTGTCTTCTCCATACAACATTCCAATAACATTTAGAGCTTCATCACTTTCAGTTGTGCTGGCAGAGTTTACTACAGCTGGTTCTAGAAGAACACTAAGATGCTTGAATATGTCACTGTCCACTTGTCTGAATCTGTTCTTTATGTTCTTTTTAAGGCTGGTTGTGTACTTCTTTCTTAAAGAAAGCAGCTCAGTTTCACTGCAGTCAGAATACCCAGTTAACTTCTCACAATTTAGATATGCAGTATTTGAACCCTCTTCTGTTCGGATTTCAATGGAGCATCTCATTCCTTTCAGTGCATCCCCATCATTTGACTCTATGAAGTCAAGTTTCCCCATTGCAGCTTCCAACAAGGGATTTATCTCACTGAAAGCTATATCCTCTTTCTGAAAAGCTTTGCTCAGAAACCCTAATACCTCATGAACATCTAACATAAATGCTACTAGCATAACTGTTTTATATTTTGAGTAATACTTCAGGAGACCACTATCGGATGCAAAGTAGGCAAGTGTGGCTATGACAGAACTGTAACTTTCATATACTGCCTCAACAGCATTTTTCAGACCCAACCATCTAATACTATGTGGTTCTTTAATGGTTAAGCTGGGTTCCATGAACATGTCCTGAATTTTCTTCAGTTTCATTGTGCGATTACTAGATCCATTCATGAAATGATAGAGTGCATTGAACATATCTTTAAACTTTACCAAAGCTTCTTCCTTTTTTATTGAATCAGTCACAGCTAGATTAAGTCTGTGTGCGATGCAATGTGACTGCACAAGGAAAGGGGAATGTTTTGATTTCATCTGAACACCAACCCCTGTTTTTTTGCCTGTCATGGTTGATGCTCCACCAGTTGCTAGGGAAATGATTTTAGAGACATCTAACCCAAGCTTTGATAAACAATATACAAGTTCATTTACAATAGTGTGTGCCTTCCCATCTTCAAGACCCACATTTGTTAGAAACTTTGTCACTGCTTCACCACATTTAACATACCTGACACATATTGACAAATGCTTGTGGATTGTTAAATCAGTACTCTCATCAATCATGACAGCATAAACATCAGATTCAATCACTTCTGCAACCAATTCTTTTAGAAAAACTTCACTTATACAAGACTGAACTTCTGTGATAGTATTCCAGCTTAAATTCTGATAATCAATGTTAGCACCATTAAGAGTTTGCAAATGAAGCAGATTGTTGATCTGAGATGAAGGTAACTCTGAACTGGCAGCATAAAATACAGTACGAAAAAGTTTTTTATCACTTAAACTTACTGAAGATATAGAATCAGAATCATCGTCCAAATCAAAAACAGACTTTAGACATCCTGACTTTGTGCTTTGAGTCTCCGCTTTCTGGTGTTCAAGTGATTCTCCGTGACGTTTGATACTATTTCTTTGGAAGTTTGTTGACCCCTCACTGGCCCATATACTGCGTATGTTATGGGCCTCACATGTTACACATTTCAATCGCCGATCTCTCCCACTACCAACAACTTTCAACCATGGATGCTTCTCCGACCATATCTTTACTGTTTTATCGGAAACGGAATCACCGGCATGTTTCTTGGAAGCATTTTCAGTCATAATTACACTGTCAGATATAATTTCTTCCAATATATGCTTGGCAATAGATTCTGCATTTGATTTATTTTCATTTTTGAAAAATTTGAGGACACTAGGATTATCTGCTTTGCTTAATTTTCTCTTCAATCGCCCCGGTTTGCTTTTACCAGCCATTTTAGCGTCTGCACGATACGCATGGTACCCGAATACCGATAACATTGACTTTTACAATAGGCCGTAGAAACGGGAACCAACATCATGGTTCCCAACTATGAAGAACCCTAACTTCTATAGTATATAATATATCCGGGAACCAACATTAAAACTCGGGCTATTTCGATTGTTTCCTTGTGAAACCATGATTTATAAATTGATTTGGAATAAGAATACGGATATACGCGTAAAGTTTAGTAACAATGCTGATCGGACTTTTCAAATGCGTTATTTCACCCTCCAATTTTGTTTTTAATGCGTTTTTACCAAAAAATAATGCTTAAAAACGCAAATACGCGTCTTATCTGTAGCTCTGTGACCTTAGAGCTTGAAATCTGGTTCTTGGACTCTGCTGTAATAAAGCAATATTTGTGCCAAATATGATTTAAAATTCCATGAATCCTTTGTCAGCATGGAGCCCAGATAAATTCCAGGATAGACCAACAAACTGACGGGCAAACAGATCGAAGAAAGTGATTCCTGTCTAGCTGGAAGTGCGATCTTGACCATACAGCTAATGATCCAACTCTTGAGCTTGACACTTCTTTTCATTGAGGCAAATCTAACACACTAATTCACATCCTCTGAACAGAAACTGTGGCGACTATGTTGACCTTCCTCAAGCAAGCTTGACAACAACAAAAGTTGAATCTGCAGTGTCAATTTTGATGTAAAATCAAGTGACCCCTGGGGCAAGGCCAATTTTAACCCTGTGGTCATGATTTGAACAATTTGGAAAGGCCCACTATATCATGCTACACATTAAATATCTAAGCCATAGACCTTGCAGTATTTGAAATGAAGATTTTCAAAGTTTTCACTTTTAAATTGCATTATAGCTCCTATTACCAAGATTTATAATGGGCTGGAACCATTTGTTAGAGCTCCATACACAATTTCCATCAAATTTGGCCAAGTGGTTTCAGAGATGTCATTTGGAACAACTGTGGAAGACAGATGACGGACAGTCATCAATCCTAAAACATAGTGCTTGTGTGAGCTTTTAGTAAATAAGTAAGACTATGTGCTCAGGTGAGCTAATAGGCATACGATCAGTACCGGTACATTAAATTTTGTAATGTGACAAACATAATCTAGCAAATGTCATGCAAACTTACAACATTCAACAACAAGTGTCACAATTCACCTTGCATGAATTTTTTCATACATCATAGTCCACTGAAATTAAATAACAGTCTTATGGAGACATCTCACTAAAAACCCAAAAACAAAGACTAGCATTAGAAATCATATGTAGGTTCAAGTATCTACTTTTTCAATAATATCTCTTATCAAGTTTATGATATTGAATATTTCAGCTGACGTGCATTTTGGTTTGAGGAAGTTCTATTTACATTTTTCGTAATGATTCATAATATTCCAAACACATTGGCATCAAATTGTTTGAATACAATAAATTTCATGAAGAAAATACAAGAGGGCCATAGAGGCCCTGATTCGTTTACCTGAGTATCGGATTACCCAAAGAACATCTGTACTAAAACATTTTTAAATCTGGCCAGTAGTTTTGATGGAGATGATTTTTAAATTTTTCATTTTTTTCTTTCCATTGCCATGGCAACCAGAGTTCTATATGGATTTTAGCAACTTTTGTGACGGGTCACCAAAGGATCATCCCTGCAAAGTTTAATCAAATTCTGTACAGCGGTTTCAGAGATGTCGTTTAAAGTTTTCACTATATACATTTAAGGCAAATTAGCCCCACTTCTGATGATCAGATCAGAATTATTTTAGCAATCTTGGTAGAGGTTACCCAGGGAACATCTGTACAAAAACATTTTGATATCTGGCCAGTAGTTTTGAAGGAGACCATTTTTAAAGTTTTAAAAAAAAAAAAAAAAATCAATTGACATGGCAACCAGAGTTCCACATGGATTAAATTCATTTTAGCAACTTTTGTGATGGGTCACCCAAGCATCATCCCTACCAAGTTTAATCAAATTCTTTTGTCCAGTGGTTTCAGTGGAGATGTCGTTTAAAGTAGCTCGCCCCTGGAGGCCATGTTTTTTTACGGATCGGAATAATTTTAGCAATCTTGGTAGAGTGTTATCCAATATTCATCTGTACCAAAACATTTTGAAATCTGGCCAGTAGTTTTGAAGAAGAGAATTTTTAAAGTCTCCTTTTTTTTTTTTTGCTTTCTGTTGCCATGGCAACCAGAGTTCTATATAGATCAGGTTCATTTTAGCAACTTTTATGAAGGTTCACCCATGGATCATCCCTATCAGTTTTAATCAAATTCTGTTAAGTGGTTTCAGAGGAAATATCATTTAAAGCAAATTGTTGATGCCAGTCGACAGACTTACAGACGTCCGGACACAGGGTGATCACATTTCTCAAGACAAGAGTGTTCTTTGGAACACATGTGTCACCTGCTGAAGTGTGACGAAACAAGTGTGACAGTCAAGCATGAACAAATATGACCAACAGATGACGGAATAGTGATCCCCATATGTCACCTTTGCTTAATACAAGTGACACAAGAAGCTGAAAAGCAATGGTAAACCTGAGGTGTGTCAAACAGACAAACAAACAACCCACAAACACACAGACCAAAAATTTATATACACTTCAACACAGTTGGTGGGGCATAACAAGAGGGCCATCATGGCCCTAAATGCTCTCGAGAGTATCATCAGCTTAGATAAACAATTCAGGTCACTTGATTTTACATGGTTTAACGTTCAGGCCTGCATTATCTTTAAGGGATTTAAACCACTTAAGCAATAATAAGATGGGCTTATCATTGGTGCAAAACAAAATTTAATTATGTGCATTGATTTAAGAGAAGAATGAATTTTATGTAATTTGTTGCAAAGATTACTTTGAAACATGACTAATCAAAATCATAAATCATGTGGCCCTTTCTGCTTTTAGTCATTTGTTGTATTTAGTCAACAGAGCAGTCTAAATATTAAATGTTTGACCCACACCTCAAACAACACCAGTTTAGCTATACCAGACACATGGGCAGATTAGGTGCAGCAACATATAAGGTGCACCTTAATTTTCAGAATAACTTATTTTGAAAAAACAACAACACTTTATCACATCGAATACAGTTTTGAAATGTGTGTCGTTAGCTATCCATATGTCACAATGGCTAATAATACAGTGAACAGTTTTATTTATATGGCATAAAATTACTATTAAACTGTTACATAAAGGAGGGGTAAGATATAAAGGTGACACATTCTCATAACATGGCATTACTCACTGTGTCCCTGCAGTCTAAATAACTGACTGGGGAACAATGTCACCTGTCAAAATTCTCCATACTATTACAGACATTATGCAACAATTGCCACCTGTTAAGTTTCTCCTGTTTATATCAAAAATGGCTTCCCTCAAGTTGTTTCAGTTTCTCGAAATTATTTTATCATAAAATATACCAATACGATAACAAATAAGAACAAAAGCAAAAGCCTGGTATTGTTTATAATGGTTTTGTATAGACTTTATGGCATATCATTATATTAATTGGCTTTCAGTATATCCATTTTCAGAGATCCTATACTGGTAAATTTCACTTCTCTGTGATAGAAAAAAAAACCTGAAAAAACTGTAAATCATAGTATAAGGCGCACCACCCTCTATGAACCTGAATTATACGGGGGAAAAAATGTGTTCCTAATCTACCAGTGTATACAGTAATTATTCAAGGAAACTTATATGAACCAAATCAAACACTTTGAAACAATTCCAATGATATAAACAAACTTGGTAAATGATCACTAATAAACACCAAATATCTAAACTCCAGGCCTCGTGGTTTTTGAAAACTTAGGTGTAAAAACGGCAAATCTCTATGATTTTCTAATATTTCAAGGGCCTAAACTGTAGATCTATTCATCCAATATCTCCATAATGAAACCACACTTTATTAAATTGTGGATGATAAAGATTGCTAATAATTGCAGATGCTTAAGTATAAACAAAGTAAACTTTGGCATTTTTTATTAGATTATGGCTATAAACATGAAGTTTGAAGATGTTTGATAGGGTCATGAAGATGCTAGAGTTTAAAAAATTAATTATGGGTGACAGACATCCAATGATCCTGAACACAGTCATATGATCAAATGAGCTAAACAAGAGGGACAAGATGGCTCAGAATCTCTCACCTGAGAAACATTGACTTCATTGCCAATTACTGTATCATGAGTCATACTGAATACATAATCCATGCAGAAGTACAGCAAGATCATCTAAATTCCACACTAAAACTGTACCTGCCATCCAAATTTTGAAGGTTATAGCTCTAATAAGTCTATATAAAATGAAGTGACCCCTGGGATGGGGTAATTTTAACACCAGGGCAATGATTTGAACAGACTTGGCTGAGGACAATTTGTAAACATCTTAACTCAAGGCTTTGTGGTTTCTGAGAAGATCTTTTGAGGGTTTCCCTATACAAGTAAAAATCAAGTGACCCCTAAGGCGGGGCCAATTTTGACCCCAAGGCCATAATGTGAACAAACTTGGTAGTGGTTCACTAGGCCATGTTACACACTAAATTTCTTAACTCTCAACCTTGTGGTTTCTGACGAGAAGATTTTTCTAGTTTTTCCAATGTAACTCTATGTAAAATAAAGTGACCCCTGGGCCTGGGCCAATTTTGACCACATGGCCATCCCATGGCCATGATTTAAACAAACTTGTTGGTCTACTAGGCCATGTTATACACCAAATTTAACCCCTTGGAGCGGGGCAAATTATGACCCCAGGGCCATGATTTGAACAAACTTGGTAGAGGTCTACTAGGCCATGTTACTCACCAAATATCTACACTCTAGGCCTTGTGGTTTCTGACAAGAAGATTTTTCTAGTTTTTCCAATGTAAGTATAACTAGATTTCATTCATTGATAAGAATGATAGGACTTTCTGCTAAATTTGTCAAACATAAGAGCTTCATATTGCATGGCAAAATCAACTAAACATCAATTCTTATTTTGACATCACTTTCTTACAAGTTGACTTACTTCAGTAATCTAGTTACCAAAAGAAATGTCTTTAAAATCCATTCAATTTGATTGCAATATAACTGGGTCTATCATTAAATAGCATAAACAAATTTTGTTATTTGCATCACTCCATGATTTTGGGGTCAATTGTTAAACTCAAAGCATCAAAAGAACGACCCATCATTGCTCTACAAATATTATTCATATTTTCGAAAATCAAAATTTTTGAGATATAAACTGTTAAACGCATTGAGGCTAACTGAATTTTCATATTTCAGCCATAATTCAACTGATTCAACCCCGATCATTAAAAGCTGAAAGGTCTTTCAAAGCACTTCAAATTATATGCATAGTGTTTATATAGATTATTTACGTCATATGACGCTCATCTTCTTATAAGGTAAAAAATACGTAGAGACTTATATTAAGTCAAAATTTCAGCTTTCTAACTCATCTGGAAGCGATGCTATGCGTATTTGAAATTTAACGTCAATGGTTCGAATATTGGATTCGCCATAGAACCTTTGCCTTTATGAATATGGAAAGACGGATACCTGGCTGCATAATTATAACGAAACTTACACATTCTGTGAAAATTGAATAAAAAACTGTCCGAAAATAATGTCTGTAGATTGCGAAAAATCTTTCGTAGACAACGTCATGTTTGACGTCATATGACATCAAAGGCATAAGGCAATCAATGAAATGAAATATTCAGTATCTGAAATATATGCCATTAATTTTTCATGCCCCTCGGACTTTTGCAACATATAGAAAGAAACGCGTAGATATTAGAAATTCTTTATTACCTTTTGACGTCAAATGATGTTCTGCCTATCAGAATAAAAAGAAGTCATAAAGATTAATTTTCAGTTCAAATATCAGCTTTATAATACATCTGGAAGCGATGTTATGCGTATTTAAAATTTGACATCAATGGTTCGAATCTTGGATTTGCCATTTAACCTTTGACTTTTCGAATTGGGACAAACGGACACTGGGATGCACAACTAAAGCGAAACATGTACATTCTGTGAAATTTTGATGAAAATCGGTCAAAAAATAATGGCTGTAGACCGCGTAAAATCTTTCTGTCCTGACGTCAAATCTGACGTAATATAACGTCACATGAATATGAAATTCAATGCATTCCAAAGAACATGATTTGACGCATATGCAATTACATTTCCATGGTCCTGGAAACTTTACAACATATATAAATTTAGGCATAGATCTAAGAAATCTTTTTGACCTTAAGACGTCAAATGACGTTCATCTTCTCAGAATGTAACAGACACTTGGAGACTTATAATCTGTGCAAATATCAGCTTTCTAACTCATCAGGAAGCGATTTTATACTCATTTGAAATTTGACGTCAATGGTTCGAATCTTGGATTCGCCATAAAATCTTTGCCTTTGCGAATTTGGAAAAACGGACACAGGGATGCACAAGTAGAGCGTAACATACACATTCTGTGAAATTTTGGTGAAAATTGGTCCAGAAATAATGGCTCTAGACCGCGTACAAACATTTTTAGACGATGTCAAGTTTGACGTCAAAACACGTCATAAGCAAATGAAAATCATTGAAATGCAAAATGTTAAATGTGAAACATATGCTACTAAATTTTCATTGTGCTCGTATGTTTGTAACATGTAGAATTTAACCCTTTCCCCAATAGCCAACATTGCATTACACCCCACCAGGCTCCATACTGCTATCAGTGTACTGATAAGCCTCTAGCCGTAGGTAACCCAGCTGAAGACCTAGTTCATATGCATATGGACTACTGGAGATAATGTCAATTTGCCACTACCTCAGTCTACCTGTATAGTTTAAGCCTATAAAACACTGTTTTACCTTCATAATAGATCTTTGGTGTAAATGAAATGTTTGTAGAGAAAAGAAAGATCTATCTATTGATATATTTTTCATATTGATGAACTGAGATACAGAATCATTATATTAGATTATACCTAAAGAAATATATTTTTAATAACATCTGTGTAACACACACAAAAAAAAAAGTGACTCCCAAAAAGTAAATAAAACCAGTATATAAATTTATTTCTTTTTATTGAATTAAGAAATCATTGCATTAAATAATAGGTTACAAGGAGACTGATATCTGTTTTTCTGTCTGTTGGGAGAGGGGATATATATTTGAAATTGTCTGACTAATATATATTGTATATTAGATGATGACTAAATTCTTATTCTGTTGCGACTTGTCAGTGTTCTCATACAAACTAATTCAAAGTCTTCAAAGTCATATAGCCAAAGGCAGCTAGGCACTCTGCGAGATCTTTTAATTTTGAATTTCAATTGATTAATTTTGAGGAGTAATTTCATATTAATAAATACATCCCTAACTGCTAAAAATAGCCAAGTACATGAGAAAAGGTCTTGGATATGTTCTAATTTTGAATTTTGATAGCTTTTTAAGCTAGCAAGGATTAAGTTCTTGGAAAGGAAGCCAAAAATGAGAACTGAGATATCTGGGTGTACATTTATAAGTTGGGTGGGGTTCGGTTTTAATACTTTATCAGGCCAGTGGGACCTCCAACAGCAAAAGAGTGCTGTTTTTAGGGTAGGTTTATATTAAAGTTAGAGGATAGTATATAGTAAAGTTAGAGTTTGAGTACGGGCTTATGCAGGACTTTGTACACCCTTCTACCTCTACATCCGGTTGCCAGAAAAAAGAAAGACAAAAAAAAAAGAAGGTAATTTCCCGTTTTGAATTTGGATAGCTAAAATGCGCTAGCAAGGATAAAAATTCTTGGTTATATGTTTTGCCAAAGTGCCTAAAGATATGTTCTAATTCAGAACCTTTTATATTAGCACATTTATTTTATTATAAAGATGTATAAATAAATATTTTATTCATATTTTTGAAAAGTGCCGAGTATGGTATTCAAAATAATTTCAGATCGAATTTATACTTAGCTTTACCCATAATTGACTGATCTCCTGCTGTGTTCGATTTCCTGATTGGTTTCTCATCGTCGCTTTAAAATAAAGCCGACTTTTCTTACCAATGAAGCCGACAATTTTATTACCATGTCATTTTCTTTTTTAACTAATCAACAATTTCCGGCACTGGGGACGCTTAGTTAAACATCTGGACAACCATGACTTACGCACGTGACTTATGATCTTTTTATAGACATCAGTAATTGTTTTAAAAATAGCACGAACAGAATAGATTTAAATTGGTTATTTTCCACTCGAGAGATGCTGTAAACAACAGGACATAACTTTTATGTCGATCTCCCCAAAAAGAGAAACTAGTTATTTTAATTAGCCCTTTTTTCATAGTAAACCTTATTTATTTAATTGAAATTATGTTTAACTCAAATCAAACATATTTATTTAAAAGAATAAGTTAATACACGTGCATAATTCAAATCATAATCGATCTTCCTCTGAATGGAATTCTCCTAATAACTTGCGACCTACGAAGATGAAAGTATGGTTAAATTATTGCAATTTTCTTGCTTATTTTAAGAATAAACACTATCTTTTTTTCATCCATATAGTTTGCAATATGATTAAAGTTTTCAAAAAACGTAATTGGTAAAAACATGGTAATAGATTATATTGATATTTATGCACTTAAAAATCAACTGCGTCCATATGCGTCTACATGAGGGAAGGGGTAATTGAGTCAAAATGCGTCTGCATGAGGCGACAGGTATATGCGTCAAAATGAGACTACATGAGGGAATGGGTAGATGCGTCAGAATGAGTCTACATAAGGGAAAGGGTTATAATGTAAAAATTAGAAATTTCTTTTCATTTTCACCTCATGACGTCATATGACGTTTATCTTCTCAGAATATGAAGAAGACAAAGAGACTTATATTCTGTCCAAATACCAGCTTACTTTCTCATCTGAAAGCGATTTTATACGCATTTGAAATTTGACGTCAATGGTTCGAATCTTTGATTCGCCATAGAACCATCACCTTTTCGAATTTTGAAAAACAGACACCAGGATGCACAACTAGAGCGTAACATACATATTCTGTGAAATTTTGATGAAAATCGGTCCAGAAATAATGGCTGTAGACTGCGTACAAACTTTTTCACCTGACGTCAAATCTGACATTATATGACATCATATGAATATGAAATTCATTGCATCCAAAAGCTCATGGTTTGAAATATATGCCATAAAATTTTTATTGTTCTGGGCAATTGGCAACACATCGAAATAAACACAAAGACAAGAGGAAGAAAAAAGAATAAGAATAATAAAAAACAGATCAAACCCAATAGGACTTTCTGCCGAAAGGGCAGAAAGTCCTAATTATGTAAAATCAAGTTACCCCTGGGGCAGGGCTAGTTTCGACCCCAGGGTCATGATTTGAACTAACTTGGTAAAGGTCCATAAGACAATGTCACACACCAAATACCTAAGTTCTATGCCTTTTAGTTCTGGAGGAGAAGATTTTTAAAGATTTCACTTCAAAAGTCTATTTTTAGCTCCTGTGACACAGATATACAACGGACCGGAACCATTTGAACAACTTTGGTAGAGCTTCATGCAAGGAACATCACAGGCAATTTACATCAAATTTGGCCCAGAGGTTTCGGAGATGTCATTTAAAACAAGAGCCATGTTGACATGGCCATCTCCTGCCGTACGCTTGCTCTTTAGAAGATGTGTTGGAGAGTAGAATATTTCATTTTTAAAAGAAAATTTTTAGTAATGAAGACTGATGTTTAAAGTGATTATAGATATGAAACCCATGTGAAGACCTACTAATTCCTCTATTTTGAGGTCTATAGGTAAAATGTCAAGGTCACTGTGATAAAAATTAAGCCTGAAAAATAACAAAGGGCAATAACTCAAACAGTATGATAGGTAGAGTTATCATTCTTAAGCAATGCACTCCTCCCAAATAATATCTTTCCACCTATGAATGTCCAAGTTGATACCTCAAATTCTTTTAAACTTATGCTCTGGACAAAAATTAATTCTAAACAAGAGGGCCATGATGGCCCTGAAACGCTCACCTGAGTACCATTGCTACAACTGATTACAAGGTTTTTAAACAGACAAGAATTCTGATATAACTCAATCTTAAACATTTTAACCCTGACAATACTACACACCAAATATATAAGCACTGGGCCTTATGGTTTCAGAGGAGAAGACTTAGTGCGGGGTCATTTATCTCCAAAGGGCCACCATTTTGAAAATCTTGATAATGAACCATTAGATGATACTACATACCAACAAGAGGCCCATGATGGCCCTAAATCGCTCACCTGAGATAAATAGGTTGACCCAAGGAACATCTGTTCCAATTTATTTTAAAATCTGGCCAGTAGTTTTGAAGAAGATGATTTTTCATATTTTTTTTCTTTTTGTAGCCATGGCAACCAGAGTTCTATATGGATCAAGTTTATTTTAGTAACTTTTGTGAAGGTTGACCCAAGGATCATTCCTGTCAAGTTTAATCAAATTCTGTCCAGTGGTTTCAGAGGAAATGTTGATTAAAGTTTTCCCTATATACATATAAGGCAAATAAGCCCCGCCCCTGGCGGCCATGTTTTTTACGGATCGGAATTTTTTTTAGCAACTTTGGTAGAGGTTGACCCAAGGAACATCTGTACCAATTTATTTTAAAATCTGGCCAGTAGTTTTGAAGAAGATGATTTTTAAATTTTTTTTTTTTTTTTTTGGCAACCAGAGTTCTACATGGATCAACTTTATTTTAGCAACTTTTGTGAAGGTTGACCCAAGGATCATCCCTGCCAAGTTTAATCAAATTCTGTCCAGTGGTTTCAGAGGAGATGTTGTTTAAAGGTTTCTCTATATACATATAAGGCAAATAAGCCCCGCCCCTGGTGGCCATGTTTTTTTACGGATCCAAATAATTTGAACAATCTTGGTAGACACTTACCAAAGGAACATCTGTGCCAAAACATTTTGAAATTCAGTTGGTTGTTTTGGAGAAGAAGACATTTTAAGTTTTTTCTTTCCGTTGCCATGGCAACCAGAATTCCAAATGGAATTCAATTCTTTGAACAACTTTGAAAGGGGACCACCCAAGGAACATCCCTGTAAAGTTTTATCAAAATTGACCAAGCGGTTAAGGAGGAGATGTCGTTTGAAGCAAAATGTTGACGGACGACGGACGGACGGACGACGGACGAAGACCGGTCACAATAGCTCACCTTGAGCCTCTGGCTCAGGTGAGCTAAAAATCTAAGCTATAGGCCTTATGGATTCATAGAAGAAGATTTTTTTAAAGATTTTCCTATATAACTCTATGTAAAACAAGTGACCCCTGGTGCGGGGGCATTTATCACCATAAGGTCATGATTTGTACAATCTTGGTAATGAACCATAAGATGATGCTACATACCAAATATCTAATCTCTAGGCCGTATGGATTCATAGAAGAAGATTTTTAAAGATTTTCCTATATAACTCTATGTAAAACAAGTGACCCCTATTGCGGGGGCATTTATCACCGTTTGGCTATGATTTGAACAATCTTGGTAATGAACCATTAGATGATGCTACATATGAAATATCTAAGCTCTAGGCCTTATGGATTCATAGAAGAAGATTTTTAAAGTTTTTCCTATATAAATCTATGTAAAACAAGTGACCCCTGGTGCGGGGGCATTTATCACCAAAGGGCTATGATTTGAACAATCTTGGTAATGAACCATAAGATGATGCTACATACCAAATATCTAATCTCTAGGCCTTATGGATTCAAAGAAGAAGATTTTTAAAGATTTTCCTATATAACTCTATGTTAAACAAGTGACCCCTGGTGCGGGGGCATTTATCACCATAGGGTCATGATTTGTACAATCTTGGTAATGAACCATAAGATGATGCTACATACCAAATATCTAATCTCTAGGCCTTATGGATTCATAGAAGAAGATTTTTAAAGATTTTCCTATATAACTTATGTAAAACAAGTGACCCCTGGTGCGGGGGCATTTATCACCGTAGGGCTATGATTTGTACAATCTTGGTAATGGCCCATAAGATGATGCTACATACCAAATATCTAAGCTCTAGGCCTTGCAGTTTTGCAGAAGAAGATTTTTAAAGATTTTCCTATATAACTTTATGTAAAACAAGTGACCCCTGGTGCGGGGGCATTTATCACCGTAGGGCTATGATTTGTACAATCTTGGTAATGGCCCATAAGATGATGCTACATACCAAATATCTAAGCTCTAGGCCTTGCAGTTTTGCAGAAGAAGATTTTCAAAGTTTACATTTTTAAAATCTATTTTTAGCTCCTGTGACCTACTTTTTTAACCAATCTGAATAATTTGTACAACTTTGATAAAGGGCATCATAAGGATGATTCCTGTGAAGTTTGGTCAAAATCCCATCAGCGGTTCATGAGGAGATGTTGTTTAAAGCAAATTGTTGACGACAGACGGACGCACGCACGCATGCACGGACGACGGACGAAAGGCGATCACAAAAGCTCACCATGAGCACATTGTGCTCAGGTGAGCTAAAAATAACAATGGGCAATAACTCAAAAATTATGAAAGGTAGAGTTATCATTCTTGTGCACTGCACTCCTCCTCAATGAGATCTATCCACCTATGAAGTTCCAAGTTGATACCTCAAATTCTTTTTAACTTATGCTCTGGACAAAAATTAAGTCTAAAGAAATAACAAAAGGCAATAACTCAAAAAGTATGAAAGGAAAAGTTATCATTTTTGAGCACTGCACTCCTCCTCAATGAGATCTATCCACCTATGAAGTATCAAGTTGATACCTCAAATACTTTTCAAGTTATGCTCCGGACAAAAATGTCAGACGGACGGACGGAGACTATTACTATGTCCCCCGCCGCCTTTCGGCATGGGATAACAATTGTGGATGACCAACAACAGACAGCCATTGATCCTCTAAAAAGCTCACATTAGTACTACGTGCTCAGGTGAGCTAAAAATAAGGCAAAAAATATAAATCTTACCTGCATAACATGGAACTGGGTCTGCACATATCATATTAAACCCGTGGGTTTTATCGTCCCTCGCACAGTGGAATCTATCTGGACATTGTTTTTTTTTAGCTAGGCACTGCCATTGTGATGAGGTTTCTGCACTGTATGGTGGACATTTACTGGTTAAGTTCAAGGCACCAACACAGTGCTTGAAGCCCTCCTCTCCTGATGCCTAGCAACAAAATGAAATAAATACGAAATGGGAATGTATAACACAGATCTATGCAGGGCATATTTTAGAAGATTTGGACAAACATTTTTTTTTTTCAATCAATTTGTTTGGATTAATGGTTAATTTTGTTAAGCTAGGTAAATGCATTTTTTAAATATTATGTGAGGTACTATCCAAGGATCACATTCTCCAACCAACACAGTGTCAGAGGATATGTCACTTAAAGCAAAGTGCTGACACAGGGTATTGCAGTGAATTTTCAGGTGAGTGGATAAAAAGTTTATATACAACTGACAAATAAAAGATATTTAAGCAAGCAATACGTTTCTACAAATTCAAGCAAGAGGCAGTCAGGAATATGAAAACATATGATCAGATACAGTACAAGGTGTGTACACCTACATCACAATTACTGTCATCTCTGTTCACTCACCAGTAAGTGACATCATCAGTCCATCTCCCCTGTCATATGAATCAATTTGTCCCATTTCTCCCTTACTTTTCTCATATAATTAAATGTATAGATGCAAAGTTTATACAAATATCCTTACTTGACCAAACACATTTATATATGTATACATATATACACACATTCAAATTTCCATTTGTAAATATTTTTTTATAATTTTGCATGGATCCAGATTATTTTAGCAACTTTTGTGGAGGGATCAGATATTTTTTAAGCAAATTGTTGACACGCACAACGGACACCACACAACTGCGAATGGTTGCCAGGTGATCAGAATAGTTACCGATCCCATGGCCCAATGGTTAAGGCATCCGCGTCCTGAGCTGGAGGTTCAATCCCCAGCAGAGGATCGTTCTGGTATGGCCAGTTGGTGAACCACCAGCTAGTTAAATAATAGTTACCGATTGTCTTCCTGCCTGATGCCTGGCAAATAGGAGGGAACTGGGAAGGTACTTGTGAAAGCAAAGTGGTGTCTCATAATTCAAAACTGGCTGGCCCTTTCAATAGGGATGACACTATATTAAACAAACACTTATCTTTACCTAGCTCAAGTTCTGGTGAGCTAAAAACAAGGATTTGAGTTAAGAATAAAGAGAAAGGATATTATGAAATCACTATCATGCTAAACTATTTTTATGCACAGAACTAACATTTGGGAAATCTATAGATGTTTGAGATTGGGGCTATAGGAGAGGGATTGGAAGGGGTTTGTGTTGATTAAAAGTGTTTTCCAATTTCAATATTGCCTGTTTTTTAATCAAGAATTAAACTTAAACAATGACTTTATTTTGATTTTATTGACGAAAAATGTCAAAATCACATTGGTATATTATAAGAAACAAACAAAACTTTACTTGTTTATATTTCTGAAACCTGACTTATGATAGTCATAACAACTAAAAATTATTAGAAACTCCATAAGACAGACACTGGCCACTGCCACTAAGTCAGTACTGTTACCTCCAGGTGAACTTACAGAAGCATCAGATGGTTGGGGCTTTCCTGTGTTTTGCTTGTATCAAAGTATGTCTTCACTCTTTAAAAACTAAACTGATGTCTCACTTATGGCCTTTGGTATTACTATGACCAGCTTGACTTTGTTTACAACTTCACTGAACCACTGACGAGATGCCACAAATATTTTCCTAAACTGTATCAACATGTCCTACAGGGTAATATTCCCAGTCTGCCATTGTTAAGGACATGGAAAGTCTCACACTCTTGATCTCCATTGTCAGAAACTTTGCCTGGGCAGTCCCTTGCTTCAACATATGTAGAAGCTTCCTACACATAGGCAGCATATCTTTTTCAACATGAAGATCTTCTAGTTTCCTGGTGACAGTCATACACTCCTATGAGTGTATCCTCTTAAAGGTAGCAATGGTTAGTTTTAGCATATTCTGGCCTCAGATGCTGTCATTGTCTCACATTGTAATGCAGTGCTCAAGTTGTTTGTGTGCCTCTGTATCTTATATCCAAGAAACACAATAAACAAAAGGTTGAATCCTTCCATCTGTGTCTGGACCATGAGCATATGATTCAGAATCCCTGACAATGTCACAGTGACAGTCCCGTAAAGACTGCAGAGTGGTGCAGTACAGACCAACACTATCCAAATACAATCATTATGTAAAGGCTAATCTCTTTCCTTGAATTTTCAAGGTTAGTGTCTCTCCTTGGTGAATATTTGATGGTTTTGACAACTCATGCACTGTGTCTTTCTGTACTTTGGGTCTTTTCATTGATTTGTTAACGACAAGATTCAAGGCATGTCAATAGCAGTGGCAGTACAGTACTCTGGTTCCTTATTGGTGATGTTAACAGCCACACATATCTTGGCACCAAGCATGGTATTTGCCCTGTTGTTGTATGGCCCAAAGCAATTTCCTAATGATATTTTCATTCTCTGCTAAGCATCCACTATAACATGCAATATTGTCTATATCAATAGAAGTCACCATGTGTAGACCAATGATCTCATTGTGTATGACCAAATCACTGTCCACATGTTAAAACACTTAATGACCAGCAGTAGAGCTGAAACAAGTACCCAGGTACCCGAAGGACAGGTAGAAAATTGCTGGTACCCAGGTATAAAATTATTACCCATTACCTAATTTTGGACTTTCCGATAAGGATACCCCATGTACTTCTTTTCTTCATAACATATATGAACATATAGAGTAGCCAATTTGTAATGATATTTTTTAACAAGATTCTACTCTCTGTCAAGAAAATATCTTCTCAAGCATTCAAGACAGAAGAATATTGGGAGTACAAAGTCTGTTAGGTTCTTATTGAAATGCATTAAAATCAACACCTTTGATACAGGTGAATACATTTTTTATGAAATAACTACATCTGCAGAGGTACCCGCAGGTAATAGCAAGACCGGGTAACAAAAATGGACTTAAATCCGCCTTAACCACCAGCATCCTGTTTGACTTGTCATTCAATCATCTGCCATGATACTGAAGAATTTGTCTCTTCTGATGTTTCAAACTTCATGCAAAATTCTGAGAGTCATTACATGCATCATTCAATTCTGTATTTTATTTATCTGCTTTCTTTTCCATCCACTGACCTCTTATCATATCCAAACTACAGATTCAGAATCTTGATGAAGGTGCTCTGGTTGCTGTCTTTACCTTGTAGTTGAAGTCCTTGGTGTGCTAGAGACCATAGGCTGTTTCAGTAAACTTTGTCCGAAAAAAAAAATCTTTGTAAGAGTATTCACAGATATAAAATAATATTTTTCCTTTATTTTTTCTTTACAAAAGAATTTGTGTTTGTATAATGGAATGAAATTGGTTAACTACCTTCATGTTTTACTGTGAAAAACTTGACTATTCACTATTTGGAACAGCAGACTTACAAAGTTAAGTGAAATGAGCCCCTGATGTTTCTTAAGATCATAATAAGCTATTGGCAATTGAGTCTTCTTTCTTCATTATGCTTGGCACACAAGATTTAGCATCTGTTGTTTGATGTGATATTGTGATTAGGGTGACATGGTCTGACAGTTCATGCTTTCTGAACTCAAGAGTTGCATCCCTCCAGTTACAAAACCCTGCTATAATGATGCTTGTAGGAAATCTTGACCTCCTTCATTGCCTGACATTAGAAGAAAATGTCTTTCTTGAAAAAATCATTTCAGACAAATAGCTCTTTTTTTGCACCTTTAAAATGAGAGAGATTCAGTTTGAGATCTGTATGTTTGTGAATATGATCAATCAACAACATAGATTTGTATCACATGTATATCTAATACACTCATAAATTCATGAGAGTTTTGTTCAGATGTTTAAAATAGTTTTCCACTAATGTTTTATGTTTGAGATTATATTACAATTTTCCACATTTATTGATTTTCCATTTTTTTAAAAACAAGATTCAATATCATCATAAATAACATAAATAAACAAACCTCATCATAGTGAAGCCAGTAATGTAACTTGAACCACAGAAAGCTGGAGATCTTTTGTCCAAAGGAACAATTTGCAAATTTGAACCCTCAAGGCTGATTAGGCTTTTACATGTTGATTTAAAGAATTTTCAGGAAAAAAAATACGCACGACCCCTTCAAATTTGATACAAGTATCTTAGCAAAAAAAGAATGTTTTTTCATCTTTGATCTTTTTTTTTTAAAGAAATAAAAACATTGTCTGATTGAACTTACTCTCTGTTTGAAAATGAAAAACATTAATACATTTGTCCACTTTTTTATCACTCATTATAATTTGGATAATCTGATAATTAACAATTGACATTTATTACCACATTCTTAGTAGGCCAAAATTGATCTTGTTTTGATTTGCTGCATAGCGCCACAAAAGGCAATCATTTTCATGGTTGACTGAAATACACTGTAGTCCTGCTATAATGCAGTTTTAGGGGTCCACTGTAGCAACCCGTGTTATGATCTGGGATCGTTTAAGAATATAAGCTATATAGGAATTAACCCATCCCACCCACTGACTTTTCCTTATTGGTTTTATGTATGGCAGACATTTTCTTTTGAATTTGATATATAATTAATTGCTAATCCTTTTAGAATGTTATACTCACAATCCTTTAAGAATGTTACACTCAAAATCCTTTAAGAATGTTACACTCACAATTCTTTTAGAATGTTACACTCACAATCCTTTAAGAATGTTACACTCATAATCAAAATAATTTGATATTAAAACTATAATAGCGATTGGTTGTTTTGTTGTTATATTTAGTGAAATAGAAATTATCGCACCCCACCCACTGAATTGAACAACTGCCACCCCTGCCCATATCAATTTTAAGAATATATAGCTACATGTACGACACAAAACAATACTTACATTGACACTTGTACCAAATATGAATGCCAGGAATATAAAGAATTTATCCATATTCTGAAAATATAAAAAATAATCTTTTTCAGATAAGAACCACAAAGATATACTAGATTTCATTCGTTGATACGAATGATAGGACTTTCTGCTACATTTGTTAAACACTTAAAAGCTAAAAAAGTAAAAGGATATGAAATTCCAGCCTTTAACTTGCTTTTGTATGGCCATAACTTAAATAAACTTTGAAAAATATAACCGTTTAACTTGGAGGATATGGCAAAAGTAACTGAAAATCATTTTTTTATATCAATTTATTTAACTTGGACTATTTTTATAATCTATGTTACAAATCAAATTTATTTAAAATGCTTACAATTCGAATTTCATCCTGTAATAATTGCCGAAGACCGCGTAAAAGCTTGTGTAGACAGCGTCAAGTTTGATGTCATGTGACATCATAGTCATAAGAAAATCAGTGAAATGAAATATTAAGTATCTTGAATATATCAAGTAATTTTTTCATGCTCCTTACAACTTTG
>CM037792.1:45109282-45159282 GCA_021229015.1 Solen grandis
GTCTCACATCCTGCAGCCTACTCACCCAGCACGATGACTCCGCCCACCCAATACTGTACACGCAGCAGATCTCGCCAGTTACAAGCGAGCATGACCAGCCAGATCAGGCCATACACGATGTAGACCAGACCCATCACACCATAGAACTGAAACAGGCCACACCCTCAGTAACAAGTCAATGTTTTAAACTTGGAAAATTGTATTAACACAATGTAGTTAAAAACTACACTGAAAGCAATTAATATGACACCAAAAGAGTCCTATTCCCACCCTGTATGTTATTTTTTTATTATTGGAAGCACAGTTCACTTGCATTTGTGTGTCAGAGGTTTGTACCACTTCCATTTGTTAAACCAATATGCATGTATATTTTAAGGCGGTTTGGTGATTGCTAATTAAATCTAAAAAAGGAACAATATGTTTTCCATAGGTAAATCAAAAATATAAAATCTGCAAGAGGTACTGTCCCACTTAAACGTCTAACGATTCTGTCTGAGGAACAGATGTGTGCATTTGTTAGACGTTTTTATTCGTTCCTTGGCTGGTTCCCAAACGTTTTAAGACGCTACTGGCTGTTTCAAACTTTAGACATGCCAAAGTTTGATACGTCCAAATACCAATCGCGATAGACGGTTCTTATCTGTTCCACATGCAGTTTATTACCAGTTTATTACCAGATTCACCATAAAAAGCTTAAATGTAAAGGTAAACCTGAGGCATTACAATCAATTTTACAATGTTCATCTAACCTTGAAATATAGGCTATTGCCAAAAAAAAAACTGTAAGGAAAATAATAAGTTCATCATATCATGATGTTTATGTGTACAAAGTTTCATGATTTCATGAAGATATTAAAAAGCTTAAACACAAAAGTATACCTGAGGTGTGATAGACAGACAAACGGTTAGATGAATGAACGGACGCACACACCGACAGAAAGTCTATATGCCCCCTCCCCCCCCAATCATGACAATGTGATTGATTTCAGATCTCCCATTTTATTTGAGATGCTGGATCATAATAACTGTATGCATTGATAAAAATGAACTAGCCACTGCTGACATATATGATAGTTTATAGTGATCCTATAAAAAAGGAGCATCAAGACTTGGAAAGCCCCATCATACTTTGCTTACTGTAAAGGGGTTTACTAAACAACTTTACCTAGACACTCGAACTGGGTATTCAGTTCGTGTAGTGCTTCAAACATTTCACAAAAGCAATCATGGTTTGATATCCTATTCAGTCAGATACATGTGTAACTGTATGAAAGAGATCATTTCCGACAAATGAGCTTCTTCTGAGATTGGAAGTTTTCAAGACAATGCAAACATCAGTGTCAGCTTCATTTTAGCATATTTTTTCTAGTCAGTGTGAAAGAAACTAGAGCTATCAGTGAAGGTGATAGATACTCTGAAGAGCCATCTTGATTCAGCGCTTTTTGATATTGGGGCACAACCAGACAGGATGCAAAAGGACGGAACAATGTAAAATTCCTATACTGCCCTGCTCACTTTGTGAAGCAGTAGAGTGATTAAGTTTAACCCTTTCCCTCATAGAGGAAACCATGAAAAGACCTATGCGAACAACATAAAACCAGATCAGCCTGCGAGTAACTCGCAGGCTGATCAGGTTTTATGCTGTTCACTGCTCCTCAGTGGTCTGGAAATGAGGATTTTGTAATTAAATTTGGTAAGGTTTAACTGTGGTTTTCTGCAGATCAGGCTTTACGTGGTACCTATTGAGTGCATCAAAATGAGTCTATATGAGGGAAAGGGTTAAACTGGCATTGTATGGCTGTGTTATAGTGGTACTTACAATAAGAAGGGGCCACTCCACAGCTGATATGTAGCCCACACTCCCTTTCATGGACACCGTCACTATATACACACAGATAATATTACACCATTAGTCTTGCTACAAAAACATGTATATTCATACATTTAAAATGGAATCTAATAAAAGGTATAAAATAAGCTTATAGCCATGGGGTTATTCAAGTCAAGTACAATGTATTCCACATCTTTACACCTACCTGTGAAAAGCAAAAATTATAAAACAGGATCACAATTTTTCACAGTTGAAAGGCAATTTGCCTCCTTAAAAAAACTATTCTACCCATCTACACTTAAAAGTATAAATAGCATGAATACAAGATACTAGAATAACTGCATTCACTTATTAAATTCTTTCTCCAAACAAATACTTCTCAGTGTCCGACAAATCCTATGCCCGGAGCCTGTGGGCTACCAAATTTGTTGGCTGGGCTACCACCTATTTTACGTTAGTAGCCCGCCGGGCTACTGCCATTTCCTGTGTCTGGTTGCCCGGTGTCATTAAGCTGTGTACACCCTCTACTATACTACCCAGTATATTATGTAATAACAAGAGCTGTCAGAGGACAGCACGCTCCACTATTCAAAATGCTTGTTGGTAAATCATATGAAATCTATTTAAATTCTTGCCCTTCATTGTAATAGTAAAAAATGATATACCTTGATAGTCTGATACCCCTTAATATATTTATGATGTCTAAAATCAATCCCATGCCTAGTTACTGAGACATAAGCACAATAACACTGTGCATGCAAAACTTAAACCAAAAATCCAAGTTAGAAAAGGGCCATAATTTGCATCAGTCCAAAAGTTATCCTCCTGTTTTCTGATGCCCTTGAAGACACACCATAACTTTCTAGTCAATTCCACAGGCAATTTCTGAGATATAAGCTGGATAGTAGCTTGAATGCAAAAATTTAACCATAATTCTAAGTTAAAAGGGGGTCATAATTTTTCATTTATTCCATCAAGTGTTATCTTCCTTTATAGTATGATACCCCTAAACATATTAAAGATGTTTCAAATCAATTCCATGCCTGGACTCTGAGATATAAGCATGAAAGTACCTTGCATTCAAAACTTTAACCAAAATTTCTAAGTTAAAAAAGGGGCCATAACTTGTAATATATTCCATAAAAAGTTATCTCCTTATAGTATGATACCCTAAACATATTCAAGATATTTCAAATCAATCCCATGCCTGGATACTGAGACTTAAGCATGAAAGTAACTTGCATGCAAAACTTTAACCAAAATTTCTAAGTTAAAAAGGCGCCATAATTTGTAACATATTCCATCAAGAGTTATCTACCATGAAAGTATGATACCCCTTAATGTATTAAAGATGTCTCAAATCAATCCCATACCTGGATACTGAGATATTAGCATGAAAGTACCTTGCATGCAAAACTTTAACCAAAATTTCTAAGTTAAAAAAGGGGCCATAACTTGTAATATATTCCATCAAAAGTTGTCTACCATGAAAGTATGATACCCCTAAACTTATTAAAGATGTTTCAAATCAATCCCATACCTGGATACTGAGATATTAGCATGAAAGTACCTTGCATGCAAAACTTTAACCAAAATTTCTAAGTTAAAAAGGGGCCATAATTTGTAATATATTCCATCAAGAGTTATCTAACTTGGTTGTATAATGCCCCTAAACATATTCATAAACTTTCAAGTCAATACCATGAATAGTTATTGAGATACAAACTAGATAGTAGCTTGCATGCAAAACTTTAACCAAATTTTCTATTGCATGCAAAACTTTAACCAAAATTTCTAAGTTAAAAAGGGGCCATAATTCATATTAAATTCAGTCAAGAGTTATCTACCTTGGTTGTCTGATGCCCCTGAACATATTTATAAACTTTCAAGTCAATACCATAAATGGTTATTGAGATATAAGGTTGATAGTAACTTGCACGCAAAACTTTAACCAAAAGCTGAAACGCCAACACCGACGCCGACGCCAGGGTGACTACAATAGCTCTCATATTCTACGAATAGTCGAGCTAAAAAACCTACTGTGATCACTGATAAGGTATCAATAAAGAGGTGGAGTCATTTGCCTGATAGCAGTATCAATTGATCCAATCAATGGATGATGCTGATGGTTGCGGATTACTTGGATAGTTTCGTAACCTTTGATTTTCGTAGATGCAGACACGTCCGACAGGAATCATTTTTCTGCTTATAAAACTGAGACCAATGTTCGACAGCATCCTTTATGCTAACACTATCTCAAAATTATGTAGGAAAAGTAAAAAGAAAACCATGAAAATCCTCCAAAAGTAAATTCTTATATTTTCCTTGTCGGAAAAACAGACGCCATATCTCGGCTTCAACTGCACTCCAATCAACACCCTTTTTTTAACCGATATTGAATGATTTTTCTCATATGCAAAGTAAGAAATAACTTTTCAAAGAATTTCTCAGCAATATGATCATATGTGTATTTTTTAATTACCTATTCACTTCGGTAATTATAATTCTTTGAGCACTGTCGCCGATTATGTCATGGGTTTTCGCGGTTTTATTTCCCAGTTTTTTAAGTGAGCAAAAACAAAGAATAAATGATTGAACATCAAAATACACTTGTTTAATTAAAATCTTGGGGAAAAACAACTTTTAACTGTATCAAACCTGAAAATTGGCAAATAAAAACTGCAGTCTAGTTTTGTTCTATTTAACGTGTTCAAGGGAGGTAACTACAAATAAGTGAAATTAAAAAAAAAAAAAAGAATGAGAAAAATAAAAGTAAACAGTATTAAATTTTCAATATTTTCCCTTTTTTTATTTTAACATGTTTTTCTTCCTTAACTTTGAGATGAATTATTATTCTAATGTACATAATTACTATTACTACATAGTAAAGTAGGTCTTTAAGTGTACATAAATTATGTATTTATGTTAATATCAAGAACATGTATGCCATGTTAATTTCTGAAAAAAGAAATATATACACGTGTATTTCAAATACATTTCTTTGAAATACTTACCGTGAAAATTTTGTTTTTCATTTCAATATGATTGTAAAATATGAATATGTTATGCAAAACATACATTTCCTTTGCTGATGTAGTTTAATGTCATAAGGCTAAGCTTTTGAAAAATGTAATATTTATGCATGTAGGATTAATGGCCTGAGAGTTATGCATTCTACTTGATGATAAACATATAAGTACATGGATGCTTTTCTGGTTAAACTAAAGTTCTCTGCTACTGATGTCTTTGATTGATTCTAACATTTTAATTGTTCCCTCTGCTTTTTTTAATTGTAAACTACACATTGATAAAATAAATTGTGTCAAGACCGACTGAGTCTAAGCACAGCTGTACATTAGAATTTGTCAACAAAATTCTGGTCTACCAGCTTCCAAATCTGGTAGCCCAGTGGGCTACCAGAATTTTTGAGAATTTGTTGGACACTGTACTACTACACACATGGTTGAAAACTGACCTTTAGCCTGGAAACCGTCTGCTTGATCAGAGTCTATCTTCAGGATCAGTATGAAGTAACCTGACCGCCACACCTTGGCAAAGTCATAGTTGTCCACCTATAACAGAACATGCAAATTTCTACTTTAAGACACCTCTATACAACATTTTTGTAGTAACCACCACTAGCCTTCTTGTGTTGAGTTTACAACTGCCACCATAGTATTTCAGTTAAATAGTGACATACAGCTGATCTCAAGTGGAGGGAAACCCTGCAGAAGCAACTGGGTAGAATCACTGACCTACTGCAAACCAGCTGGAATTCTTTTGTTTATAATGATAGGAATTCTTTCATTTATAATGATATTGTTTATAGTGTTGTACTTAATACATGCAATTTTACCTGGGGCTAAGTTTTTCTTTCTAAAAAAAATTAATATCAAATTTCATCACATGCAGCTATATTTTGCACAAAGCGTTAAGATTTTAGAGTACTAAAGCCCAGGAATGTCTGATTATGCAACAATTACTGTGTGTAATGCACAGGAGCCCAAACCTAAATACGTTGCCTCGTCTCTTATCTAAATAAGTATAACACATTGTTTTATTCAGTTTTTGAGCAGACATGTGACTCTGCACATTGTATGGAGAACAGAAAAAACACTTTAATATTGTAGATCTGCATGAAATTATACTGACACAACTAAAATAATAAAGTTAACTTAAGATGAGGATATACATTAAACTTAATTATATTTTTTCTCACAAAAGTCATTGTAACAAAAGGGCACTGTACTGTAAACAATTATGAATCAAATACATATGCATTATGAAACATATATTTCTGACATTTATCCTTAAGAGCCCCAAAGATAAACTAGAAATAAACACATCCATACTAGAGTCCTTACCTTTTCAGAGTTAGCAATGATCAGTCCCTTAGATGTAACAGGTATTGTGTCTGTCATTACTGCGGTGGTAGCATTAGCCATGCCGGCCCCAGGCTGGGAGCTAGTAGACTTGGTTGCCTCACGCCGCCTCCTCTCCTTGCCTGGCTCTTTTTTCTCAGTTTTGTTATTTTTATCAGCATCTGATTTATTAGCAGCAGCATCTTTTTGTCCAGATTTATCATTTTCTTTATCATCCTTTTCTTTGTCGACCGGCTCTGCCCGCCCTCCTGCCTGAAATGGTTTCAAACATTAAATGGGCAAGCATAGGATGCAAATCATGTTCTGCATCATCATCATCATTTATGATAACATCAGTAAACTGTAGTAGTAGTAGTAATAGCAGGTATAGTAATACTGGTTGTCATTTCTTTCACTTGCGGTTAGAGGAAATACAAATTCTCACTAGTACCTCCACTGCTTGTAAAGTTAACATCTTGCTGTATTGTTTTAGTGAATGAAAATTAAAGGAGAAAATCATTACACATCTTCTCTAAATATGATCATAATTATGTTTTCTTTTTTTATCTCCTTTTTTGCACTTCCAATAATTAAGGTCTGAAAGAGATGTGCACTATCAAGTACGTGTATTACAAGTAGGGGTCTAGGTCTACGGGTAAAATTAAGGACTCTAGTTGTTTTTTACCCTTAACTTCATGAATATCTTTGACTCGATGAATATTATTTGACTGAACTTTAAATGGTATATGAAACAGTGGATCTTTCTTTTCCAAGCAGAATTTGTAGAATCTGAGATACATTTTGTATAGCTAACAGGAGACAGTCTGATCTGGGTCTGCTCTGTTTGCCAATGCATCAAGATGAGTCTATATGAAGTAAAAGGTTAAACTTGCTGTTGGAAAGATTCTTGAACAATCTTCTGAAACATGAAACATTGGCTTTTAAAACTCACACAAAAATTTCACATTAAGATTTTCCTCAATTCAAATTTGGAAAACTTCCCTATGAATAGTGGTAGCTATTAAAACAATACACTTTCCTCCCTTTCTTCATTCAAAGCTAACAATTAAAATACATACCGAAGGATCAATTGCTTTTGTAATGTTTGGCTTTCTGTTTCTGTCATCCTGAAAAGTAAATTATTTACATGTGTAAAATTATACAGATATTAATAAGCATAATTGATCGTAACTGATACATAAACTCTGGTGACAAAATTTATCACAAAGGATTAGAATACTTTAATAAGACCCATCACAAATCTTACACATAAAAGAACAACTCAAGATCATAACAAGAGGGCCATGACGGCCCTGAATCGCTCACCTGATTATAAATGAGCAACATATGTTGGATTTCTCATATTGACCTACTTTTTGACCCCACATGACCCACTTTTGAACTTGTCCAAGATTTTATGGAAACAGACATTCTGACCAAGTTTCATGAAGATATGGCCAAAAATGTGGCCTCTAGAGTGTTAACAAGGTTTTTCTAAGATTTGACCTCATGACCTACTTTTTGACCCCACATGACCCAATTTCGAACCTGTCCAAGATTTTATGGAGACAAACATTCTGACCAAGTTTCATGAAGATTGGCCTAAAAATATGGCCTCTAGAGTGTTAACAAGCCAAATTGTTGACGACGCACGATAGACGCCGGACGCCAGACGAAGGGCCATCACAAAAGCTCACCCTTGAGCACATTGTGCTCAGGTGAGCTAAAAAAGCATTAAATACATAATGAAACAGATTATACAAACAAAACAGAGAAAGCAAGCTACAAAGTGCCGTATATCTCTATCATGAATGAATAATAACAGTAAAATGTACAGACAGGGTTGTTTGCTTGGGTCTAACATCCCAATGACAGTATTTCAGTTGGTGGTGGGGGGCTTATGACATCACACTTTAAACGAGTGACATGATATCATACACAGTCCTGGAACAGGACCACCCCCAGCCTGGAACTTCCAATACATGTATATACTGAGTGTCAATCAAGGGTGCTATACATACAATTAACCAGTTTTATTTGAAGTCTTTGATATATCGTGGCCAGGAATCAAACACACAACCTCCAGAATTTGCAGCGGAGGGTCTAAACATTCAGCCACCAGGACCAATACTTACAGGCAGGTATATGATGTGACCATTGCACAGCTTCATGATGTCCAGATGCTGCATGTATTCCACCTTATCATAGTTAAAGTCTTTGTACAGCTGACCATTAGGTTTGTTAAAATATGTGTCAAGCATCAGATTCTCCTTCTGAAAAATGATTTAACATACATGTTAGTGCACATAAAGATATATCTTAAGTCCAAGAAAATGAATACCCATAACGTTATCAAATGCTTGCTGTAAATCATAGAGGATTAAATATTTCTACATTTTTATAATTTTTCATAAAAATGTAAAAGAAGAAATCTGAAAATAAACATGCTGCTAGGCACTTCAAGACCTACAACTCTGAAAAATAAATTACTACTTCTCAAGTGCATGGATTTCAATATTCCTGAAGATAAGCACACAATTGGAGATCTATACATACAGCATTGCCCTCCAAGGTCTGGTATTCTGTGGCACATGGAGAATACCTCAATAACCATCCAATCCTCACCGTCTCAGGCTGCATCTTTGATGAACAGTCAACTGAAATACCACAAAATAACAGCTTAATTAACTGAAAGTGTAATGATTACAAAAAGCTATAAGATTTCAGGATGCCACATGTGTGAGAGGGAGAGAGAGTTAAAACATATATAACAGATTCATAACCTGTTGAATTTGCATGATCAGTAAAAGTTTACTGTTAAATTTCGTGACATTTAAGGCTACAACAACCACATGGCAATGTTTGTGGGTTGGGACTATTGTAACCAGATTAAAAGGTCACTACTCAGATCTATCCATTAAGTTTAAGGACAATAATTGCATTTGCATTGAACATATCAGCCTGACATGTGTTAGTAAGAAATAGAGTTCTAGAGTTTTCCAAGTTTAATTTTCTACTCCCTACTAGAAAATCACTTAAGTTGGTGATCACTTGTGGGATAGACATGAAAGATCATAAATGAATTTAGACCATAGCCACTGATCTTGATCTTCAGCCAATGATCTTCCTACATGTATAAGGTTATGAGTAAGTCACACCAGGGTTTTCTCAGAATTATTTAAAAGGGAATCATAAAGTACTATTAAATATATGTATGTAACTTTATAGGGAAATAGTTGAGTTTACTGTACTACACAGTTGATCATTTTATTTCCTGATCACTTATACAGGAACTTTATCATCTTTCAGAATCTGAGTGGAAAGTCTCTATTAACAAGATTTAACCCTTTCCCTCATAGAGGAAACAATGAAAAGACCTATGCAAACAACATAAAACCAGATCAGCCTGCGAGTAACTCGCAGGCTGATCAGGTTTTATGCTGTTCGCGGCTCCTCAGTGGTCTGGAAATGAGGATTTTGTGATTAAATTTGGTAAGGTTTAATTGTGGTTTTCTGCAGATCAGGCTTTATGTGGTACCTACTGAGTGCGTCAAAATGAGTTTATCTGAGGGAAAGGGTTAAGTTATTTTGATACAGCTTTTACTATCATTCATTCAAAAGTTCCACTGAAGTGAAACTGATATAAAAACTGCAATGTTCCCTTTCTCTGTAACCCCATTTTTTAGTATAACAGAGTAAACTAGAACAACTCATGTGCTTGCTTATTTCATATTTTTGCCATTTTACTGTTTTTCTTAACCCTTTAACACATATTGGCTCATTTTGATGCATGGCCAAACACAGTAGAGATCAGACTTCTTCTGTTATATAAGATTCTGTCTAATTAGGGTCTCCAGCTTCTATACAGTCTGCATGGCAAAGGAAAATCGATTGTTCCATAAGTTCTGTAAAGTCATAAATTTGTTCATGAACATTCATGAGGTAAAGGGTTAATCTAGAAAAAAAAATCCTACAAAAAAAAAACAAGTTTCCATAAACTTTACTCTATATTTAGCATTTTAATTAATAGTCAGAAGAAATTCTTGATTCATCCAGATCTTGAAATAAATTAATACTTTAATATCCTAAATTTCTGGTCATGTAATAGTATTCAGTCTACTCCACTGAAAGCAATGCCTTACTTTAGATATTATAATAAATACAGGGTTGTTTTATAGTAATGTAACCCTATTCATGCAAGAATAAGTTTTGACATTGAACTCTATAGTCTATATACTAGACTAAACTATGATCAAGTGATTCTAAAAATTGATTGAATGCCACCAAGGTCGACAATAATAGATTGTATTCCTATAAAATTGAACTTGCTAATTTCTCTCCCTGCAGGAACTAATTAAGAAATGGAAGAATAAACAAGAGCACTGGTTATTGCAAAATATGCCCATCTAGCAATTTATCAAATCAAAGGCTGTAACTATGGAGTGCCTGGGACATTCTGGCTGGTTATCAAAGCTGGTCTAAATACTGTGCCAATACACATGATGACAGAGTTTGGTGAAGATCAGATCACATTTGTCAGTGTAAGAGTGTGAATTTAATTTTTCAATTTTTCACCAATTCAAGGACCATAACACTGGAGTATATGTGATATTCTAGCTGGTTATCAAACTTGTCAAGACATTAAGCCCATACACATTGTGACCATGTTTATTAGAGTTTATCAAAGGTCAAACATTGTTAATTTTGCAATGCTTCATCAATTCAAGGGCCATAACTCTGAAATATCTGAGTCATTCTTGTTGGTTATTGATCTTGGCAAGATATTTTGCCCATAAACATTGTGACTAAGTTGGGTAAATATTGGTTCATGTTTGTTACAGTAAGCGAACACACTGTTACTTTTGCAACTTTTTATCAATGCAAGGGCCATAATTCTAGAGGGTCTGAGACATTCTTGCTGGTTATTGAACGTGGCAAAAATAATTGTGCCCATATACATTGTGACCAAGTTTGGTGAGGACTGATTTACATATGTTAAGAGTTAGAGGGCGTACAACCTAAGTGGACGCTGTGGCTGAATCCATAATATATCTTGTCACTCAACAGGCATATTATAAAACAAGAGCACCTCATGGGGATGCCAACACTCGTCTATTAAAAGTGTTTGATTAATGGGCTACAATAAAGTTTTGCATGACGACAACAACTACGAAACAGTTGAGCTTAAAAGAAACAACCTTGACTATATCTACTCCATGTCTAAAGTCTTTTTAAAAGTCTGTTTCCTCTTTTTTCAATCTTGCAGTAAAAGACTACTAAATAAATGCCTGGTTAGCAAACTTTCACTATGTATAATTGCTGATTTTTTTTTTTTTTTATAAAAAATAAAGGTAATATATTTATTTTGTGGCTAAAGGCTAAAAAAAGACACAATTTTATTACTCTGCAGACTAAAATAAAATGCAAATCTCTAGTAATACAAATTAAAGTACTCAGAAAAAGGTTGTGTTCATAAAAACTGGCAAAAATTACTTTAAATACCAGCTTCATTCATTCCTAGTCAAAAGGTGTTTAGTGTGGCTGGAATTAACGTGAATAAGAAAAATCCAGACCAAAATCAGAAATGTTTGACAAGTGATATTTTTGTAGCACTGGGCTAAAAAAAAAAGATAAACATGAATATGGAAAGTACTGTAAAATCATTATATTTTGTGGGGGATTAATTTTCATTCATTTCGTGGACGCCACTATCCACGAATTTATTTCCCCACGAAAAGTTTTCATTTATAATGTCAAACAGCTCGCCGATAATGACGACCTTCTCCCATACCACAACAGACTGAGTAAATTGAGTTCAATAATATATATAAAATTTATGTTGAATCTGGAATATAATGTATTAAAAAGCAAATAAACAAATCCCCAAACAAAACTTCATAATGTTAGTTGTGTCACTAATTGTGTTTAATGTACAACTGCAACTAATTTTGAGTTGGTTTCCACCATAATTTACCGTACTCCACCCACTTTTGTTTATACTGTGGTTGCTGTACTAATCGTGTTTTATCGTACATAGTTTTATAATATATACATGATATATGTACATGTATATATATTATTGTCTTATCCTTTCATTTGTGAAGTTTTTCTTCATTACAAATTGTGTCATAATTTTTGTGAGTACAAGAGTGTCTTCAAGTTCCTGCGTAGATAAGCTACATGGGTAGGATACTCTGCATTATGGCCAATATAACACAGTGATTTGTCGTCATTAAGACGACTGATTGACACCTGCTGTGCCCCCATTGTCCACTTGCCCCCAGGCACTACATGACATCCTGTCTAGCCCCAGTTGATGACGAATGGGTCCGAGATATCATGCTGTGCCACAACTGTGGTGACCTCAGTTTTTATCCTAAGCAATGCATGGCCAAAATGCTACGAAGATTATATGGCAACAAGCTTAGATTTATTTACACTTACTTCGGTGTGATTAATGCTCCCTAAAAGTAAGTACTAAAAACAGATCTTAACATATACTAAATGGCATGTCATTAACATATTATGACCAATATTAGGCTGCATTCTTTTCAACTTAAATTTTGTAAAGGCCTTCAATTCAACGTCCAAATAACATTGTTATATTTTTTTTTTTCTAACACGAATCCACGAATTCTTGTCCAAACGAACATGTTTTTTTCACCGAATCCACGAAATTTCATCCCCACGAAATAAAATGATTTCACAGTATACATTCTACTTTGATTTCAATAACATTTTCTGTATATTTTATGCATCCAGTGAATGCAATGAAATTAAAACATTGCATCCACAGTGAAAACATTGCATCCTGGATACAGGAGGCAGAAGCAAAAAAATCACTGTTTGACATTCTTCTGTATTTGAGGATGAAAGGACTGGTAGAGCATTTATTTTTGAAACTGTTGGGAGCACCTTCAGCATAGATCATGTGTCAGCCTAAATATTTATGTCTTACAATACTTAAGAACTTTAATAGTGTTAACTGTTACTTTTTTCTGCTTATCTCAGCTTTTTAAGTTGCATTTTTACATTTTTTTTTTTTTTACTTTCAAAGTCACATTCTGAATATCCAGAATTTACATTAATGGTAAACAAACAAATTTTATTTACTAAACTGATGATTGATCGAAATGCCTTGTCAAATTATTTTCAGTCATTGATAATGATTTTTAGCTGATTTTGAATCTCTAATACATACTTACTTTTGAGAGAAAGTACTGTGCCTTTGTACAAACTCTTGGTGAAATACAAATAGCCTTTGTCCTGAAATGGAAAGATGCGCAAAACTTTAATATGCATATATTAAAGAAAAGGATTGGCAGGGATGGGGAAAATATCAATAAAATAAAACAACAACAGAACTACCAAAAATGCACAACAACAAGAGGGCAAATATGGCCCTGAGGATGCTCATCTAAGATAATCTGCGTTCATTGTGTGTACACTATATTAAAGCATAGTTGTACTGAATACATAATCCATGAGATCATTTCAATTCCACAAACCAAACAGTACCTGTGGTCAAAATTGAAGTCAAACTTGACTGAGAGATTATGGCTATAAACACTGTAACGAAACTTCAAAATGATTGCTTCAGAAATAAAGATGCTTGAGAGTAAACAGTGAAATCTGGCATTTTTATTAATTAAAGGGCCATAACTCCTGAACTAATCCGATATCAGTCATAATCAAACTTGTCCAAGATATTATGACTATAAACATTGTCATTAAGTTTGACAATTATTGCTTAAGAAATAAAGATGCTAGAATGCAAATAAATTGAAATCTAGCCTTTTTTACATTAAAAGGGTCATAACTCCTGATGTAATTGGCCGGTATCAGCCATAATCAAACTTGATGAAAGATTATGGCTATAAACATTGTCATAAAGTTTGAAGATGATTGCTTAAGAAATGAAGATGTTGAGTGCAACCAAAATGAAAACTGAATTTTTTTAACATTTAAAGAGTCATAACATATCTGCCATAATCAAACTTATTAACAAAATTATGGTAATAAATATTGTCATAAAGTTTGAAGATGACTGCTTAAGAAATGAAGATGCTAGAGTGCAAACAAACTAATAGTGGAAGAAGGACAGACGACAGCCAAAGGACAATGGACATTCATCGATCCTAAAAGCTCATTCTGAAAACTTATTTTCATTTGTTATTTTTTGGTTGACTATTTTCAGGAGGTCCAGCACTATATTTTGTGTTTCACAGTGAGGAATAACCTATCATTGATGGCCCAGAATGAACTCAATACCACTCAGCAGAAGAAAGGGGGCTACCTCCCTAGAGGACAAATCATCAGCATTTGCTTTTGTATGGATATTTATTATATTCTTGTGTTTTGTATGCAAAATTGTAGAAATAAATTTATTTTTCATTTTGTTTTAGTTCAAAACATATTTCTTTTAATCAGAACACTTCTTGCAAATAATATGTACATACAATAAACAAGCATTATACACCACATACAAACTTTGTTTATCTTAACATGTATATCACTACATGAAAAATTTGTGACATACTACAATCCAAGCGAATACTGCAAATTTTATTTGACTCTTAAGAATTTGCTTTTTGACTTTTGAAAATTTGACCCCAAGGGTCAATGACTCTTGGGTTTCAAAGATTAAGGAGAGCCCTGATTTATATAGTCCAAGCCCCAAGAGGGAAATTCTATTTAACATAATAAATCGTAGAAAGGCAGGGTGTTCGTTCGACCCGAGTTCCCGGGTTTTGACCCGTGAAAATCAAGAAATACCCGTAATTGACCCGCAAAAATAATGTCTGAAGAGTAAGTTTGACTCGTGGGCATTTCCGGTCATGTGTCATGATATTGTCATGTGTCAAACACCACACATATCAATAGCCAATAACACCCGACCTATGTATATAACATGCTTTTGATTTTGCCAACATGCCTTGTCAGTGACCCCTATCGCGTAACACTAACACACATAGTCTGGAGTACTACATACTATCACAGGAAGTCAACCAGACTGTTACAGTCGCGTGCAGCTGATTGACAGATTCTATTTTTTCAGCCAATCACGTGCTTGATTCGTATAAAAGCTTCCACCTGTCACCATGCAACAAACTTGGTGATTATGCACCAATTCTATCAAGTTAGTAATTTACTAATTCCACAATTAATCTTGGAAAGAAATCTATGACCGTAAGACAACTGAAATTTTTAACCAGTAAGAACATATCGGGAAATGATGAAAATGAATGGGACCCAAATGAGCATAAGTAAAATAAATGAGAAAAAGACTTGTCGGATTCAAAAAGTAGCAATTAACATAGAAAGTAACATAGAGATTATTCAATTTATTTACTTTTCATTCCTCTGCAACATTAAAACATGATAATATAATCCGAAAATGGTGGTCATAATGTGGTTTTTTTCTGTCTCTTGATTGTGTTTAAATACATTCGCATTTGGGAATTTTCTAAATTCATGAAAAATGTTTTGAATCACAGTAATACATGTAGCATGATCGAATACTTTCAAAGAAAAAAAAATGATATGTAATTTGATGGACACCACAAAATGACTGAATATTCCAATTAAAAACTTAAACAGATCTAAATATAATAAAAATAAATAGTTATCAAAAAGAAAGAAAAATATGGTTTTCATCCTGGTTATCTATAAAAAAAAAAAAACATGCAAGGAGTCTCAGTGGTCGAAATTAGCGCTAGCCCGATAGCAAAAAACTAGTAGACTTTCTCTCGGGCTAGTAAAAATTCCCAATTTACTAGCCCGATGGGCTTGTAAGATTCAGATTGTTGAAAAATCATCGACTTTCATTTTCAATAATTTGTAAACAAACTTTAGAGCCGCTTAGTGCACTCGGTAAGCTGTCGCTTGTGTCATAAATGTGTTGTGCGCGCTAAATTGATAATAGGATTACTGCGCAGGGTTCAAGCTGGTTCCCCCATTGTACGTACAATTAATGTAATCAGCAGGGCTACAGAACAAAATGGCGGAGAAACTGCTGCTGAAATTTGTTTCTGGTGCTAAACCCGGAAAAAAAAACTCCTGAAGTTGCCAGGTGAGCAGCAACCAAACGCAAGTATGAGGATATTAACCGTGACAGAAACTTTCTTCTTTCGACTATTAACAGACCTTGGTTACGATATCAGAGAGAGAAAAACACCATGTTTTGTGACTGGTGCATAGAAACTGGGGAAAAAACATCGTTTTCGTCGCATTCAGGTTGCGAAAATTTGCGTCTTGATGCAGTTAAATCCCACGAAAAAAGCAAATGTCACATTAAGATTTCGCCACGCTTTCTGAAAAAAACCTGCCGGAGAAGCATCAGAGGCTGAGAAATGCGTCTCACAGCTGAAATAAATAGAGCTTAACCAGTTACTTATCAAATTTAGAAATGCTCACTACCTGGCCAAGCATCACAAGCCGTTCACTGATTTTATTCACCTTTCTCAACTAGAGTGAATAAATGTTGAATGATATTTATATGGTGTTTTTTTATGTATTTATTTAAGTTTTTTTAGATAAACATGTAAATTCAAACATTTTTAATTAAGGCTAGTGAATTTTCTTTCGGGCTAGTAAAAATTGCTTAGTTACTAGCCCGACTTGCTTATACATTTTAATCCCAATTTCTATGACTGGAGTCTGCTTTATTTTTTATTGCAGCAAATAATAATATTGATTAATAATAATAATAATAATAAAAGGCCTACAGTTATAATAAAATGCATGCAACAGGGGTGGCGAAATCTCATTTTATTTTACTTGTCCACGGACAACCAAAATTAAAATTTCACTTGTCCGTAGCAAAACACTACTTGTCCGTACTTTTTGAAAAACTATTGGTATAAAATATGGAAATAATTGAAATTTTATTACTACTCTTAATAAATTAATTTAGGCATGTAAAAAACATTATATTAACTGCCTTAACACTGAAACTTGAAACATTTTTCACTGACTGATTTAACAATCAAACTGTTTAACACCGCAAAATTGTCTTATGCATCTGTTATTGCCGTCAAAATCGACATTTCGCCAAGCCCTCATCGTCGGCTCTAAGCCATGGGAATCTTTAATGCATGATTCTTAATATAATCTTCAACGCTTTGTTATATCTTATTTTCAATCTTAGTCTTTTACTGTTTTCTTGGGGGTTTAATTGGGATATTCTTCCCCTTTTCTTGTTTGCGATGATTTTTAATAAGAAAGTGATCCATTTGACATGGAACTTACCAATTTAACCTTTAATTTTCATATCTTAACATTTTAGAAATGAAACCAGTCAAAACAGAATGGTTTAATATGCAGATCATCTTGTAAGATGCCGAAAAATAAACTTTATTTGACAGACGCACGTCAGGGGTATCTTTACAGTTGAAATGCTGCAGTTTAGAGTTTTGAATTTAAATTTTTGCTACGGTTTCGGATATTTGGTTGTCAACGGACAAGTCAACAGTGAAAATTTACTTATCCGTGCCGGCAAATGTATGACTCTGACAACTCAGACAATGGATTTCGCCATCCCTGTGCAAGGAGTTTGCTTTATACTTATTGCAGCAAATACAAAATCATATGCATAAATACTTTTCAAATAAAAGAGAAATCAAAATATCTCGGCCCTCTTGGATGATGCTGGAAATCATGTAAAACAACTTCTGACAAAAGTTGATCCGTGTCATTTTGACTTGACTCTTCAAAATATGAATTTGACCCTTGAAAATTTTAGCTGAAGAGTCATTGCCCTTGAAGATCAGAGTCTATTGAACACCTGAAGGAGATGAGCATTATTGATTCATAGAGGCATTGGTGAATCGACCATTCAGATTTAGTTTTTTTAGCATAAGAATCCAAGAGAGATAGACCTTATTGATTTTTACAGAGGCACTGGTACCTGGCATTGTGCACTTCCATGTGACATATGTTGTTCTGCTTCCGCAAGTCAGATGTAGTGCAAATTGTATCCAATAGTATCTACTTGCAATTGCATTGTTACCTTTATGTTTAATATTGAGTAATGGTCTTAAAATGCCAACATCTTGTAGTTTTTGTAGATGCTTGCAACCTTATTCTATGGTAGCACACATTTTGAAATTGACAACAATTTGGGGCTGTATTTAGCATCCATATTTAAAGATTTCCCCTTTTTTTACTATGCAGAGAAATAGTTCCAAATTTTGTTTTCTGTCTCAACACTAAATGGTGTTAATTTTCACATTTATTTCAGTATGATAGCATTATGGAAGTCGAAACTGAATTAAAATTTGTTGTTGTTGTTTGTTGGGTTGAATGTCCCTCCAACAGTATTTTAGTCATTTGGAGACTATGTCTACTTGAGACAGATATAGTGCTGCCACACTGCAGTATAACACTGTAGACATATGGGATGATACCACAACCAGTCACATTATCCTGACACTGGGCTAACCAGTCCTGGAACTACCCTTATATGCTGAGTGTGAAGTAAGAGAGCTATACCAGTAACAAGTTTTACGACTTAGGTATGTTGCAGCTGGGGATCGGGCCCCATTGTTTATTTATGGTTGGTTACAGTAACAATAATAAAAAAAACACATTAGATTGTTTGTCATCAATACATGTAATTATTTTTAGTCAGATTTTTTTAACTGAAACAAGCACATACATTACACGAGCATTGCGCTGAATATCTTAATATTCATTTAAATTTCAATACATATTACATACAGTTCACAGGAATTTTAATACCCATTGTGTAATGTGAAATTTAAAAATAGAAGGATGCAAATAAGCAGTCATGTATTACAGTGACAGATGTGGATTGTTTTGTTTGATTAGCCATAGTGACTGTGTGTGGTGCCTAGTCTTTTTCATTTGTTTCTAATTCATTATTGTGATTAATAGATTAAGCATAATCTTTTTTCTGCAACTTATCATTTATAAGATCAGTATGTCATTAAATGTAAGTTTTAATTATATGATATCTTGAGTTTATCTTTAATATACTTTACACTTTGAGTCAGTTAAAAAAGAAAACTTGTTGTAGATTCAGAAGTCACAATTGATTTTGAAAATACAGTTGATTGACCGATTCCGGATCACTAACGAAATTCTCACTGATTATCGTAAAAATATTAAAAGATTTTGTGTATGCTCAGTATTTTCTGGAAGACTATTGTCTAATGCAAATATTCATCTAAAAATAATGTTGATAAATCTCTATTTATCGGGAATTGTAGACGGTGTTTGTATACGCATCAGTTGGAGCATTTGCGGATCACTTTGAGCATTTCCGGATCATTCGCTACATTTTGGACAATACGTTAAAACAATACTAGGGGGCGTCTAAAAAGTAAGAAGAAAAACAAATATACGATATCATTCAACAATTTTATTGTTGCAAGAAAAATAAAGACAAATTTCAAGATAAATACCTTTGGTAACATTATTAAAATCATAAATAACTGCATCACGGTCAACAGTGCATTTTTCTGATTAAAGCACTGAGACGATCTATCATAAAGACACTGTGTGTATATATTAACATGCCATAACACAGTTACTTAAACGGTTAAAACTGAAGTCATTTAGTGTGAAAAAAAAGCAGCACATCAGCTCAGCTAATTATGAAAGAAATAATCAATATAAATTTAGAGAACATTTAAAACAGTATCAGTCTGACTATGAAAATCTTGTATCAATTCCCAAATGCCTCAACCCAAAAGAGCAATTTATTTTTAGCTATTGACAGAATACATGGGACAAAAATAAACACAGTGGAATATGCGTTGAATGCCATCAATAACAGACCAACTAGAATGACACCATCTAAAGAGACACCAACGGAGGAACTTATCAAAACCATCTACCACTTCATCAAGTAGCACTAACACCATATTACAAGTCAAAATAACCAAGGAGACCCTGTACTCAAGAAGACCAGTCCAATATTAGATTCAATTCCAAATATAGGGTATATAAATAAATAAGATGGCATTTTAGAAAGAAATTATCTTTTATTGATATGCAGTTATCATACGACATCCCAATTGTTTAATATATGTGACTGGAATTTTGTATGTGTATAACCTTAATGTTTTGTGTTATTTTTAGATCATTTCTGACTGAAACTAATTTGATAAACTTACCTCTGTTTGTGCGTCTTGTTTAATTTACACAGGCAGATTGCATTATCAACCTAAAACAATGTGGAAACTCTCATGGGACATTTCTTTTATTTGACAGACATAATACTTAAATTTTATTTATCTAGTGGTATGAGGAGGTTGTTGCATTCCCCCATACCTTAAAATAAATATATATTATCAGGGACTCTTCAATTATCAAGCATGAATTGTCAAGACAATTTCCTTTTTTCACGATATAACATACAATTGTTATTATATAAATCCATAAAAATAAGATATTTTACATAAAAAGCATAGCAAAAATGATAAAAAAAGAGACTGAAATTGAAATAAAAAAATAATTTCTTGACCTGGTTTTAAATGTAGTAAGAAAACTTAACAATTGCCCAACCATCTTTTTCAGCATCAATTAAATTTGTTGATAAATAAATGTTCCATGCTAGACATTATAAAATTAAGCTTTTCTTTATACCAATCATAGATGGTATCTTTTTTTTTTCTCTCCTTTTTTTGCACAAAATATGTTCAATAGGCAAACTGGCAATATCAGTTAACTTTAGCTGTCTTTTTTCATGACTGGTCATAATTATCATGCAGTGATGAGTCACATGCTGAATAATGAGGCAGCCATTTATCAAGACGGCAAACATTTATATTTGGTCTACAGCTAGTATTCTGGCGGTCTTCTGTGCAGGACTTCAGAGATCTAATGTGGTTTTCTTCAGCCTAATTACTTCCTAAAATGGAAACAAAGCTTTTTTGGACATACAATTATAAATCAAAAACAGTAGTGATTGATTTTCTGTTATAATTTCTGTATTTCTCAGTAATTTCATATTGGGATATCAAATGAACCATTAAGTGTTGAATGCTAGAGCTTTTCTGTAATTAAACATTATTAAAATTTTCGAAACGACCCTCGTTTTGCGTTAGTGATCCGGAATGCCTCAGTGACATAGGCAGATTTACAAACAAATAAGTCTTAAAACTAGATTGATTTCGATGACGGCATTTTTGCACAAGTTCCTTGGGATAATGAATGCAATATCCATACCAAAATATTTAATTTACCTCTAAAGGTTCATCAGTTGTTCGCCGTTATTTCCAACCTTCGTACTTTGCGCCGCTGTTTAAACGTGAGATTTACTGACTATGGTAATCGGTAAGCAACCGTTTGAGGTACGTTTTCGACGAATACGACTGTCATATTTTGATGAAATCATGTTAATGAATTGATTTTTGAAAATATCATATTGAGTTATGGTTACATCCGCGGAAAAGATATGAAAACATAACTAGAACTGATAACTGATCCGGAACTACTCATGATCCGGAACCGGTCAATCAACTGTATCCCATTTACTTTGAAACTGTCGCAAAGGGGCACCAAAAGGTAACAATTTTCAAGTTTTGCCAGGTTGTGATTCAAATTTTCAAACAAATCACCAAGTACAGTAACCGTACAAGAGAACATGTGCCGCAAGGGTCCTGTACTGTTTCACCCCTATCAGTGACTGTTCATTCTTTTTCTTCTACTTCATAGTGAAAGCATCACTCGAACCCAATATGTCAATGACGATTTACATTGTCTCTATATTAAGTTTACACATTCCCAGGCCGCATTTCCAGCCTTCTCCGGAATGATTTAAGTGTTCACTGTATCATACCGGTTCTTGTCACTCGAATATGGAATGAGGGGTGGTGGGGAAATTATTACTCACAAAACGTAAAAGACTAAGACTTGCAGACATCAATGAAGCTGACAGAGAGAACAAAGAAAATAACATACTTGTGGGAATTCCACATCTTCCCAAATGCCAGGTTCTGGTAAAGCCAAAACAAAACTGATACCAGCCAACAGAATGACAAGTTGGAACCTTGGATCCATCTTCGTGTTTTGACAGCTGTTCCGCGGTAAATGATCTTTTTACTGAAACGTGGAAATGATTTTTAAATTTCCATAAAAAAGTTTATTTATATAGTTGTGTGTCCATATGAAAATGTTATATCTCAATTTATAAACCAAATATTAATTTATTCCTATTTGACATATATTTTAAAACTTAGCTGAATTTTGACCAATAGAAATTATTAAACGTCTGTATTTTTATGCTGGACAGTAAGATGTCTGCGCCCTATAGTTTGGACGAAATGTAAACACGTCATCTTTTAATACACTTGTCACTATGTTTCGAATTATTTTTTCGCTGTTTTTCATTCCTGTATATGGTGGATTCAACCCATTTTCTGATGATGAGCTTTTCTCCATTAATTGGGCTGGTCCTACAAATCTAGAAAAAGTTGTAAGTAATTTACTTAGTGAATGATACATTTACCAAAATGGTAGAATATTGGTGTATGGTATGAAACCATTGTACCAACAGCCTGTTTATAAAGTCATAACTTTTTTTCCTTAGCAAAGACATTTTAATGCAATATGTCGATTTATTTACAAATATATATAAACATGTGAGAAAAATAAAGTATTAAGACAGGGAATCAAATCGAGTACATGTCAAATTGTTACCAAACCATTTCGTAACCACTTTTTTTCGGTCAATTTGTAACCATTTTATACAAGTCAATTAGTAACCTTTTCAAGTCACAGATCAATTTGTATAAATACAGTTCATAACCTTTCATACGTGTAATTTTTATCGGTTTTACCAACATCCTTTATTTAGGTGTTGATAATGCTGATAATAAAATGTAATGGTGCATGGATGATTTAGTAATAAAGCTGAAAGTTGAATATATTTGAAATTATATGCTAAAACATTCCCAGAAAATGTCGTTCTGCAATCTGTGTAATGGATGGTAATCAAATAGCAAAATGGAAGCATATTGTTGTTGATTTATCTATTTTTGTTTTGGTAAAACTGTTATTTGTTCATCAATGTTATCATTATGAAAAATAATGTTTTATTAAAGTGTGTCAATATTTGAGATAAATGCCAGACACTTTATATCTTGGTTTTAGTACACACATATACATGTATAATATATATAACTTAACAAAGATATTTTATCTTATAAAGGCATCTTTTAAGTCATTAACCACTTTGACTGTGTCATAGTAGTAATATCTTTATTTACGTCTCATCATAAAAAATACAAGGCAAAACAAGATATACAATGCTATACCATATGTGGAATCATCAATGATTGTTTTTGTATGCACCTGTCAACAAGTACACCTGATATTAATATCGCGTAGCTTTATTAACGTCACACCCAACCTGGTGCATGACAACGCTGACTAAATTATCACCTGCCTAATCACACATACGGATTTATTTGTTGTTGTTGTTTTTTTAATCTAATATATTGATGTCTTCAAATAATAATAACATTATCACCAAAAAAACAAACAAAAAAAACTTTGAGGTAAATTTGTTATATTATAAAAATAAAACTCCATATCGCGAATCAGGAAATGGATTCCACTGATCTGTGCCGTGATTTACATGTACTTATTTTACCGTAAATTATAAAAGTTTTATTTTAAAAACATACATTTTGTTCTGTTATCAACTTTAAAGATATTTACGGATTTTAATGATATAATAATAATAATATTACCATTGAGAGGGATTAGTAAAAGTTGTAAGAACTTGTTTTTCGGTTGTTGTAAAATAAATAAGTTTAATATGAACATTATTTTAAAAAATAATTGAAATTTGTCATACTGTTGAAATAAAACTCCATTTTGGGATCAAGAAATAGAGTCCATCGGTTCAGTTATGTGATTATAATCAGTTTCATCTAGATCTAACCTGACTGAAAGATATCTCACAACATTTTTTTATGATATTTATTTATTCAATACAGTATAAGGTATTTATTAGTTTTCACAGTATACAACTAAATCCTACCTGATATCATCGACAATTGGTTGGAGGTTATTAATCAACTGGTAAAAAAAATGGTTACAAATTGACTAGTGATTTGAAAGTGGTTACGAATTGACCTGGAAACGGTTACAAATCAACCCAATGAAAGAGGTTTACGAATTGCTTTGGTTACAAATTGTTTGGTTAGAATGACCCCTAGAACCAGGTACCCCTCACTTACAGGGTGAGTGCTCTAATAACTGTTAAATAATATATAAAGGTAAAGCCAGGTAGTGGTGGCTGCATGTTTGAATTGTGTTTATGTAACCAATTAAAATCCTACTGTCCCAAGCTGGAAATCAACTTTAGACCCAGGTTATGCAAATAGGACATTCTATCACATCACCACAAAAACCAGCTCTATAGCAAGATAGTGCAAGTGCCATTCAATACTACATAAAATCCTAATTTTAAGAATATGTCCTCAGAATCCTGGAGTGTAAATGTCTGTGGCACTTTCTAAGGGTGCCATCCTTTTTACAACTAAGTTAGACACTAAATGTAACAAAGTAAAATCCTACTGCCCCAAGCTGGAATGGAACACAAGACCCTTGGTATATAAGTCAGACATTCTTTCATATCACTACAAAAGCTAGCTCTGTGGCAAGATGGTACAAGTGCCATTATACTACATTAATGTTTGCCTTGACATGTCCTGGAATCATTATTGACTTCCCTCTAAAAGACAGCAGCACAAAATACCCAAATTTTACTGTGAAGTTTGGGTATTCATTGTCTAGTTAATCGTACATGCATATTCATTATATATTTAGTAAGCCTGTAATTACTGGCAATCTGACCGGTGTTCTATAGGTTTGCCCTCCATCTGTTTGTCCGTCCATCCAGATGTCCGGAAATCTGGATCCTGTGATAACTTGAAAACTGTTTAAGATAATATTATGAAACTTGGTATATTAATAGATGGCAGTATGGAGATTCTGCAAGTTACTTTGTTCTTTTTCTCGGACCAAAATTCTGGTTGCAATGGTAACGGAAAAATTATGTACCTCACCAGTAGGGGATTCATGTGTTGCGCCCAACACCAGTTACTTGTTCTTCTTAAACTTGATGAGCAGCCCTACTGTATTGTATTTTTATGCTCACCGAAGGTGACGCATATAGTCGCCGCTTCGTCCGTCCGTCCGTCACACTTTCCTTGTCCGGACTATTTCTCAGGAACTAACAGCTTGATTTCAACGAAACTTTATGGGAAGCTTTATCACCAAGAGTAGATACGCATATCGTTGGCGTGACCTGGTTCCTCAATTTTTCAAAGAGTTAAGGCCCCTTGACTTTTTGGCCTATAGTACATATTGCATGATTCTTGTCTGGGCTATTTCTCAGGAACTAATGGCTTGAATTCAACAAAACTTTATGGGAAGCTTTATCACCAAGAGTAGATACGCATATCGTCGGCGTGACCTTGTTCCTCAAATTTTCACAGAGTTATGGCCCCTTGACTTTTTGGCCTATAGTACATATTGCCTGATTCTTGTCCGGGCTATTTCTCAGGAACTAATGGCTTGAATTCCATGAAACTTTATGGGAAGCTTTATTACCAAGAGGAGATGCGCATATCGTCAGCATGACCCGATTCCTAAATTTTTCAAAGAGTTAAGGCCCATTGACTTTTTGGCTTATAGTACATATTGCATGATTCTTGTCTGGGCTATTTCTCAGGAACTAATGGCTTGAATTCAACAAAACTTTATGGGAAGCTTTATCACCAAGAGTAGATACGCATATCGTCGGCGTGACCTGGTTCCTCAATTTTTCACAGAGTTATGGCCCCTTGACTTTTTGGCCTATAGTTCATGTTGCATGATTCTTGTCCGGGCTATTTCTCAGGAACTAATGGCTTGAATTCAATGAAACTTTATGGGAAGCTTTATTACCAAGAGTAGATACGCATATCGTCGACGTGACCTGGTTCCTCAATTTTTAAGAGAGTTATGGCCCCTACTACCATGTTGTTGACTAATATTCATGTCATTTGCCTAATTTAACAGGAGATATCATTTAAACAAAACCCCACAAAATTCAATATGCTAGTAATGTCAATCATAATCATGTCAGCTAATTGTTGTTTAGGCCATTATACACTATTTCAAATATCCAGTCATATGTCAAGAGTGTTGGTTAACCTCTTTGATATGAGCACACATTGAAATGTATGACTTAATTTTTAGTAGTATAAAAACTTAAAAAAAATCAATGAAAGATCTGATGAGTAACACGTATTATCATATTAAATAGTAAACTGTTACTAAGTCTCCAAATTAGAGTTGGTAAAACATCTCATCTGATGAGGAGAATAGATATGATTTAGGAATGGGGATTTCAACATATCCTCCCACCCATTGACCAAGGCCTTATTTGTAACAATGACGTTCTTCGGGGAGCATCTGTCAGTTCTACTGACTTTCTTGTTATATGTTGTTATCAGAATGAGTAAGTAATATATGTGTAGAGTCTGCATGTTGTCTATTTTTATTCTTTGATATGTTTCATATTTAGGACGAAGGACAAGAAATCATTACTGTACAAACAGAGGAAAACGAGAAGTACCATTGTGTTATCCCAGAATCTCAAGCTTCCATTGATGCAGTAAGAAGAATATTTATACAGTGTAGCTTCATTATAATACTTTATTTGAATCAGAGTTGATATACTGCATTGTACATGTATTGAATAAGTAAAATGCATTATACTAGTAATATTTCACTGTGAAAATACACTTAAAGTTATCTTAAAGGTCACTGAATTTGAGATACAATGTTGGACTATGTCATATTGGATTTCCTGTTATGATGGAGCACATAAAATCTATTATGGGAAAATATTTTCAATTGGGATTGGGTCTGAAATTTAAACCCTGCAAATAGACAGAAAAAAAACAGTTATGTATGATCAACATGATGCCAAAAACAAGCATATCCCCACCTCAAATGTTAAAGGTCATTAAACAAATACATGTATACCAGTAACTATTGAGAATATGGTTCACTTCATTTGTTTGTTGGAACTTTTCATTGAATAAACCAATATGCATATTCATTTTGAGACAGTTTGGCTTCACGTTAATTGTAAGCATCCATGAAATTTGTTTGTTTTAAATTATGATAAACCCACTGAAAATTCCCCTTCTTTTTTTTCTGTCTGTCCAATTTTTTTCTTAATATTAATGAGTCAGTGGAGATCTGATATGCTCTTTTTGTTATTTTGTGTTTACTTGGATCACACATTCCTAAAGAAATCCCTACTTAGCTACCCAATGATAGAAATCTGTGTCAGATAGGTGTAAACAAACAAATTTCCTGCCAACATTGAAACAGAGAATGATCACTTCTTGAACTGTTACTTGTTTTGCAGAGTCGTAAGGCATCTTACCATGGTCCCACTCCAGATGCATTGATGAAGGACCTTTTCACACAGTCCTCGTGTTCATACAGGGTTTGTATAGTTCTGCAAAATATTGTCATTATATCTCCTTAAAATTCATACTTTATCATGGTTAAAATGATATACTCAGTAATTATTTTCATGAGATTTTAAACATATTAATTTGGAATGGTATTTAACCCTTTCCCTCATAAAGACTCATTTTGACGCACTCAGTAGGTACCACATAAAGCCTGATCTGCAGAAAACCACAGTTAAACCTTACCAAATTTAATTATAAAGTCCTCATTTCCAGACCACTGAGGAGCAGTGAACAGCATGAAACCTGATCAGCCTGCGAGTTACTTGCAGGCTGATCTGGTTTTATGTTGTTCGCATAGGTCTTTTCATGGTTTCCTCTATGAGGGAAAGGGTTAAGCAAAAATTACACTATGTTTGATGACTAGGTCATTGTATTCTTGTTGATACTGATGAATAAATTGTGACAGATGTTGTGACATTTGGCATTTTGCATGATGACAAAGTGTTTCATTCTTACTGATGCCGCTCGCCGCTTCTTGACAACCGCATCGTGCTTGGTGACATCAGCATTCTGCTTCTTTTCAAACCATATTATAGCAAAAGATGTCACTGCAGAGAGAATATAAAACAGTAAGATTGACAGCTTACAGGGAAAATATATACCCTAACAAACATGTTTCTGTCAACAACAATAGCCAAACAATCAATAGTCAACAACATGTGGCACAGTTTCATGGGCTAGTTCAGTCACTGATTCTTTATAGCTCAGTTGTTAGAGCAACCTGCTAGTGTTTGAAGGGTTGTTCAAATCCCAGTGGAGGCTCACTGTTTTTTCCATTCCTGTTATACATGTAAAACATGAAAATACCCAGTTAAAGTACAATATTTTAGTGTAACTAATGCACCAATGAAGTTAAATAGAAATATATACATGTATTTCTATCACATTATGTTAAAAAAAATTACCACTAAAATTTCCTTAGCTCCATCATCCATCATCAATAATTTGCTTTAAAAGACATCTCCGCTGTAACCTCTGGGTAGAAATTGAAGAAACTTGGCATGAATGATACTTGGGTGGCCCTTCACAAATAATAAAATAAAGGAATATATGTTTATCTCAATGAAATAAAGGCCAAGTTTGATGTTATTGTTTGACTTTAGGCAAAGTATGTACATGTTTGACATGGTTAAGGCCCTTGTTTGACTTGGAATATGTCAAAAACACCTTGTCCGATCGATAACTCATCATAGGCTCAGCAAATATTTTTTGACTTTGGCAAAATTTTTTTTTTTGGAAAAATAACTTCTCTAGGCGATAACTCATCATTGGCTCAATGCTTTAGATAATTGGTATTCATGTTTTTCTCAGTAAAACTAAGGCAAAGTTCGACTTTTGCCAAATCTATAAAATATCTACACAGTTATGGCCCCTTTTGGACTTACAATTTGGCAAAAATACCTTGTCTAATCGATAAGGCTTCATATTCTGTGTCAAAGCACTGTGTGGGAGTGTTTATCACTTGACTTTGTATTTCTGGTTTCAGTTGGCACAATTGGTCATAGCATTGCACTTTGCCATAAATTTCCATAATTTTTCAAATAAAAATGATCACTTGAAAAATGAGGTCCTTAGAGGGTCTGCTAATTTTCTTATAGTTATATACTCTGTATAGAACATTTCAAAATTCTTCTTCTGTAAAACCAAAGGTCAGAATTTGATATCATTTAGCACAAATGGTCACTACATGGGTGTCTACCATAATGCTAAAATAAAGTTGATCATTTAATGAATTAGACCATCAGGGGGTTGGCTAGTTTGCTTGTACATTCTTTATGGAAACTACAGAATTTTTTATGTCTGAAATTTAAATCTGGTCCATGGCCCTCTTCCTAGATTATTTTAAACAAGTGTGTTCTCTGGAACACATGTCACCTGCTGAAGCTTGATGGAAAAGTGATCTCCATGTGTCACCTCTGTTTACAGCAGTTAAGGTAATGGTGAAAAATTGTTAGAACATTGCTATCGAGTAGATTGGAACTGCAAGTTCTGGTTATACATGGCAGTAGTCTCGAATCATTAAAGATATTAGCAAGCTCATAGGAATTGTCATTAAGCACGATGACACTGTCATCAAGAACAATATCATCGTCATAAAGCACAATGACTTTGCCATACATTGCTACTAATAACAATGTCATTATCACAAAGCAAAATGTTACTAGCACCAATGACAATATAATTTTTGCTGAAATACCATTTCATATAGTTATTCTCTTCCATTTTATATGTCTGTCTTTCAAATTATATGCAAATCATTATTTCCATGAGGTTTCAAGCATACAATTGTACTCAGTCATTCATTGTACTGACTTAGAAATTCTTTTGCGAACTAAAAAATGCTAAAATTCAGAAATTTTTAGCAGAAGAAGATGAATAGAAAAAGAACTTTATCATAAATTGATACCCCAATATATTTTATTAATTAGATGTGTGTTTATTACATTGATACTGTTTATGATTTATTAGTCCCCAACCGGTGTAACCAGAGGGAACTATAGGTTTGCCCTCCGTCCATTCGTCCGTCTGTCAGTCCGTCCATCTGCAAAAACTGGATCCCATGATAACTCAAAAAGTACTGAAGATATTTTATGAAACTTAATATGGATAGATGGCTGTATGGAGATTATGCACTTTTTTTTTTCTTCCTAGGTTGAAAAATCTGGTTGCTATGACAACAAATAGACTTAAAATATGGCAAATAAAGCAATATATTGTGATAACTCAAAAAGTACTGAAGATATTTTTATGAAACTTGAAATATGGATAGATGGCTGTATGGAGATTATGCACGTCTTTTTTTTTATTTCTTCCTAGGTTGAAAAATCTAGTTGCTATGACAACAGATAAATTTAAAATATGACAAATAAAGCAATATATTGTGATAACTCAAAAAGTACTGAAACTTTTTTTATGAAACTTAAAATATGGATAGATGGCTGTATGGAGATTATGCACGCTGACATACTTCTTCATAAGACAAGGGACATTATCCTAAAAGCGATACTTTTAGAAGTTATGCCCCCTTTAAAGTTATAATGATAGTGGTTGCCCTTTACCAACAAACATTAACACCACCTGCAGTGTTTTTATTTTTTTTCATTTTCTTCTGACCAAAATTCTGGTTGCTTTGGTAATGGGAAAATTATGTACCTCACCAGTAGGGGACTCATGTGTTGCCTGCAACACCAGTTACTTGTTTTATATGGATGAGGCTTGTATTTACAGATTGAAAGTTACTGGACCTATGAGTTGTGCCATGGGAAACACATTAAACAATACCATGAGGTGAAGGAGATGGGACTGGTGAGCTTATTATGTTTCTTCCTCTTGTCGTCATTCGTAGAAATACATACTGCAAAACCCTATTTAAAGCCCCACCTTCCCCCTCTAATAAAGCTTGCCCCTCAAACAAACTTTAATCCTTAAATGAATCAATATCCAATGTACTTAAAATTTATGCAAGAATTAACACTTGTGCAAGTGGATACAGAAATTCCTTAAAAGGTTTATTTTGAAATAACATGTGCATATAGATGTCATTCTATAAACCTTATGGTAAGGGAAAAAACACACATGCACACAATCAGGGGAAGTGTTGGTTGACCTTTTAACTGGTACTCAATGTCAGAAGCAGTACTGTATGTATTGGTAAAATGTCATTGGAGTCTTTGACAGAGATAAAGCATTGCTCAATAAGGCAAGTGGTATTATGTCGTCTCAAGAGACCCTAATACTAGTAAGAGATATTTCCTGACATTTGCATGCTGTATCTATTGATTCTGGTAACAACAATTATATGTTTCATCTTGTAATCAGCTTGTCAATGAATATTGAGCACATTGGTATTATGAAATAAGCCAATGAATAAGTCTTGTGTTTATACATGTACATGCATGTATGAAAAATTTAACATGTCCCGGCCAATCAGGGTTTTCAGAATGCAATGCAACTATAAAATGTCAGCGGTCTCTAACCTGTTGCACTGTGGTTGTGACAATATTATCACAAGGTCCCAGAGGTTGCTGAGAGATTTCACTGTGGTTGCGACAAGGTCATCACAGAGTTTCCAGAGGTCAATGAGAGGTTTCTATGTGGTCACAACAAAGGTTTACTGTTATTACTAGGTTTTAAGGTAGTTGAGGTGTCATTGTGGATCAACAGGTACACAAGTTCAATGCAAGGTCTCAAAGCAGTTGTAAACCCTAATCCATTATGAAATAAGTCCTATATTTACACCACCAGCACAACAAAGTTTTAAGGGGGGTATACTGGATTCAGTCTGTCAGTTTTTTTTGTCCGGACCATAACTCAGAAAGTACTGGTATGATCGAAATCAAGATGAAAAACTACATATGTGGATAGATGTCTTTGAGAAGGAGTGCAGTGACCAAGAACCATAACTCCCTGTTGTGTAATATTGAAGTTATTGCCCTTTGTAAATTTTTATACTTAATTTTTGTCCGGATCATAAATCATAAAGGATAAAAGGTTTCAAGATGAAACTTCATATGGGGATAGATCTCATTGAAGGGAAGTGCAGTGCCCAAGAACTGTAACCCTCTTTCACATCATTTTAAAATCCCTGTGATAAAGTGACATGCAGGGGGTATTTACGCTATGACAATGGCAGTTCTAGTTTAGTTTACATTTTACAATGTATCTTTCTCTCATTTAGCAGATTTCACTGAGAATTTAAGCAAAAGACAAGTCATATATTGCTAACGATCAAGAATGGTTAAGACAAATTTTGTTGCGCATAGGTATCACTGATCTCCTGAAGGCCCCAAGTAGTTTTATTTTTAAACACCAGCTGGTTTCCATTGTGAGACAATTGCTTTTGAGTGTGGCTCTTTACAACCTCATTGTGAATAATAACTTGTCATTCAGAGTGAAACAACAAGTTGCAAGCATTTGTCATGCACACATGTTTGTCAGATTATCAGTCTGTGGAACCAGTCACAGAGAGGTTGTATTGCTGTTATAATGTCTGTGTAACTGGGACTTATAATTTGGTATATTGACAGTGTAAAGAAACTTTCCAAGGAAGTCAGCAAATGATATACCGGTACATGTACATGTAGTCAGATATAGAGTTATTTCATATACATATGTATTTGACCATGTCTGTTGACTGCCATAGAAAATCACATAAAACAGTCTAGATTGTTCATTTTGTATTTAAGAAAAATAAAATTATAATTTTGAATCAACTCAGAAACAGGAACGTTTTCATACACATACACATCAGGCAGATCTGCATAAATGACATAGAATTATTTACCTGGATAACCTAAGCATCATTTTCAAACTGGTTAGTCCTTTTTGTTTTCAATTATTATCAGTGTATATACAGTTGTGCCAAAGATTCAATTGATACTGTCTTACCATTATATCCTCTAACAATTTATCAGAGAGTTATCATTTAACAGTAAATATCTACATTGGTGGTGTTATGCTTAGCTTTAATAAATATGTCTCCTTTTTTTCAGCAAAAGCCAAAGATCCAAGAGTTCTATCTAGGGAAATATGGGACAAAACTAGAAGGTAGGATATTGCAAATTTCAAAAAGAAATGTGAAAAGTAGCTGCAGTTATTAAGATTAAATTTTGGATGAATAAGTCTGGATACACATATGTCTCTATTGTGTAATAAAATCAGTTGCTGGTCCAACTACATTTGACAAGAACATATATTATTGTAATCATTTTGTTCCAAAACGTTGTTGACTATTTGTCTATTTGAGTTTACTATCGCTTCGACAGTATTTCAATCATATATAGCAACATCCAGCTAATTACAGGTGGAGGAAGACCGCGAATGCACGCAGGCATCTGGGTAGAACCACTGACCTACCGTAAGCCAGCTGGAAGGCTTCCTCACATGAAAATCCGAATTACCTTGTCGGGATTCGAACCCATGCGGTGAGGGGCTGAGTGAGTGTTAAAGTCAGCGACTTTACCCTCTCGGCCACGGAGGCCCCATAACGTTGTTGACCACTTAAGCTATAAAGTCATATTGTACAACAACTCTATATATCAACACTATATATCAGCATGTTGACCTTTTGTGATATCATAAATATAACTCTGTCAGGTAATCATCAACCTTATGATTATCATCATAGGATTTTATTTTCAGCTGCAGATGAGATAGAAATAAAGGAAACAGATGAGGAAGGAGAGAATAAAGAAGAACAAACTGAACAGGTTAGTTATGTTTTTGCTTTAAAAACAAAATGGATGGACATCCGTCATGTATCAAATGTTTTCTTTTTCCCTTTAGATATAGCTATTTTTTGAAAATGACAGTTGTAAACACATTCTTCCTAATTCCTAATATAAGTGTGTACTGGCTCCAATTCCAACAACAATACTTAGCGCTAAGTAATTAAACTAGGTAGATACAGATTCCGCCATTAATATTTTATGAAATATTCAAGTATTTGATTCAAATTAAAAAAAATTTGGGTATTTTTATTATAGATTTTACTAGGGAAACAAGACTTATCTCAAATTAATGATGTCATTTCAGGAAATACTGAGTATGAAAATTGATGGGATGGATATGCCGTACTACTCTGTCAACATGACTGACGGTACTCTGTGCGACGTGACAGGCAAACCCCGACAGAGTCGCGTGATGTACATCTGTCAGCCCACGGGCCGTGGTGAAATCTACCTGTTGAAAGAGACGTCTAGCTGTGAATATGACATTGTTGTGCTGACCGCTATCCTGTGCTCACATCCTAACTTTAAGTAAGTATCTTAATCAAATTTTGCTACTTCTGGAAAAGTACTATAATATTTGTTGTACTTTCACCTGAAAAAGTAAGTGGGGCTTTCTTTTTTCCTATAATAGGAATGCATTGTCCAGTTACATTGTGTCCTGTCTCATCTCACTAAAAATTCAATGTACATCTATTTTTATATTTTTGAGTAAAAGAGGTGAAGGCAGGGATAATTATCCCTTCAATGATATCTCTAGTTTGTTTTGAATGACTTACATACAATCTGCAAAAATACTTTTTTTTCTTCTTTTTTTTTGCAAAACGGTTATGTTAATGTGATTTCCCATAATCAATTATCTTACTTCTCTTTATCTCCCAAGTCCCTTTCTCTATTTGCCATTTTTATGTCAAAATGGGTTATGCTAATGTTGATTCCGGGCATTATTTGTCTTTATCATTCTATCTTTCTACCTATTTTTAGAAATTCTATTTTTGTGTACCATCACATGACTGATCACATTCACTCTTTGCACATGCACTCATTAAGCCGGCTGAACTTACAAATTTGCTACTCAGAAAGGGTGAAGACAGCATGTTAGGTAATGTGTCACATGTTAATACAACCAGCTGCTTCAGGAATACTGAATTCTATATTTAATCAATTTCCCTGAAGTTAGCATATGCTCAAATAGCATTTTCCATTGCAATATGACCTACAGATGCTAAGTTTATAAGTCCCCTACCGGCTTCGCCGAAGGGGACTATAGATTTGCACTCCATCTGTCCGTCCGTACACACGTAGGGGTACTTACGGGGCTAGGGAACAATGGGTTAGGGTTAGCAGCCTTTGATCTTTTCTCTTAAGTGGCTAAAATTGTCTCTTAGGTGGCTAAAAGAACAATAGAAAGAACAATAGGATAGCCACACAAGTATACCTGCGTTAGGACGTCCGTCCGTCAGTCACACACATATTTTCCGGACTTTTTTCTAAACGCTTGCAGATATTCATCTAATTTTTGGTGTGTGAATCTACCACCATGACTTACAGATCAAGTTTGAGTTTCGTTCCGGTCCATTGATTTTTGACGGAATTATGACCCTTGGAATTAGAAAATTTCGTTCAAATTGCAGTTTTCCGGATTTTTTTTCTAAACGCTTGCAGATATTCATCTAATTTTTGGTGTGTGAGTCTATCACCATGAGTTACAGATCAAGTTTGAGTTTCGTTCCGGTCCATTAATTTTTGATGGAATTACGGCCCTTGGAATTAGATTTTTTTTTTAAATAGCAGTTTCTCTGCACTCATGTCTTCCTCCACCTGTAATTAGCTGGATGTTGTTATATGACTGAAATAAACAGGTTGTGTTTGTGTGTGTGTTGGGGGGTCTTAGTTTTCCATTTGCCGGTAGGGGACTTAGTATTGCCTAAGCAATACTTTCATAATACTTGTTTATCAGTAAAAAAAAACTTCACCAACATCAATGAAGGAGAGTAGATTTTTTTTTTATTTTCTACCAACTTACTATTTATTTCATCTGTTATTGAGTTGCTTTAACAGTGTGATATCATGAGATGCCTTAACATTCTGATGTCATTGAAAAAGTTAAAATATCTGTTTGGATATCATGGCTACTTGGAAGTTTGGTATTTTCAGGTTATGCTTGCATTCAGGTGAAATAAGGTGCTCCTTGACAAAATCAGAAAAGTTTGCTTATGCCAGCTTTACTAATGAAACATTTAAAATCTGTTGTTTTTCTGATTTTCCTGCAAAACATAGTTTTCAAACCATTTGTTCCCCAGTATAGTATAACCCTGTATAAACACTCCCATGGCTTTGTTATCTGAGATAACAAAACAAACTTCAGATTAACCCTTTCCCTCATAGAGGACACCATGAAAAGACCTATGCGAACAGCATAAAACCAGATCAGCCTGCGAGTAACTCGCAGGCTGATCAGGTTTTATGCTGTTCGCTGCTCCTCAGTGGTCTGGAAATGAGGATTTTGTAATTAAATTTGGTAAGGTTTAACTGTGGTTTTCTGCAGATCAGGCTATATGTGGTACCTACTGAGTGCGTCAAAATGAGTCTATATGAGGGAAAGGGTTAAACATCTCGCTTTTCCACTCGCAGAAAATTCTTCAACAGTATTAATTTTAAAAAGATTTTGAGATTCTTTATATTTCTTTATTCATTATTCAAGGATAAAACATTAAATCCCGGGAGGTTCTGTTAAACAGAGTTATATGGTATGTCAGACCGCCTGAAAATGAATGGATCAATAAAAATTGAATCGGTGCACATGATCTGAACAAGCAAATGATTATTGGACTTCTTGTATCGGGATCTAACCACAGTTTTGACATTTGCATATTTCAGGCCTAAAGATCCACCAGTGGGTAAAATCAACTGTCATGCAGTTGGGGGATCACCAAGGCAACCAACTAAGCTGTCCTCCTTGCAGACTAATATGGGAGTTGTGCTGGAATCTGTAAGTCAGATTTCATCAGTTTACTAATATTTGTCTAACTTTGAGCAAATACTAAAATTTCAAGACTTTTAATTTCTAATGAATTTTCATATGTAGAAAATATGATAACCACCAGTGCATGGATAGAATGATAGATTGTAAAAATTCATATCCTAATTACATGAATTCATCCATTTATATTTATATTATGTTATACTAATACTGCTTTTTCTACATTTGCTCTTATTAAGTGAGCCATGCATTCACCAACCATTGCAATGGTATCTCCACTTTATAAGACTAAAACAACTATAAACATCATAATCTTGAATCACATTTTCAGACAAGTCTTTATAAAGATGCGTACAGCCTATCTTAGCATAATTCTGTATTATATAATATATTGAATTGATCAATTATCCTTAAAAGCTTACTATTATAGGAAGACTTAGTGTTTAAAGATAACAACACAAACAATTTCACCTATATTTGCATCTTAAATGTAAGGTAGCTGCATTTACTTAAATTTGGAGACGAGACATACTTCAGCAGAATGGCAATCATCCTTAAATAAAGGCAACGTATACCAACAGGAGCTTGGCAAACAGTATTATTGTTTATATATATATATACAGATATGAAGAATTTTATTCTTCAAAATAGTATGTGCCGAACCCCTGTTTGTTATACCCCCTGAAAGAAAGTTGAATGTGGATGTGGATGGTGGGAGGAGACCAGATTCAGCTTGTCTGTCTGTCTGTCTTTATGTCCCATTCATGTGCCCATTGTAATTTTTGTACACACCTATCTGCAAAACCCTTTTGTCTGTATTGAATACAACTTTACACCAGAGTTATTTGTAAAATCCTAATGCCAGTTTACATTTAGATTATTTTTCACAGAGTTATGGCCCTTTACTTTTCTCTTCATTGTCTATGACCAGTATTAAGATGAGTTGGAAGGGGCATCTATCCTCATACAACATTCAATAGGGAAACATGCACTCAAATCTGTCTTAATAATAAAAGAAACAGAATAAAATGGCTGTTTAGCTCAGACTGGTTTAAATAAAGAATTTATTTTCCGGAGCCTGAAAGCTTGCCTCTTACAAGAGGTTGACTGCTTATCACAGGTGGTTACTAACTGGGGTCTATATGGCTAGGATGTATCCAAATCATGCCTAATGACAGGTTTAACACCTAAGGACCTCTGTTGCTTAGTACCTAGTTATTTTCAATCTACACAACTGTCCCGATCTGGTCACCTCCCAGGTGTTTTAAGCCTTTCCCTCATATAGACTCATTTTGACGCACTCAATAGGTACCACATAAAGCCTGATCTGCAGAAAACCACAGTTAAACCTTACCAAATATAATTATAAAGTCCTCATTTCCAGACCACTGAGGAGCAGCGAACAGCATAAAACCTGATCAGCCTGCGAGTTACTCACAGGCTGATCTGGTTTTATGTTGTTTGCATAGGTCTTTTCATGGTGTTCCTCTATGAGGGAAAGGGTTAAGTAGGATGCAAAGGTACCCGGTATGTTGCTTTGTCTGAACAACTGCCAATTTAAATTGGGCAGTTTTTCGGTCAAAGCTATGTACCGCTTACCTTTGGTAGGATGGTGGTCTTCCTCTACCTGTAATTAACATGACTCCAAAACAGGTATAGCCACGCCCCAAATGTTTGTCGGAAGTTGTTGAACTAAGGTAACTTTTGAAAGCAAGATTCACGTGCATTTGTTTGTCGGAGGATTGTACAGCTTTTCACTGGTTAAACTGATATTCATATTCATTTCAGGGCATTTTGGCATCATGTTAAATAGCTGGACATTGGTAATGAAAGGATTCATCCCAAATAATGAATAGAGTTTTTATGTATTGGACAAAATCCATTGACATATTGAAATACTATCTTGGTAATTGTAAACTCTAGAACTCCTACAGGCTTATTTCCTTTACAGGATGAGGTGGTGGTGGAGGAAGTACAGAAGTCTCCTGCCTCCCAGCCAGCTCCACCTGTCCAACACAAAGTACCGGAACCAGTTCACGCTGACACCAACATCGGTATACAGGTGGATAAACAACTGCTGAGGGAGTTCCTGAATGGAGACTACTGTCTACATGGGGTATGATGTTCCTTCAGTCTTCTTGTTATTACATTCTATTGAATAAGAAATATCTGTTCATGGTAACTGTCTCAAAAAAAAGCACTGCAGTAATCTCCAAATACATGTACTGTGAAATCAGTTTTTTTCAATGACATTTAATTTTATTTACCTGAGGGAATCTCATGGGTACTTTTATTCATGGATCTATGTTCTAGAAAACTTGAGGTCTATATGAGAGACAAGTTTTTGTGGGGATTAGAGTTCTGATCTGCAGAAAACCACAGTTAAACCTTACCAAATTTAATTACAAAATCCTCATTTCCAGACCACTGAGGAGCAGCGAACAGCATAAAACCTGATCAGCCTGCGAGTTACTCGCAGGCTGATCTGGTTTTATGCTGTTCACATAGGTCTTTTCATGGTGTCCTCTATGAGGGAAAGGGTTAAATACAATCCCTCCAGACTGCTTTTTAAGTGATTTAAACTAAGACCTGTGCTGTGGACATATTTAGCTTTACTATTCAAAGAATAAAGAGAACATTAGCATTGTTGTTATGCTTTGGTTGTAGTTTTGCGCACAAGGCCTTATGTCAACAATCACTGCACATATTGGATTGAAACTGAACACATATCTTTCCAATCCTAATACCTTTTTTCCCAAACAAGAATTGTAACATATATTAAAATTTCAGCCTTTTTTTGACTGAATTTTGCTTAAAGTTTTGCATGCAAGTTACTATTTGGCTCTAGCTATCACAACAACCAAGGCACATATTGGATTGGATATTAGATTGAAACTTCATAAATGGGTGTCCTGCCCTATAACTTACTATGTTAGACTAGAATCATAAAAAAAATGATCGAAATTCTTTGATCCTACAGCCTTTTTCTCCCAATTTTAGAACTGGATGCATGCTTATATCAAGCCAAGTGTTAATCTCCAAGAAATCTCTTGTAAAATGTTCATGGTAATCCAAGTGTTCAATAGAAAAAAAAAAAAAAAAAAAAATTAATACTACTAGATTGGTCACTTTATAATTCTAGATAGGTTACTGTCGTTCATTTCCTGTCCTACTGTAACCAACACATGTTTTTAGCGGACTTGTTAAGATCCTACTGCACGTATCTTAGATCTAGAATTGTGTTTAAGGAGGTAAATGCTTCATGTGAAAACATGTTTGTTACATAGCCATTCATGAACATATTTTCAACTATTCAACAATACATCACATAACATCCAATATTTTCTTGACATAATCCTCTATCATGTGATTACATTATATATGGTGTTGTTCAGTATTGATTAACCCTTTCCCTCATATATACTCATTTTGACACCCTCAATAGGTATCACATAAAGCCTGATGTGCAGAAAACCACAGTTAAACCTTACCAAATTTATTTACAAAATCCTCATTTGCAGACCACTGAGGAGCCGCGAACAGCATAAAACCTGATCAGCCTGCGAGTTACTCGCAGGCTGATCTGGTTTTATGCTGTTCGCATAGGTCTTTTCATGGGTTCCTCTATGAGGGAAAGGGTTAATTATGTTACTTATAGTCCAGTTATAATATTAGGTACAAATGTTTACTTTAGATAATCATGCTGAGTTCTGATCCTGCATGTTTTTGTTTATTATTTCATGAAATAATATTTATATTATTCCAGTTCCAAATGCTTATTTAAAATTGTCAGATACTTAATATAGGGAAAATATTTTCAGTTTGAAAGTTTAATCAGTACAAACAATTTTGATCATAAAAAAATGTCTTTATTTTGTGGGATGATTAACTGATATTTTTTCATATTAGGAGAATGAATGTGGTATATTTGAAATTCTTTTTATATACTTTAATTATAATATTTTCAATTTTTGAATTTATGGGGACTTTCAAACATGACTCACATTCTCATATTGCTTTGCTGTAATGACCTCTTAAGATGTTGACAAACACATCAGACACATATGAAAATAACAGGCTCCTCAATAGGGGTCTGTCTGCTGGAGTCCTTGACCATAATTTGTCAGGATGTTGGAGTCCTTTTTTAGCTCACCTGAGCACTTTGTGCTCAAGTGAGCTATTAGGATCGCCCTGCGTCCGTCGTCAACAATTTTCTTTAAACGACATCTCCTCTGAAACCACTGGACAGAATTTGATTTAACTTGGCAGGGATGATCCTTGGGTCAACCTTCACAAAAGTTGCTAAAATAAACTTGATCCATGTAGAACTCTGGTTGCCATGGCAACAAAAAGAAAAAAAAAATGAAAACTTAAAAAATCATCTTCTTCAAAACTACTGGCCAGATTTTAAAATAAATTGGTACAGATGTTCCTTGGGTCAACCTCTACCAAAGTTGCTAAAATTATTCCGATCCGTAAAAAAACATGGCTGCCAGGGGCGGGGCTTATTTGCCTTATATGTATATAGAGAAACCTTTAAACAACATCTCCTCTGAAACCACTCGACAGAATTTGATTAAACTTGGCAGGGATGATCCTTGGGTCAACCTTCACAAAAGTTGCTAAAATAAACTTGATCCATGTAGAACTCTGGTTGCCATGGCAACAAAAAGAAAAAAATTAAAACTTTAAAAATCATCTTCTTCAGAACTACTGGCCAGATTTTAAAATAAATTGGTACAGATGTTCCTTGGGTCAACCTCTACCAAAGTTGCTAAAATTATTCCGATCCGTAAAAAAACATGGCCGCCAGGGGCGGGGCTTATTTGCCTTATATGTATATAGAGAAACCTTTAAACAACATCTCCTCTGAAACCACTGGACAGAATTTGATTAAACTTGGCAGGGATGATCCTTGGGTCAACCTTCACAAAAGTTGCTAAAATAAACTTGATCCATGTAGAACTCTGGTTGCCATGGCAACAAAAAGAAAAAAAAAATGAAAACTTAAAAAATCATCTTCTTCAAAACTTCTGGCCAGATTTTAAAATAAATTAGTACAGATGTTCCTTGGGTCAACCTCTACCAAAGTTGCTAATATTATTCCGATCCGTAAAAAAAACATGGCCGCCAGGGGCGGGGCTTATTTGCCTTATATGTATATAGAGAAACCTTTAAACAACATCTCCTCTGACACCACTGGACAGAATTTGATTAAACTTGGCAGGGATGATCCTTGGGTCAACCTTCACAAAAGTTGCTAAAATAAACTTGATCCATGTAGAACTCTGGTTGCCATGGCAACAAAATGAAAAAAAAAATGAAAACTTTAAAAATCATCTTCTTCAAAACTACTGGCCAGATTTTAAAATAAATTGGTACAGATGTTCCTTGGGTCAACCTTTTTATCTCAGGTGAGCGATTAAGGGCCATTATGGGCCTCTTGTTTATAGTGAAGAAGAATCTGCCAAGGAAAACAGGAGCACTTTTTCCAAAAAATTGACACCAAGACTTATGAGAAGGTGTCCCTGAATGTCTTTGGTTTGCAATACCATTGTCAGACACCCACTATATACTTACTGTTGGCACTCTATAATTTAGAGTGGCAGAATATTTATATGTGTGTGTCCAACAATGGTGTGACACTGACTTTAAATAAATCAAGGAAAAAATGAGTACATGTGTGTATTGGATATAGATTGAGGAAAAAAGGACATCTAAAAGAATGAATAACTTTATTAAATGTAAATTGTGATGAGTAAACTGCTGCCATATGTTATTGTGTGATATGGATGCACCATTATGCAAGCTGAATAAAAACAAGTGACAGGAATACTGATAGACTGATGGGATAAAAAACAAAAATATGACCAAATCCTCTCTCTCTCTCTCTCTCTCTCTACTTTGATGCTGCTCATTCTGTACTTTTGTTTGACCCCCCAGTGGGGGTGAACATTTTCAAGACTTTTAATAGTGAAAAGTACTGTATAAGGTCTTAATTCCATTGATGATTTATATTGGGATTTAAAAAAGTGAAATTCATATAATAAAATATATGATAAATACAGTAATCATCAGTGACATCAGATAATCTCATTACTCACTAATGGTTGAGTTCGCAGATTTTTCCAATAACATAACGAAAGTGAAAGTTGACTCTTAAATGAAATAAAGGCCCTATACAGAACTGATACAACCAATGAATTATCAAGGGAAAAAAGTGTAGTCAAGTTGTAAAAACTTGTTTGCCTGACTGATATAAAACTAATAGTTTTAAACAAAATTTGCCATCATTAGTAATAATTGCCAAAATGAAGGATGAAGTTAGAACCAAAATATAAATGCAATATAAAAAAAATGTTCAAATGAATGTTATATTGTAATAATTAAAAAAGACACTTTTATCCTCGTTTAGTGCAAATGTTATGAAAAATAGCATATTTTAATGGAAAAATATTGAACACTGTTACTTAAATGTGCCTTGTACAACAAAAGATAATAAAATATCTTTCATTGGGACATTTTTTAACAATTACCACAATATATTCAATAGTCTTCATTGCAGAGAAGTATCCTTTCAGGGTTATTATGCAATTTTCTTTCTTTACTCCTAAATTCCCTTTTTAAAAATTATAATTCCCATTTTGGTAACTTTTATTTCACTCTCATAGAATTTCCCCATCATCTTTCCATTTCTCATTAGCATTATGGTCTATTTTTAGCCCATCCCAGTGAATTCCATCATCTCTCTGTGGTAAAACTAAAGTCATGGGAAACAAAAAATTGAGAAACCAAAAATCTCCAAACACTGACTTCAAGTTTCTGTTAATACTGTTTGTGCTTTTGATTGGAACTTTCTTTGCGACTTCAAATAGTGTCTTACCATCAGCAGTTATCGTTATTTGTGAAGTGAAGTATACAAATCCGATGAGACCGAATATAAACTCAGCAACTACATGGAACACAAGCAATGCATGGATGACACGAGTAGAGCCAAAGACTACTCTGAAAAATGCAATCGGGAAGAAAAGATCTGTCCAGCTGTCAGCTGTCGGCCAGTAGACCTCTCGTACGTACTTATAGGTGAAGTATCCACCGACTAGTCCGGTTATCATGGCATAAAATGCCAACACAATGAAGTACCTCTGGTTTTTAAAACCAATGCAGTTTCCTACCATGAAACAATGATGGTCTCTCTTGAGAATACATCTCTTACAAAAATTGCAATGGTGTGCCCGTGGGGGCACATGTATCTCACATTTTTCACAAAAATTCCAAGGGAGAGCCTCTTTAGCGGTCATGTCATACACACAGTGACCATTATTTTGACCAGACTGCATCTCGATTTGAGCCATGAATCTGTCCGGTGGATTCTCCCACTGATGGGCCACGTTGATGTAGGGATTGTCTTTCGTCTTGACAAAAGAAGGGTCATAGAGGATAACACAGAACCAGTTGGTGAGACCATTGATAAGGATGAACCAGCAGAGAACCTTCATATAGTAGATGGTCCAGGGGTCGTAGTCAGCAAACACGTAGGGGATGATGTAGAACATGAAGGCGTACATCTGGGTGGGCGCTTGGAATACCATCAGGGCTCGCATGCCAATCTGAATAACAGGAAAGAAGGCTACATTTGGTTACATCTCTCTTCATAAAAATTCATAAATCTATCAACACATTTGATAAGTGACAATAATTACATAGAGGATATTTATTTGTTTTGAGTTGATATGGGTTATATCTCAACAAGTAGTGATACATTTTCATATTTTCATGAGCATGTAGCACGAGTGAAAATGTGAAAATTGTATCACTTCAAGATGAGATATAAGCCATATCCACTCAAAACAAACACATTTTCTTTTTTATTTCATGCTTACTGCTGTTACATTTCCTTTATAAGTAAAGAAAGTAGTCATTCATTGATAGAACACAGTATTTCATTAGTTAAGCATAAAATAAATGTTGATAATGGTGATCAGTGACAGGGAAACCAATCTGAAAGATTTCCTTTGCATATATTAACCCTTTCCCTTATATAGACTCATTTTGACGCACTCAATAGATACCACATAAAGCCTGATCTGCAGAAAGCCAAACTCAAACCTTACCAAATTTAATTGTAAAATCCTCATTACCAGACCACTGAGGAGCAGCGAACAGCATAAAACCTGATCAGCCTGCGAGTTACTCGCAGGCTGATCTGGTTTTATGCTGTTTGCATAGGTCTTTTCATGGTATCCTCTGTGAGGGAAAGGGTTAAGTCACTCTCAAAGTTGGTTGCCATGCTTGTAAATAACATTATTATTTCTCATGTCTTATACTGTCAAATCACTGTTGGTGTTTTCTTGACCCATATGACACATGGTATCCAAACATCTTCATGCTTATTTTGACAAGACGAACATTTCCCATTCCAGGATTTTTACAAGGCGGACATTTCCACTCCTATAATTTGTTCACCTTGTCAAAAAACATGGGAGGGGAATTGTCAGGCAGGGGAATTGTTTGTATTTCAACACACACGCTGTCATAAGTAGGATTTCAGAAAATGGCCAAATAACATGATTGCCAAAATAGTAAATAGTGACATGTATTCACACTTTAACCCTTTCCCTCATAGAGGACACCATGAAAAGACCTATGCGAACTCGCTGCTCCTCAGTGGTCTGGAAATGAGGATTTTGTAATCAAATTTGGTAAGGTTTAACTGTGGTTTTCTGCAGATCAGGCTTTATGTGGTACCTATTGAGTGCGTCAAAATGAGTCTATATGAGGGAAAGGGTTAACATAATTATAATGTAACAGTGCAATAAACTGAACTAATGATAAACATAATTTATATTACAAGGAATTTTTTGCTGTTTTGGGAAGATTTCCAATAACCTTCAAATTAGAAATGTTCATGCAAATATGTTTGAATTTGGAAAAATAGTCAAGAATTTCCCCAAAATCTAAGAAACTAATGCTAAGGATATACTGATAAGTTAACTTTTAAGCAACAAGGGTTCTATATATTTGCTATCTATAAACTGCCTGTGTGGAAAAGTCTATAATTTTGGCCAAATTGAAACATTAATTGTTATGTTTTCATTAAGAATTTTTGCATTCAATTTGGGAAAATCATACATTTTATGGCATTTAGTATGTACATATATACTTAACGAAACTTGTAAGTACTCCGATTTCAAACATGTAGAGAAGATATATTTCCCAAAACATATGCCCAGTAAATATTAAAATGTGCATTGGCTTATTAGATTATACCTGGGCTAAAGCTGTGTTGCCACCTGTTTCCTTCTTCTGTTTCACATGCTCTCGCCATTTTTCCATGAAAGGCCTGTTGTCGACTTTATACTCTTTATACTCTGGTAAAGTGAACCATGAGGAGATCGTGGCTGTTCGTCTTTGTGCCATGGCTTTTTGGTCATCCACAGGGTCTTTGAATAAAAAAAAAATCCAGGATTTAGTGAAGTTAAAACTCTTTTTTTCACATCATTTATTCAAGTTCTCACAACTTACTTAATTCACTCTTAATCTTATTATTGTGGAGGGAAAACTGTGTACCTAGAGAAAACATTGATGTGTTTGGATGGGTGTCTGCCAAATCCTTTCATGTATGTGACAGGCACTCTGATGAAAGGTGTTGGTGATAGGTATGTTGTTGTTGTTGTTGTTGTTGTTGTTGTTGTTAGGAACTTTAAAGTGTAGCTGCATTAAAATGCCACATTACCTAGATATTGTGTTCTGGTAACACTAAGTTGTAACAGGGATATAACTGCATTTATTAGTCCCCTACCGGTGTTCACACCGGAGGGGACTATAGGTTTGCCCTCCGTCTGTCCGTCCGTCCGTCTGTCCGTCCGTCTGTCCGCTCAAATCTGGATCCCGCGATAACTTAATAACTAAGCAAGCTAACTTGATGAAACTTGGTATATGACTAGATGGCAATATGTAGATTATGCACATCATTTTATTTTTGTTCTTCGACTAAAATTGTGGTTGCTATGGTAACGGAAATAGTGAAAATATGGCAAAAAATGGGATCCCGCGATAACTAAGCAAGCTAACTTGATGAAACTTGGTATATGACTAGATGGCAATGTGTAGATTATGCACGTCATTTTATTTTTGTTCTTCAACTAAAATTGTGGTTGCTATGGTAACGGAAATAGTGAAAATATGGCAAAAATGGAATCCCGCGATAACTAAGCAAGCTAACTTGATGAAACTTGGTATATGACTAGATGGCAATGTGTAGATTATGCACGTCATTTTATTTTTGTTCTTCGACTAAAATTGTGGTTGCTATGGTAACGGAAATAGTGAAAATATGGCAAAAAATGGGATTGATTACCATATTGAGTCAAGGTGGAGCCGGTAGGGGACTTTATGTGTTGCATACAACACCAGTTACTTGTTCAATATTGATTGTGTCACCTGCTGTAAGCAATGGTGACACACTTTTCCTTTGTCCGTCTGTCTGTCCGTCACACTTTTTCCATCACACGTTGTGTAAGTCAAAATGGTTAAATTGTTCCTTGGTCAAGAAGCAGTATATTCTTCATGAAAGTTTGTCATAATTCTATTGCACCATACAGTTATGCCTACCTCAAAATTGGATTTGGGCTATATAGAAATCAAGGTATTGTCCGTGATTCAATATCTTTCAAAATTGTTGTGTAGCAGGGTGTAATGAGAGTGTAGCAGAGAGTCATGAGAGTGTAGCAGAGTCATGAGAGTGTAGCAGTTAGTCATGAGAGAGTCATGAGAGTGTAGCAGAGAGTCATGAGAATGTAGCAGTTAGTCATGAGGGTGTAGCAGGTGGTAATGAGAGTATAGCAGTTAGTCATGAGAGTGTAGCAGGGGGTCATGAGAGTGTAGTAGTTAGTCATGAGAGTGTAGCAGGGGGGGGGGGTCATGAGAGTGTAGCAATTAGTCATGAGAGTGTAGCAGGGGGTCATTATAATGTGTAGCAGGGGATCATGAGAGTGTAGCAGGGGGTCATGAGAATGTGTAGCAGGGAGTCATGACAGTGTAGCAGGGGGTCATGAGAATGTATAGCAGGGGGTCATGAGAGTGTAGCAGGGAGTCATGACAGTGTAGCAGGGAGTCATGAGAGGGGTTCGTGAGAGTGTAGCAGGGGGTATTCATCACCTCTACTTATAGCTTTAGTTTCTTTTTAGCTCACCTGAGCATAGCTCAGGGTGAGCTTTTGGGAGACTTGATTGTCCGTCGGCCGTCGTCCGTCGGCCGTCAACAATTTGATGTTTACACACTAGAGGCCACAATTTTGATCCAATCTTCCTCAAACTTGGTCAGAATGTTTGTCTTGATGATATCTTGAACCCTTTCGAAAATGGGTCAGGTTGGATCAAAAAGTAGGTCAGTAGGTCAAATCTTAGAAAAATCTTGTCGTCCGTCAACAATTTTGATGTTTACACACTAGAGGCCACAATTTTGATCCAATCTTCCTCAAACTTGGTCAGAATGTTTGTCTTGATGATATCTTGAACCCTTTCGAAAATGGGTCAGGTTGGATCAAAAAGTAGGTCAGTAGGTCAAATCTTAGAAAAATCTTGTTTACACACTAGAGGCCACAATTTTGATCCAATCTTCCTCAAACTTGGTCAGAATGTTTGTCTTGATGATATCTTGAACCCTTTCAAAAATGGGTCAGGCCGGACCGAAAAGTAGGTCAATAGGTCAAATCTTAGAAAAATCTTGTTTACACACTAAAGGCCACAGTTTTGATGCAATCTTCCTCAAACTTGGTCAGATTGTTTGTCATGATGATATCTCGAACCAGTTTGAAAATGGGTGGGGCTGGATAGAAATGTAGGTCAGTAGGTCAAATCTTAGAAAAATCTTGTTTATACTCTGAGGGCAACATTTTTGGTCCAATCATCCTCAAACTTTGGCAGAATGTTTGTGGATGGGGTCAGAAAATTCCTGAACATTGTTTCACCTCCATCTTAATTCTAAAGCAATCTGTTTTGTACAGGCAATGAATGATACTTTTCTCAGGTGAGCGATCTAGGGCCATCTTGGCCCTCTTGTAGTAATATATGATACAAAAGCTGGTTCTTCTCCCAAGACAGTATTGATCAATACACTCTGCCTTAATGGTTGGCGATGTCAGCCAGATCTGTAAAGACATAATGTATCTGTTGATGAATTATTGATTGGACAACACTCTGTCCCAATCAGGTTAATTGTAGTTCTGTGTTAATCACGGTACCAGATTAACTATACCAGGATTGACACGACTCTGTATACAACCAACCAGGCCTGCATTTCATGAAACATTGCATTTAAGGAATTAACTGAAATCTGACCCAATTCATGTTTACCGTAATCAGGCATAGCACAAAAATCTTGAAGAAGTTTTCTTGTTCACCCTATCTTATTCAGTAATGTTTTTTTTCTTTTTTGTAATTTAATTTTAGACTACTTCAATTTATTTTTTAAACTCATTTATAAGACTTTTTTTCATCTCATTAGGGTTATAAAGTGTAGGAGTCATCTCATAATTAAGGTCTACCTGTCTTTTTTTTCCTCCAAGATTTCACTCAAAGTCCAATTACAGAGACATATATATGCACCTGGTAAACATTCAATGCTCAGTATTTGCTGAATATAACTTGCCATTTATGTTTACTACCAGTAATGGCAGAAAGACTTACAAAAAAAGAATGAATTTTCAATTATTTTTTTTTATTTTTTTTTTTAAAATATTTTTTAAACCAAAAAGTAATGGCCCACAAGGGTCATAATCATACCAATTGAACAGTGTCATACTCAACTAAACAATACACCTATATTAATATATTTAAAAAAAAAAAGAAAAGGAAGAAATTTATTTTTTAATGTTAGGTTCTGTCAGAAAGGTTAGCATACATTCCCATATCGTACCTTACATAAACTTGTTCCCTGTATCTGAATTAGATGTGTCCGCTGTCTAATGGAGTTGTTGTTGTTTTATAAAGACAGTGATTATGCAAGACACTAATGAATGTTGCTTAAAACTCAGTTTGAAGATGCATGGTTAAAGTGACAAAGTATCTCATGGTTAAG
>CM037792.1:45159382-45209382 GCA_021229015.1 Solen grandis
TAACAATGTTCAATAATAGCATTCATTTACTACAGATCTGAAGGCAGTAGTGTAATTCAGCTTTAGGTGAGAATTACTCCATGACAAGCTAGTTTCAAAGCACTAGTCCAACACAGTCATGGACTGTTAACCCTTTCCCTCATGTAGACTCATTTTGATGTACTCAGTAGGTACCACATAAAGCCTGATCTGCAGAAAACCACAGTTAAACCTTACCAAATTTAATTACAAATTCCTCATTTCCAGACCACTGGGGAGCAGTGAACAGCTTAAAACCTGATCAGCCTGCGAGTTACTCGCAGGCTGATCTGGTTTTATGCTGTTCGCATAGGTCTTTTCATGGTTTCCTCTATGAGGGAAAGGGTTAAGGAGGATTACTATAGAGGTTGTAAAAGCTTGTCTCCCAGTTCTGAGTCAGTAGTTTTGATAGAAATGAATTTATAAATTGTCAAATTATTTTCTAACCGTATGTGAAAGATTAGTTTTGAAAGATTAAGAGTAAGAAAAGGTAGTTAGTAAAAGTTATAGTTATAGAAGTGAATTACATTTAGGAGATACCATAGATGTGGAATTAGTGAAGAAGTTACATCAGAAATATTCAGTTGCAAATATGACACAATTAATCATTTAGAGAGGCATGAGTAAGAGATATTACAGACAACTTTTATAATAGACAGTTATGAATGTTAAATATCTTACCATTTTCTTTCTCATTCTGATCAAATTTGCTATCTTTATGATATTCCATACTGAAATTTAACAATGCAGTTTGGTTAAACATAAGTTCGTTCCTGCCTGCTAACCCCAGTTTAACTAACCACTACACACGGTTATCAATTGCCATATGGCAATATGATGTATGCCGGTACATACCTGGGGGCTGGTGAAGCAGCCAAGACTATTGCAACGGGTAAACAACCAGACGATACACTGCTGCATCAATGGATCCTAGGAAATTATTGCTTCACAAACTTTTAAGTTTATTTCCCACAGGAATATGTCTGTTTTCTGACTCTGTTTATTGAAAATCAAATGTCCACCCCTGACAGTGTGTATATTGGACTGTGTAGTAACATGATATTGGGGGTACATGTATACACAGGTATTGGTTATTAGTTTATTTACATTGTTGTCAGAGGCAACCAGGTGTGACAAGGGAGAACAAAGGCAGGTAACTGCCAGTTGTGTATATCATATACAGGAACAGATTTTGTTCCCTTTCTGTTGGTAAATACAGAAAAGGCTGTTTGAAAAAAAGAAACTATTGAGGACGTTCTCTGATTTTACCTGTTTTCTTAGACCTGGATATTGATTTATTTAGATCACATTTATATGATGGTTGCTTTTTTTGTTTTTTGTTTTTTGCCAAATAACCTTTCTAAGCAAATAAAAATATGTACCCTAGTTTAAGTGCATGTTTGCTTTCTAATATTATATAATGGTTTATACATAACATTTTTTAAAAAATGATGCCAAATCAGTTCTTGGCTTAGAAATTATTAATTTACAAGATATAATGTGGGGAAATCAACAACAACCCTTAAAAAATTGATATTGTTATTACATCAACATTTTGGCAAATGCCTTCATCAGGTTAACAATAAATCTAAAAATAAACACATCATCAGACTTAACAAACCATCAAAAAAGCGAGAAAATGCAAACATGTTTACTATTTATATTTATAACTTCAAAATGAAATAGATACTGTTTCGAATATAATATACAACCATTTCCTATAGCTAATTACAATAAAAGAAACATGAATAGATAAAAATGAAACAAGGACAACTAATTTGGTTCCTCTTTCTCTCCCCAACTTACCACATGTACATGGTCTGTGTCACAGTTTAAGTCTGTACAGTATAAAGCTGATGGCATTCTTGGATTGCTAACCTGGTTACATTGACTGTAGCAGTTCACTACAAAAAATATCAATATTGTTTTAACCCTTTCCCTCATAGAGGACACCATGAAAAGACCTATGCGAACAGCATAAAACCAGATCAGCCTGCGAGTAACTCGCAGGCTGATCAGGTTTTATGCTGTTCGCTGCTCCTCAGTGGTCTGGAAATGAGGATTTTGTAATTAAATTTGGTAAGGTTTAACTGTGGTTTTCTGCAGATCAGGCTTTATGTGATACCTATTGAGGGTGTCAAAATGAGTCTATATGAGGGAAAGGGTTAACAAAAGGAGTTAGTGCTGCACCTTGTCATATTATCCCTGCACCTGGCAAATCAGTCCTGGAATTACCCTTATGTGCTGACTGCCACACATGTGAGATTTACCAGAATCCTTAAACAAATGATTAGTCATAGCCACAGAAGTACCAAACCTCTCTATACAGTGTGGATGCTCTCATATATAACATGGCTATCTGGCCCAGTCATTAGTAAACTGCTATCAATCAAATTGTTTAACCCTTTCCTTCATATAGACTCATTTTGACGCACTCAATAGGTACCACATAAAGCCTGATCTGCATAAAGCCACAGTTAAACCTTACCAAATTTAATTACAAAACCTCATTTCCAGATCACTGAGGAGCAGCGAACAGCATAAAACCTGATCAGCCTGCGAGTTACTCGCAGGCTGATCTGGTTTTATGCTGTTCGCATAGGTCTTTTCATGGTGTCCTCTATGAGGGAAAGGGTTATGTCATATCACAGTGTCGAGGTGGCACTACTGGTTTATATGTCTATCTCATGTAGACTCCTCATATGAGTGAAATATTGTAGGTGGGACGTTAAATCTTAGTAAATAAACAATCACCCATATGCAGATGATGAATGTATGTGTGAGGAAATGAAAGGGAGTGAGTTAGATAGGAGCATAAACTGTAACAAGACCTAAAAAAAAAAAAAGATTAAAAAACAAAACAAAAAAAAACCACCTTAAACTGGCTGTGGGTAACATAAAACATCTCATATAAGCCATGTGTATTTACATTTTGTACTTATTATAGACAAATGAGAAAATAGATTGGTGTGGTTTCCTTTTATCTTTTTACATTAGACCTTACCCACAAACATTGCCATGTGAACTATTGTTGTATCCTGGTTGTTGTGAAAATATAACAGTTATCCTTTGTCAATCATACATATTCTAAAGATCATGGATCTACTGGTACCCATAACAATGGTCTCCTGTTCTTGGTGTGGCTAAGAGCAAGGTAATGACTGTACATGATATGTTTATTCTCACAGCACATTACATGTTTTGGACTATATCACATGTTATTTTCCTCTCCATTTCCAGGGTGGAGGCTGGTGGAAGCATGAGTTTTGTTACAAGAAGTATGCTAAACAATACCATGAGGTGAGAGCTAGATACTCTGTGACATTCGCTGTATTTAGTTGTTATTTTGAAGTATACCATCTATACAATAGTATTTCAGTCACTCAAACTGTCATGTCCAGCTTATCACTGATTGAAGAAGACATAAGTTTCATGGGAGGTATCTGGGTAGATCAGTCAACCAATCAACCTATGGTAAACCAGCTGGGTGGCTATCTCACATGAAAAATTGAGTGTCCAGACTGAGACTTGAACTTACGACAGTGAAGTGCTAAGTTACACAGCAGCTTTAGGTACTCAGCCATGGAGGCCCAAAATTAAGTACTAGGCTCTTTTGTCTTATTGCTGAAATCAGAATGACTTGAGAATAACACTTGATACAACATGTATGATGTTAACTGGACTAGTTAGGACTTAAGGAATATGTAGCAATGTTGTTTAAATGAGGAAATATATATACAGATTAGAAATTCTTAGGAAGCAAAAGATGATATCGGCATTATTGGCTGATATATACTGTAGAAATGTCATTAAACTTAGTTTAAAACCATGAAAATCTTCTCATTATGTAGTTGATTGTTTTCTTTGCTGCTTCAAGATTTTCTAATTTCAGTTAATTCTGTTACTTTTTAGTCTCTTACTGGTGTTTACACCAGAGGGGTCTATAAGTTTGCCCTCCGTTTGTCTGTTCGTCTGCACCCCATTGTTAGGGGACTCCTGTTGTGTGCAACACCAGTTACTTGTTTTCTCTGAAAATAAGTTTTGAGTTGAGTGTCTGCAATATGAAAAAATAAAAAGATTGAGTTACATACATAAAACAATTATTTAAACAAAGTATTTATAAAACAATAAATGAGTGCAAACTTAATATTTATCTCTCATACAACTTATCCAACATGCAAGGTAAGTAATTTCTATGTCAAATGGATAATGTATAGACAGTCTTCCAACAAAGGGCCCTATTAATGTAAACAATATTTTTTTTTTGCTTCTGTTGCTGTATTGGGGTTTACCGTCGCTGTGATAGTATTGAAATCATATAGCGACGTCCAGCTAATTACAGGTGGAGGAAGACCCCGAGTACACAGAGGTACCCGGGTAGAACCACCGACCTACCGCAAGCCAGCTGGAAGGCTTCCTCACATGAAAAATCCTTAGTCCCTACCGGGATTCGAACCCACAGCGGTGAGGGGCTGAGAGATTTGTAGTCCACGACTGTAACTGCTCGGCCACGGCGGCCCCCTTTTTAGTGCTCAGGTGAGCTTTTGTGATCGCCTTTTGTCCATCGTGCGTCGTCCGTCGTCAACAATCTTCATGAAACTTGGTCAGGATGTTTGTCTACATGATATCTCGGATGATTTCGAAATTGGGTCTATGGGGTCAAAAACTAGGTCACTAGGTCAAATCTTAGAAAAACCTTGTGAACACTCTACAGCCACAGTTTTGGCCCATCTTCATGAACCTTGGTCAGGATGTGTGTCTACATGGTATCTCGATGATTCGAAATTTTGGGTCACGTGGGTCAAAAACTGGTCACCAGGTCAAATCTTAGAAAAACCTTGTGAACACTCTAAGGCCACAGTTTTCCCAATCTTCATGAACCTTGGTCGGATTTTGTCTACATGATATATCGAGATTTGAAATTGGGTCACGTGGGTCAAAACTGGTCACCAGGTCAAATCTTAGAAAAACCTTGTGAACACTCTAGGCCACAGTTTAATCTTCATGAAATTTGGGTCAGGTTGTTTGTCAACATGATATATTGGATGAGTTCGAAAATGAGTCACATGAGGTCAAAAACTAGGTCACCAGGTCAAATCTTAGAAAAATCTTGTGAACACTCTAGAGGCCTACATTTTTGTCCCAGTCTTCATTAAACTTGATATGAATGATGACTGCATGAATTCCCAGTTGAGTGCAAATTCAGGTAGGATCAATATGTAGGTCACTTAGTCAAATGTTAGAAAAACACTTTAGATGCCAGATTTTTTGTCATTATGCCTAACACAGCCATCTTACTCAGGTGAGCGACACAGGGCCATCTTGGCCCTCTTGTTTTTCTGAATGTTTAATCATGTCACATTTGAATTTCCGTAGGATCAGACTGGTTTGACGTCGATATACCTCGGACATTGGGACGAGGCTACACATTTAGAATGGTTGAGTAAAAATCCTTTGAAACGACCAAAACCACCTGGCCAACGAAAGTAAGTTTAGATCATGCTTTTGCTCTTTTATTTTTAGATTAAAGTGTTTATTTCATAAGGACATAAAAAATGCTTTGAACTATTTCTGACTGATGTATAATGTATATTTGCCTATACATCATTGATCCATTACTACACACTCCATTATAATACAAATACCAGTATCAATATAACATGGTTTGTATAATGGAGCCCTTGTCATTATTTGTTATAATGATGTGGGGCTATATAGGAGACACGCTATGTACCATCATATCCCATCCTACTCTCACATTACATGAAGTTTGATAACTGTTGTCGATAATGCCTTCACACTTGGAATAATAATTATTCATGATAGGACCAGTCAGCGGACAAGAGCAGATAACTGTGTTAAGGATTTTTTAAGAATCATAGCCTTTTTCTGTCTAATAAAACACACTTTTACTAGGTGTGAACCTTAAAGCAGTGATAAAATTGAAAGACACTGTATTTATTAGATCTTACTTAAAGATACTGCCTGTCTGATTTAACCCTTTCCCTCATAGAGGAAGCCATGAAAAGACCTATGCGAACAGCATAAAACCAGATCAGCCTGCGAGTAACTCGCAGGCTGATCAGGTTTTATGCTGTTCGCTGCTCCTCAGTGGTCTGGAAATGAGGATTTTGTAATTAAATTTGGTAAGGTTTAACTGTGGTTTTCTGCAGATTAGTCTTTATGTGGTACCTATTGAGTGCGTCAAAATGAGTCTATATGAGGGAAAGGGTTAAACTCTTCTTCATTTTTTATGCGGCATAGCTGTCTAACCACTCTTTCGACCTATTTATGGATGATTAAAGATCAACAATTTCTACCTGTATTGTATTGCATGTTACCAGTCCCATATTGCAATATGTATTGTAACAGAAGCAGTCTGGCAATACATAATCCAAAACTATGTTGTAAAACATGAAATAAAATTAATGTATTCAAATAATATCTTTTCAGGCAATTATCTCTGTTTTATTCTGGAGGAGACATATGTGATCTTACAAATACACCGAGATTTGTTGAGGTGAAATTAAAGTAAGTTTGCTTTAATCAGAGTTCTTTTCTCATCCAGTTTATTTTGACCTTTTTCCTTAAACTTTTGATGATGATGATGATGATGATGATGATGATGTTTTTACATTTTGCCATATTTCTGAAATATTTGTCTAATTGGCTAGGTATTTCACAACAATCTTTTACACACCCAAATCTACTGCATGATTCAATGCAATATTGTAAAATTCTCAATTTTGAGATTAAGAAAAATATATGTTCTAAAAATATAACAAATAGCATTATAATTTCAAAGCAAATTATAGCATTTACATTCACTGATTAAAATTTCAATATTCTCTTTTGAGTTGCATTTCCCATTTTAAAATGAGTGAGATCTCTTGGTCTATAAAAAGGATTAAGAAATCACAGGCAAATGAATAACCTAATTATCATAAAACTGAATTGATTTTTTCATTGCAATATAAAAGTAATGTTATATAAATTCAAAAGCTTAGAATAATACAATTGTCCATAATACCTTTTAAAGGAATGGAAAGTGTCTTCTTTGATCGTTAATAGTTTTGTGTTTGTTTTTACTGATCATTATTTTCAAATAAAGAAATCCTTAAATGTAGATCACAGTTATGAGCAATGTAATCCTGTTACAGATATTACGGCTTTCTTGCTAAGTTTCTCTTAAGTAAAAAGGTGTCCCATATATTTTTTTCCAGGTGTTTACAAAGTTCAAACCATCCTCATGCAGTGTCAATATATCTTGTTGAACCAAAACCTTGTGAATATATTTTAGGGGTAAGTTTAAGATATGATACTATAAAATAGTGTTATCTTTTAGTTTTATGTTTTTGTATGAGTGTATTTAAAATAGAGTTAATTTGAATTGTTCTTTTGCAGTGAAGTTCTGTCTATTTTCACAATTTTATCATGGTCTTACATAAGAGGTCCTCTGTGGCTGAGAGGGTGAAGTCGCTAACTTCAGCACCCACTCAGCCTCTCACCACGTGGGTTCAAAACCCGGCAGGGTCATTTGGATTTTCATGTGAGGAAGCCTTCTAACTGGCTTGGGGTAGGTCGGTGGTTCTACCCAGATGCCTCAGTGCATTCGGGGTCTTCCTTCACCTGTAATTAAGTGGACGTTGCTATATGACTGAAATACTGTCGCAGCGATGGTAAACTCAATAAATCAATCTAACATAAGAAGAAATACTCCTTGGGCCTTTTGAAATAGAATTTGTTTTTCCTTCTTTTTTTTTCAAGCAAGTAAGCCTAAACTTAATGAGTGTCTCATACTATGTAACACCTGATACTGTGTGTTATACAAGACAGTATAACTGTGGTGTAAAATATGGTATTCATGAATTCTGATATACATTTGTATTAATTTGAACAAGATAAAAACTTTTTTTTACTGTTTTTATCAGTGAGAATGTTTTGTTATATTTAATGATAAGAAAATATGAAAACACTTTTATGTTCCACAGTCAATAATAAAAAAAAATAAAGAGTAAATATTTACATTTATATGTCCCTACTCACTACCACCATCCTTGAGGGCTATATATAGATATGTCCTAAATTTTCAGTGAAAGCACCAATAAGTATTTTTATCTAAATGAGTTTATTATAAAGGAAAGAGTAGACGGGTTTCTTATAGGAATATTTTATTGGATCATTACAGGTAGAATCTCCCATATTGTGTGACCTCCTGGACAAGGCAGACAACAATGGATTTCTAGATCACATTAAAGTGTGATTGGCGTCCTCCATCATAACAGGCACCTATAGCAGCTGGAACTAACTCACAGTTCTAATGTTGTCATGAATTGATAGCATCTAGATAAGTAGAAGTGATAATTGGAATTTATATGGAAATGAATAGAAAATCCAGTGTAGATTCAATACTACACACTCCAGTGTAATGAAAATGTCAATATAATCTGGGTCAAATCATGGACCCCTGATCCTGATATTGTTAATTCATATTGTCATCTTCATTTCTACATGGCTTGAACTTAGCCCTAGGTAATACTTAGATCTTTATGCAGCTTGTTCACAGATGATCGGTAGAAATTAAAAAAAAAAATGTTTTTTAGTAAAGTCTGTCTTTCCTGACAAATAAACTTGGCAAGTAGGTCACATTACATGGAAAACACTTTTTTTTTAAACGTAACGTCTATGAAATTGGTTTAATATGGAATATGGCATCCCCAAAGCAGGTGCTTGTGGTACCATATGATACATTCCGCAACATGTCATCTTCACTAGATTTCATAAGTTCAGCCTATGAAGTTAGCGCATTAGCAGAGTAAATGTGATCAGCCATATGATGGCAAATGAAAATAGAAAATCTAAGTATAGGTTTTATACTTCTAGTTTCAATACTGTCTGTGACGGTAATGCCGTTGATAGGGAAACCACCCATTTTTTTTACATTCACAGTTAGTTGCATTAGGTGATCATGCCTCTATAGATGGGTATTTATAGACATAATACACACATATAGTTAAAAATCAATTTCTTAGTCAAAGACCATCTTTGAATGAGCTGCTTTAAACTAGGTAGAAGTGCATCCTACTATTATTTTTTTATGAAATTTTCAAGTTCATGACTAAGTTAATATAAAGTATTGACTTAATAACTTACAATATTTGTTAAGGAAATGAACTATTTGGTTAGTTTTATAAGGGAAACAAAAATTATGAAATTATCCCATAAGTATCTTGAGTATTATTTACCACAAAGTAAGGTTGGTGGAATTAAATATGGTCGAATATAACCTTGTAACCAGGTTTGGACCCAGAACCAGCGTTATTATTAAAAATATTACTGAAATATATAGTTTTAAAGCAATGTGAAATTGTTCATTTATGAAATATTATGCAGATGTGTTTAACTTGATATTGTAAGAATAAACTCATATGATAAGTTTAAGAATTAGTTTTCATTATGAAAGTTTGAATAGAGCTCAAAGTGGGAAGATGTTGAACTGAAACTACAAACTCCTGTATATATTTTCACATAATATTCTTTTTTAAATTATGCAATTTTTGAATAAATATTCTAATTATATCAAGGCATGAGGGAAACTTGCTAGACTCTATGTCATATGAGGGCTTTCATGGAAATTACTTAATACTGGGCTTGATCAACCTGTAATTGACAGGTTTTATATTTTTCACTTGTTGCCTGTTCTTTTAAGATTAGAAAGAAATAAATACATGTACTGTAGACAAATTCAATCTTGTTAAAATAGAAAATGGCTTTTTATTTTTATCTGGACTAATAATGATTTTGACTTTCACTGTCCATGGTCTGATATGACATATCCTAGTGGTATGACATGCACATCTGTGGTCCTTCCTGACAGTAAGGGATTTTACAGAACCATCACAGTGATCTCCACTGCTTGTCATCACCATCATCATTGTGTAAACTATGTGATACATTCTTATAAGTTGATTAACCCTTTCCCTCATAGAGGAAACCATGAAAAGACCTATGCGAACAACATAAAACCAGATCAGCCTGCGAGTAACTCGCAGGCTGATCAGGTTTTATGCTGTTCACTGCTCCTCAGTCGTCTCGTAATGAGGATTTTACAATTAAATTTGGTACGGTTTGAGTTTGGCTTTCTGCAGATCAGGCTTTATGTGATACCTATTGAGTGCGTCAAAATGAGTCTATATGAGGGAAGGGTTAAATCTACATAACCAATATTTTATTGCATTGCAATCTTTCTTAATTAGTCTCACATTAATTTAATAGAACAAACAGGTTGATTTGAAGTCCTTATGGTTAATCTTGGCAGATTGTTTTCAAACAATATAGTGGCATACATGTATATTTACATTTGAACTCAAATCATAATATGCCGTTTACCTCACATAAAATCATGACATTTGGCAAACAGGAGCTGTCTAAGGCCCCCTCTGTTTGCTCATACAATATTGTAGCTCATATTCTATACAGTCCGCACAGCAAAGATCTATTGTTTCATGTTCCATTTAATGTTGAGTAAATTGATATGGATCAAGTCATGAATTTGTACATGAATATTCATGAAGTAAAGGGGAAAATTCCTATCATGAACACATGTTTTCACATACGGATGTAGGGTTCAAATGGGTAACTTGAGTAAGCAGCTGTTATTTGTATCGTACTTGTATATTTCATAGTACTAATAAATCACAATAGGGGAGATACTTGAGCAAGCAGCTTGTAGCTCAGTCAGTAGAGTATTCACCCTGTGAGAGAAAGGCGGCTTATACCTCATGGAGTCCCACACATTTTTCTCACCTTGTTATATACATGTAATCTTTGCACAGTAAAATCTAATAGCATCAATTTTTGTTTGAGGGAAGGGCTTTGAAAACTTCATGTATTCATGTTACGGATTTGTTTTGTTTAATTAGTTTCTAGGTGTTCACCATATCATAATTAACAGTTTGTTCTTAGTTTAGCAATCCAAATTCCAAGGGCATACAATCATTCATTTAAGAAAATGACTTAAGCATACACAATACAATGTACTTTTTAATGTTCCTTTCACAACTTAGGTAAAAAAATGAATGAAAAACTTGAATTTTTTATTTTTAGTTGGTAATAATGATCAAATTTCTGCAACTAACTTTAAATGGCTTTTAAATATACCAGAAGAAAATTTTGGTTAATGCCAATAGTAGGATATAAGACTTGTACTTGATAATATTGGCAAATTTTGTATTAAAATTTAAAGAAATGTGTGTGTGTGTGTGTGTGCCAAGATTATTTTTGTTCTATCAGTTGACTCTTGACTGTGAAGCCAGTGGTGTTGTCTGATTAAATCAGCCCCTAAATAATGATTCACTATGCTACATTATTATTCATGTACAAGTAAGAAGATCTGAACATCAGATTGAGGTAATGCATACTCTGATGGTAGTGAATCATGCTAGGTGAATGTTTAAACTTGCCAGGTAGATTTTGGTCATGTAAGTCTGTGACAGTGAGGATGATAACAGAAACAGTTGCTGTCATTATGTTCTACATGTTATTTGTGTCAGGTCATGTTTAAAAATGGATCTCAAATCCAGTACATTGTAGATTTATTATAACAAACCAAATCCTTATTTTGTGGATTTTTTCAATAATGTACAGGGATTTTCAGAGTTTCTTTTAATGCAGTATCTGGACTTGGACCCCAATTAGCTGTGTAAGTTCCTCTCCATTCCATCAAATAGAAATATGTTTCATATCAAATCCCACACTTGTATTCTTGTTAACCATTTTTGGACCCTCAAAACAGCATTAGATGTACTAGTATGATAATCTATATGGTACTTGCCTAATATTAGGGTCCTTGGTTCAGTGGTTGGATATATGACTACAGATCTCAAGGTTTTGGGTTCAAATCAAGAATCTTTCATGACCCCTACAGTTGGAAAGCACTGGTCCAACCCTGGAGCCTTTGAGACGGTTTAGTAGATATTGTAAGAATTTGATGAAGAATAAATGTGTTTCAAGCAACCATTAAACCATCTTGAAACTGAATGACACATATCCAGGATTTTTTTTTTTTTTTTTTTTTTATGTACATGCAATGTTTTCCCCCTAGTTAAAAGCATATGATGTTATTTGTTAGTGTTGATGAGGAAACCTGGAAGTGATTTTAATGAATATGTGAGTAGCATCCTCCTCACTGTGGATGTAGGAAAAAAATATTTTGACTACAAATGCAAATGTGCATGGCAACAATCATGATTAAACTATATATGAATCTATCATACTTGTTAGTCATTTTGGTTCAGTTTTTCTTCATCCACAGTGATTATAGTTGCTGACTACATTGTTTTCATTTATTTATGTATTTGTTTTTAAATGAAATTAATAACAAAATAAAACAAGTAAAACTTGAATATTGACTCTGTAGTTTTTGCAATCTATGTAAGATACATGACTGTATAGATTTTTATCTCTCTGGTGTAGCATTTTACACATTCATTAACCCTTTCCCTCATAGAAACTCATTTTGACACACTCAGTAGGTATCACATAAAGCCTGATCTGCAGAAAACCACAGTTAAACCATACCAAATTTAATTACAAAATCCTCATTTCCAGACCACCGAGGAGCAGCGAACAGCATAAAACCTGATCAGCCTGCGAGTTACTCGCAGGCTGATCTGGTTTTATGTTGTTCGCATAGGTATTTTCATGGTGTCCTCTATGAGGGAAAGGGTTAATATTAGAAAGCCAGATCGGACTGAAATCAATTCTGACAAGGTTTTTACAGTGATACCTTTTGAAGTATTGAGGAAAAGTCAGCATTATGAAACCCCTTCAACTTCAGATTTTTTAATTGGTCACATACATAAATTTCTTATTACTCCCTATGTGGTGTGGGATTTATAATATCTATATGTTCAAATTTATTTCTTTACTATGATAAAACAAAAAGCCATGTTGTTTATATAAAAATCTTCTCACCTGCACTACTGGTAGTGTTGATAAGGGAGGAAACCAGAATACTAAAAGAAAATCCATGTGTCCAAACAGGGGACCATGTACCCTTCACATACAATGTTGGACCATCTTAGGATGGAACCCAGGATGTAATGGTGAAAAGTCAGTATTAAAGCACAAACAAACATTATTTGCAGGCCAAGAACATTTCTGCTTTGTTTCTAGGGAGATTCTCCAACTCCATTTGATTATGTTTCACAATGATATTGTTGCATGTGATTAATTTAAAAAAAAAAAAAAATATGGGGAAGGATTTGTTTTAACAGTTTACATGACTTCTATTTTACTTACATCTACAAGCTGATTGGCTTTTATATGCATCACTGGAACTTTCTATCTGTTAATAGTCAAGAAAAAACATACATACAACTTAATCCACTGTGTATTTTTTAAATGTAATGTGTATTTTTCAAATGTCAAATACTTACTGAATTATTAGTTTTATCTTATAAACTAGATGTTTCATATCATTTCCCATTAAAATTTATTATTTGTAGCAAAAAAAGTAAAGAAAAACATAAACACAATGCAAAAATATATTTGCTTTTTTAATCATTTTGAAGGCATAATCAACTAAAGGGTACTAGTATCACAATACAAAACCTCCGTTTAAACAAAGACTTGTACACCATCATCACTATTACCAGGCATAAGTACTTATATGATGCTGCTCTACATTTTTCACCTGTTGGGTTGATCACACTCACATGAAACCAGTGATTTGATTGGTTCCTTGTTTCAATATCCAATCAGAATGCCTGACATATAAGATATCCCATTTTTTAATTCACTCAGATCTCTTCTTCTGCGTTACGACCCGTTACACATTTTTTAGACTAGATATAGTATAATAAACTGCTTCAAAATGACACCATTACCAGACTATTACTGTAAAACCCAACTGCTATTTGTCATGAAAATATGAAGCTAGGCATGAGACTAAGTATAAGATGGTATCACACCCGGACCATCTGCTTCCCAACTGTGTCCTGTTTCCTGCTGGTCATCATATTCACAAAGGCTTCTGGACACTTCTCAAGTCCTTCATGGATAAATTCTGGAACCTGAAAATATATTGTACCTCATTACCGAGTAGTTAAATAGTTCCTATCTGTGAAGTGGAGACAATTTGTGTGATTACAAGGGCAGACAGCGAGAATGTTCCATCTCCTTTTATTTCTATAATTTTATGCATTAAGAACAGATTCAAGACCAGCCATTTAATTAAAGATTTCATCTCACTTTTGTGAAGCACGGGTGCAAAAAATATGACATATGTTATACATTGACAAAACTAATACATTTATTATTGTCCAGATAATAAAAGTGTTTGAACATTTCATTTGTTAGAGAAGAAATTAGTCCCTACCAATAAATCAAATGAGATTTATTTAATACTGATCTCCATTAGTATCTGAGAAACAAAAAAGGTGTACCTTCAGTTTTCCCTGCCATGTACCATTTTTGAAGCTGTTTCAATCCCTCTGGAAACTTGTCCTGGTAATTCAGCACTAAATAGCGCTCCCTGTTTGTCAAATTAAAAAGCATTCAATAAATGAAAGACATTTAAATCAAAATATTTGTCTCTGCTGGTTTAATTAGAATACTGTGAGTATCCATTATAAAATGCAAAATATTATTATGCAAAAGCCAATAAAATGCAATTCATTTTGTGATATGTTTAATTGCCTTAAAATGCATTGTCACATATTTTAACCCTTTCCCTCATAGAGGAAACCATGAAAAGACCTATGCGAACAGCATAAAACCAGATCAGCCTGCGAGTAACTCGCAGGCTGATCAGGTTTTATGCTGTTCGCTGCTCCTCAGTGGTCTGGAAATGAGGATTTTGTAATTAAATTTGGTAAGGTTAAACTGTGGTTTTCTGCAGATCAGGCTTTATGTGATACCTACTGAGTGCGTCAAAATGAGTCTATATGAGGGAAAGGGTTAAAGTGCATTGTCACAGATTTAATGTGACCCAATTATGGTACCTTTACCTGAACCTTAAAATTTAGCATAATGATGGACTGCACTGTACAACCAGTATCAGTTTATTAGCTCACCTGAGCACATGTGCTTAGGATGAGCCATTAGAATTGATGAATGTCTGTCATCCACAATTCATTTGTTTGCACTCTAGCATCTTCATTTCTTAATCAAGCAATCTTTATAGTCATAATCTTTCAGCCAGTTTAGACAGGAGTGGTGGCCTTTTAAAATTAAAAATTGGCAGATTTCACTTTGTTTGCACTCTAGCATCTTCACATCTTAATCAATCATTATCAAACTATATGATAATATTAACAGCCAGGTTTGACTATGGCTGATATGGGATAATTAGGTCAGGAGTTATGACCCTTTAATTAATAAAAATGCCGGATTTCACTGTTTACACTCTAGAATCTTTTCATTGTTTTATTGACAATGTTTAAAGCCATAATCTCTCAGTCATGTTTGACTTCAAATTTTAACCACAGGTACTGTTTGATTTGTGGAACTCAAATGATCTCATGGATTATGTATTCAGTACAACTATGTTATAATTTAGTAACTTGTACAGGCATTGAAGGCAGTTTTTTTTAGGTTAGTGACTTCAGGGCCATCTTGGTCCTCTTGTTTTTAATGTATTAAGTTCACTTTTGCACATAAGTACAACCACATGAGTTCACAGTGTACATAAATTGCAAATCATTAACTGTCTTTTATTTTTTTAAAACCATTACATTATTTTTTAAAACCATTAGTGAAAAGGTTCTTGGATGTTTCTTATAAAGATATTTTCAATGCTTGTCCAATAGCTACCGTTACACTGGGATTCAATATCATTTGATCAATGATAGATGCATGTCACACATAAAAACACGTTTTGTGTGATACTGACTGTAGATAAGCAGTTGATCTAGTCAAAAATGGAAAATAATCCCTCTCATAAGGATGGGTAATGGATTTTCTGCAAAAACTTGAAATATGTCCATTTTGAAACCAGCTAGTATTCTAACTGAAAGTGACAAAGGACGCTGTAAACAATGAATATGGTAAATATACGCTGTTACACACACCTAGATATATTCCTATCTTTTAAGATAGCCTGCATGTGTTCTGACACAGGTGGGGGATATGGAACATCTTTGTTGTACACCGCAATCTGGCCACATAGGATAACATTGGAATTGGGAACCATCTGAAATATACATTTCCAATGGATACAAAAGTCATATGATATAGTCAGCTGACAAATATTACAGTTATGAATTAAACCAGTTAAAAATGTTTCATTTGTAAGCAACACAATAAAACAATATAACTACAGTAAATCTCAACATACTGCTTTCCCTTACACTTGTTTAGTTTGGTCATTAATAACTTCACAATTAATACACCGTATTCAGATTCTCTGACATCTTTGTAGTTTAAACTAAAAGAATGAATCTCTATTTTGACAACTGAAATTTGTAAGCTATTTATAATATTAAGTTTAATCTTATGAAAAAAAATATCTCCATAAAAATAACATACAATTCAAAATCATTATAAGCCAATCTACATAATATTAACTGTAAACCAGTCTGAATTTTATATTCACCAGTCAAAGTATGAAATAAACACAGTAAGATTAAACCATGTAGGACATGCAAATATTAGACATGAGCATATGGATCTTTAATTCACAAGAGTGTTCTTTGGGACACGTATGTCACCTGCTGAGGTGTGACAGATTGATGGACAGACAGACGACAGATAAGTGATCCCAATGTGTCACCTCTGCTTACAGCAGGTGACACAAAAAGCAGGGAATTGAATCCTTGCATTCAGTTTTTTCAGTTTTAAAAAAAAAGCACTGACATACTTGTTCTGTAACTGTCTCACTTAACTGCCCTCCTACGTTATCAAAGTAGGCATGTATCCCATCAGGACATGTTTTATGAAGCTTCTCACCAACGTCCTCTGTCTTGTAGTTAATTGCAGAAGTAAAGCCCAGTTCGGACACCAGGTATGAACATTTAGAGTCAGACCCACATATCCCCACAATGTTTGTGGCACCCAGCAGTCTGGCTATCTGGAATATGAGGAATTTGATTTCCATCATGTTTTGGTACAAGTGAAAAGGTTATAAGTTGTATGAATCCATAACAGTGTAAAGTCTATATTTCAGACTGCCTTAATGTAATTCTAATTCTTGAGTATTTTTAAAATCACACAAATTGAACAGCGAGAGACGAAAAGTTATGAAAACTGCCGGAACCACTGAAATCTTCAGACGAGATCCACCAATGCTAGAGTGTTTTGGTCCTTTATTCGTGATACACTCTCCTGGTGGTCAGCCCATAGAAAACATATGTGAACACAAATTTATATAAACACTCTTCAAGAAGGAAAACAACAATCTGAATTTTTCTATAACACATAATATAAAAAATATGTACCATGTTTCTAATTCTTGAGCATTTTTAAAATCACACAAACTGAACAGCGAGAGACGAAAAGTTATGAAAACTGCCGGAACCACTGAAATCTTCAGACGAGATCCACCAATCCTAAAGTGTTTTGGTCCTTTATTCGTGATACACTCTCCTGGTGGTCAGCCAATAGAAAACATAGGTGAATACAAATTTATATGAACACTCTTCAAGATGGAAAACAACAAACAGTTTTTTCTATAACACATAATGTAAAAAAAATATGTACCATGTTTCTAATTCCTGTGCAAATATGTGGTACATGTGTACCATGATAACATTACTCATAATGACCAACAACTTAGTGGAATTTTTGCATGGGGTGAGATCACTATATAAGGTGTACATGGTAGTATACATAAACATACCCGTACTCTTGAAGTAATCTACAAAAACTTACTTAACAATATCATTCTAAGTACTTGATTTTCTCTATCTTTAATTGTTCACAACATATGAAATATTACAAAATTCAGTATGTGTGACAGCCCTACCCTGATGTAATTAAAGCAGGTATAACAGTCTTATTTTCAATAACTTTAGAACATCATTGCTGGGGATCAAACTCATGAATTGTAAATACCTGTCCAGCAAGATTGCCACAGGATCCAGCAGCCCCACTAACAACAAATGTCTGATTGGCTCCTGGAGTCACATGACCTCTCTCCGCTACACCAAAATAAGCTGTGAGGCCAGATATACCTAGCAGTGACATCATTATCTGTGGATTGTCCTTCAGCATGGGATCCACCTGAATTATAAATATCCATGTGCTATTTTGTTATCATTTTTTGCTTCTGAGGTATGTTTTAGCTACAAAGTAAACATGATCATGACTACTTGCTTTCAGATGAAGGTTTTGTCTGGTCTGACAGTGCAAATGGATGGATAGCTGGATGGATGCATGTATATGTACTGGCCACTGAATACTGTTTGCATTCCAATGCACGCAGTACTAGTCCAGACTAGTTGCAACTTTGTATTGGACTGCATTGTATTTATTTGACATCAGCAAAAAAAATAATTTTGAGTCCATAGTATGATCTGTGTTTTTATGGCCTTCACATTTTAATCAAAAGTATAGTAATGGTTCTTAAATGTTTCTATAAACACAATGCCGAGGGCTCAGCGCAAAACAGTTGTAACTTATATGTATTAAAGAACAAGTTATGACTGTTTTGTGCTTAGCGCTCATCAAACACACACACATCAGCTCATTGATACAGGCAGTTTGACTAACTCTTTGTATCAGTGGGTGACAAATACCAGTGGTACCTGGTTAATACTATGGCAATTACCTTCATTAGATTTAATGCCTGGTCATCGGTTTTGATGTTAAATGTTTTGATCCATGGCCAGTTTATATGAGACTGGACAATATCCCCCTCACTATATCCAGGACAGTTAGACCTTGTCACCAGACCAACCCCACTGAAGCCTGTCACAGTTTCCCCGATTGACCATGGTCCCATGTAGTCCACTCCTGTGGCCTCATTCATCCTGCATCTCTGTAATATTTACAATCCAAATATAATGGCATAATTCAGCATATACATGTACAATTTGCCTTTGATTATTACAACAAGAGTATTTTTTGGAACACATGTGTCACCAGCTGAAGTGTAAGGGAGAAAGTTTGACAGACAAAGTGTAACAGGGAAATTTAGTCTGCTCTGCTTACAGCAGGTGACACAAAAATAGTTAAGATATATGGCAAAGACACATACAGTAAAGCTCATGAAAGATTATCATTATCATTGTGAATAGCAAAAGCTTATTTTACATCTTTTGATTGAAACAGGACACCACGGCATAAAATAAACTTTCCCAAATACTGAAATACTCTTGATAAATATGGTATAAATCCATTCCTTTATGATTCATTTTTAATCCTGTCCCAGGGGTATACACCTAATTACAGTGTTAAATTGGACCTTAAATTAAAGATTTGAAGCTCGTGGTGTTATCCCTGTTATATTGGCATTCACATTATAATGGAGTGCATAGTAATTGATATACACTATTTTCAAATACACAGAAAAGGTTGTATCATGAATAAATATAGTGTATACCAGTGCAGGGTCTAGAGACAGATACAGTGTCTGTAGAGTTATTTCCCCTGCCTTTGGTGGTGCTGGCAGCTCACATTCTTCATAGCTAAAATTCTCAATACATGGGTCTTTGTCTGCACCTACCAAAAATAAATATAAGAATGAAATTATGAAAACTGAACAAATATTCAATGACATTTTCATTAGGTCAAGTTGTCAACTTAATCATATTTATATATATATAAAAAACTACATAACTTTTGAAAAAATTAGCCTGCAGTAAAACTGTAACTTACAGTAGCTCTAATCATACATCATACAAATGACCTAGAAATTGAAACTATGGATCATTCAACCATGTATGGCCATATTTTATTGTGCTCTGTTCTTCAGTCAGGTTTCATGACGGCTGAGGCAGTGGCAAACAGCAGGTTTTCTGCTGGGGAAAGGTTATCACAAGATTTGCTCATAACATGATGGGGCAGCTGGTTTGTAGGAACCAGGCTGCAGGGTCACTCCAAACTTCAGAGTGCATTTGGCTGTTGCAATATACTGGTATACTGCAATATTGAGAAAAGTCAATATTGTACTGTGATACAAAATGAACATTGCTGTTTTGCTGATATTCTATGCAGTTAATTGTGTTGCTGCCACCACTTTTGCATCCAAAATTAAAGACTCATATAAGGATTGACAGCGAATGCAGACAAACAATTGAAATGGAGTCCATGTCAGGGTAGATAATTCTAAACGACTCACAAATTGCAGTGCATTTGATATCAAAACAATTGTTGTATTCATTACAGGTATATTTGTTGTTTATAATATTTGTCTTATTATTTCATCCAAGCAAGACATTGTTTGAAATAGTCCCTCATTATAGTATGATCAAACATGGCAAAATATTGAGGTATTCATATTGGGATATGCTCTTCACGTATTGTGATAACCCTATAGTGCTACAGCTTGAAGTGTACTACTACTGTAGTGACATAGGCCAAACTTAACTGCCGTGCCTTTGAGTTAGCTTAAATTATGCCATGGTTTTGTTATTTCTGACTTGCTAAGTTAAGCAATGTCAAGTTTAGTCCACATGATTTATGTACCCATAATTTGTGATATCGTTCTACATTCGATTTGGCGATATCACCTACGGACGTGAGAGGTGTGACAACCAGTACAACAAGAGCTGTCAGAGGACAGCATGCTCGACTATTCAAATGCTTGTTGGTAAATCAAATGAAATCTATTTCAATTCTTGCCCTTCACATACCCTGTACATAATAATAGTCAAAAATATATACCTTGATAGTCTGATACCCCTTAATATTTTATGAAGTCTGAAATCAATCCAATGCCTGTGCATGCATGCAAAACTTTATTCAAAAATCCAAGTTAGAGAAGGGCCATAATTTGCATAAATTTCAGTCCAAAAGTTATCCTCCTTGGTTTTCTGATGCCCCTGAAGACACTCCTTAACTTTCTAGTAAATTCCACAAGCAATTTCTAAGATATAAGCTGGATAGAAGCTTGAATGCAAAAAATTAACCAACATTCTAAGTTAAAAGGGGGCCATAATTTTTAATATATTCCATCAAGTGTTATCTTCCTTTATAGTATGATACCCCTAAACATATTAAAGATGTTTCAAATCAATTCCATGCCTGGACTCTGAGATATAAGCATGAAAGTACCTTACATGCAAAACTTTAACCAAAATTTCTAAGTTAAAAAAGGGGCCATAACTTGTAATACATTCCATCAAAAGTTATCTAACTTGATAGTATGATACCCCTAAATGTATTTAAGATGTTTCAATTCAGTCGCATACTTGGATACTAAGATATAAGCATGAAAGTACCTTGCATGCAAAACTTTAACCAAAATTTCTAAGTTAAAAAGGGGCCATAATTTGTAACATATTCAATTAAGAGTTACCTACCATGAAAGTATGATACACCTAAACATATTAAAGATGTTTCAAATCAATCCCATGCCTCGATACTGAGATATAAGCATGAGAGTATCTTGCATGCAAAATTTTAACCAAAATTTTTAAGTTAAAAAGGGGCCATAATTTGTAACATATTCCATCAAAAGTTATCTACCTTGGTTGTCTGATGCCCCTAAACATATTCATAAACTTTCAAGTCAATACTATGATGGTTATTGAGATACAAACTGCATAGTAGCTTGCATACAAAACTTTAACCAATATTTCTAAGTTAAAAAGGGGCCATAATTTGTAATATATTCCATCAAGAGTTATCTACCTTGGTTGTCTGATGCACCTAAACATATTTGTAAACTTTCAAGTCAATACCATGAATGGTTATTGAGATAGTAGCTGGATAGTAGCTTGCACGCAAAACTTTAACAAAAAGCTGCAACGCCAACGCCGACGCCAGGGCGACTACAATAGTTCTCATATTCTTCGAATAGTCGAGCTAAAAATGGCACATAGCTTTTGACTGACAACTATTTTCCCTATTTTCTGAAAACATTAATACATATTTTCTTGAAAAAGCACGTATAAAGAAATCATCAGCTATTTGCTTTGAGAACAACCTGGTCTTTGTTGAAATATGCATCGAAAGTTGGAAGCCATCCTGTCGTCCTCGTCCTTAAAAAACGTCCTACTTTTTAACCTAGAGCATCCATTCATCCATAATGGCACGTTGCCTTAAAGACTTTGCTTTAATCGATTTATCTGATTGTTCAACGTTCATAACCATTCATTTATAATGGAACCGTTTATATGGGGCTGTTTTGATCAATCTTCCCACCCAGTTGGGCCGTTTTAACCAATTTCTTGGGTCTGTTTCACTTGGGCCCGTTTTGACTGGATACCCTTGTTTACACATTGCTACTCTTCAGTTTGAAAATACAAAAGTGAAGTACAAAATGTCTACAAGTAATGTAAGTCTGCTTATTCAGTTACGAAATGGCGATAAAAAAGAGATATCAGGAGAGGTACAGCATGGATCAGGGGATGCAAGTTTTCTGACGTCTCTCACCAAAACTTTACAGACGATACAAACCAAGACCAACGACTTTTTAACCGGCATTGTGAATAAGGAAAGGGAGGCCACTCAAAACAACTCGACAGGTGCACAACCGGATGGTAAATCTTTTTTTTTAATATTCAACGATAGTAAGATACTCTCTGAAATGTACATAAGAAATAAAGTTACACCTATGACCTTGTCGGAGGAATGATTTTGAATCTTGATGACAATCTCAACTTCAAGGAGAAAAAAAGTTCACAAATTGTTTCGACCACAAGTCAAAATGCACCCGTTTTTGTAATCTCTCCTGAGATCCGCTCCGATTATTTCTTCTTCTTTTTTTAAATGACCAGAGTGGAGCTCAGTAAAGATTAGTTGCCATAGCAACCAACAATTTTATTTCAAAAACTTAAAAAATCTTCTCGAGACCAGTGATCAGAATTAACCCTCATACATCGGGCCGCATACATCCTCGATCATAATTGCTAAAAGTTGATCCCTTGAAAAATTACTTGACTATTTGAGTTTACCATCGCTTCGACAGTATTTCATTCATATAGCAACGTCCAGCTAATTGCAGGTGGGGGAAGACCCAGAATGCACAGAGGCATCCGGGTAGAACCACTGACCTACTGCAAGCCACCTGGAAGGCTTCCTTACATGAAAATCTGAATGACCCTGCCGGGATTCAAACCCATGCGGTGAGGGACTGAGTGAGTGTTAAAGTCAGCGACTTAACCCTCTTGGCCATGGAGGCCCCCCCCTTGAAAAATGAGGCCTCTTAGGGGGTCAGCTATTTTCCCTATATACAATATATAGGAAATTTCAAAATTAATCTTCTATGAAACTAATTGCCAAAATCTAATTCATTTCAGCATAAAAGGTCATCTCATGGCATTATAACATAATTGACAAAATAAAATTGATCCCTTTAATTAAAAATGAGGCCCATAGGGGGTCGACCAATGTCCTTTTATACTCTATATCAAAAAAAGAAAGAAAAAATCTTCTTTTTTTCCTCTGATGACAAGTCTTGAATAAGCTGATTGCTTGTGTATTTGTCTTGTTGCTGGTTCCTAAAATTCATTATGTTCAATATCAACTTCAATGTGGTACTCTTCAATGCCTCGTTGAAGAGAAACATGTATCAAGGAAGATATTCTGAATCTATACTTTTTCCTGTTCTTCAAAGTGTTACATAACAAGAACAGTCACAACAACACCTTAAGATTTAACTTGTGATTCCCCTGTGGGAAAATGGTCAGAATTTAATTTCTTTCGGCATGTATGGTCACCTCATGGGTGTCTGCCATAATTGCTAAAATAAATTTGATCTCTTGAAAAATAAGGCACCTAGGACCTATACTTGCCTTATATACCGACATGTATATTGAAAATCTCAAGTTGTTCTTCTATGAAACCAATGATTAGAAATTAATTTCTCTTTACACAAATGGCAACCTCATGACTGGCTTCCATAATTGCTAAAATAATATTGATCCCATGAAAATTTATGCTAAAATAAAATTGATCCCATAAAAAAATGAGGCCACTATATGGGATCAGCTAGTTTTCTTATATACTCTGTACATAAGAACTTATAAACATTTCAAAATTCTTCTTCTATGAAACCAATGGCCAAAATTTTATGTAATTAACCACAAATATGGTCACCTCATTGATAAAATAAAGTTTATCCCTTAAAAAATGACACCACTAGGAGTCGGCTTGTTTCTTTATAATTTTACTGTTGATAGAAAATTTCAAATTTCTTTTATGAAACCAATGGTTAGCATTTAATTTCTTCGCACAAATGGTCACCTCTCTGGCTATCTACCATTATTCCAAAAATAAAGTTGATCCCCTGAAAAATAAGGCCTCCATATGATTATCTTCAGAATTCTTTGTATCTGAAACTTGAATCTGGTTGCTGCTGGAGGTAACCACGTAAGATAAAGTGATTTGAATGAATTAAATAAGCTTATGTACACTGGTGAACAAAACAAGAAGGCTATATGGCCCTCTTGTTTTGTTTGTATCAGATTTCTTTTTCTGTTTTAAAGAGATGTATGAAGGTAATTAATAGCATTTCAGTGATAGCTTCAGTGTTGGTATCAATCTTTATTTCAGATGAAGATGATGAGGAGGATGAAGAAGATGAGGATGAGAGGACTGTAATGGTGAAACTAGTGACACTGTAGTGACAGAACCACCTTTGAAACAGCAAAGGGTCAGCTGACCTTGATTCATTCTAACAACATTGAAGTGAAATCGCCCTATCCATACAAGACAGGCAGCAGTCATCAGAAGATATCATTATAAGAATCACCACTGTGCTGCAGATTATGAGTGCATATGCCAGGAAAATAAATGTTTCCCTGCAGCCCAACCAACCCTTAGTATTCTATCTGTTACCCCTGGCTATATTTTCCATGACTTAATATATCCAATATCCAGATTGTCTGTTGAAAACCTTAGTGACTGTGTTCATTTTAAATTATCAATGTCCTTTTAGACATCCATATTTGTCTTGTTGCTGGTTACGTTCGATTTCAACTTCAGTGTGGTACTCTTCAATGCCTCGTTGGACATCTACTGAAGAGATATATTGGGGAAGATATTCTGAATCTGTTCTTTTTCCTTTTCTTAAAAGTGTAGCTGAGTAAAGATTCTTCACTTTAGAAAAGATATTACTCATTACATTCATTTTATGCTGGCTGAAGATAATCATGATGGGTTGATTCCATGTATCCATTGTCTGATACTGTATAACAGTATGCATATTTCACATACCATTTTTTTTATTTATTATTTTGAGTGTTGACTGCTGCTATTTAAGCACTCTTTGTATCAGGTTCTTAATAACAATGGAATATGCATATAGAATATAAAAGTGACACTTGAGACAGAGCTTCCCCATACCAATTATTTTGTAAGTATGGTGGTAAGGATTGTCTGGAAAATTCATATGAAGATCCAGAACCCAGATTGGAAGGACATGAAATGGATGGATCAATATAATTTTGTACCAAATCATTCATTTCTTCTCTCAAAGTAATTCTGCTGATGGACAGACAGACAGACAAACTTACAAAAGAATCAGGGTGCAAAATTTTTAAAAATAAGAATAAAAACTTACAAAAAAAAAAGAAGATAAAAATGTTGCTTGCCTTTTTATACCGTCGACCTGAGGCCTTTACACCAGACTTTATCGTAAATAATATATATGTTTCTTTGATATAACCCTGCATTTTAATAAACTTGATTTGATGATTTTCAGAGGAGACTCCTAGAAGAAGCTGTCTAATCAGGGTCTCCTCTGTTTGCTTATACAATATTGTCCCTCAGATTCTACACTGTCTGCAAAGCAAAGGAAAATATTTTGTTTCATATACCAGTACCATTTAATTTTAGTAAGTTCATTCAAGAAGTCATTAATTTGTTCAGAAATATTTAAGAGGTAAATGGTTAAATTCATCTTAAGATGCATTTCCCATTTGACTATGTAGTGTTATGGCTTTGATTTCAACAGCATGATGACTTGGATAATAAATACTTTTCGGTCTCAAAATATCTGACCTGCAAGCCAGTGGGTCTCTAAGCCTGATTAGAGTTTAACCCTTTCCCTCATATAGACTCATTTTGACGCACTCAATAGGTACCAAATAAAGCCTGATCTGCAGAAAATCACAGTTAAACCTGACCAAATTTAATTACAAAATCCTCATTTCCAGACCACTGAGGAGCAGCGAACAGCATAAAACCTGATCAGCCTGCGAGTTACTCGCAGGCTGATCTGGTTTTATGCTGTTCGCATAGGTCTTTTCATGGTGTCCTCTATGAGGGAAAGGGTTAACACAAAGAAGATAGGTAGCCTGTGTAGACCTCAAGTCTCATTAAGTAATTTAATACAAAGTATGTTTGAACCTGGAGTGCATTCAATATGCCAAACTGTATGCATCCAATCACTTACAGTCAGCTATGGAGTTGTTTTAGGACCATATGCCATGTTGTTCATGTGCACCTTATGCTGTACATAGGTATACGTGAACACCGTGGTTCATGGCACTGGGACAGTTTCATAGCTGAGTTGCATATGGTTTGGCATACTGAAGGCATGCCTGGACCTTTTTTTTTTTTTTTTGACATACTTTTCTATTATCAGCATTTTTTTAATTATTCATAATTAATGGATAAGATATAAATAAGTAACAATGCAAAATAATGCGGTGGTGATTAATTTCTTCATGGGTTATTTAAAATGCTATCCATGTATAACTGGCTATGTGTCAATGTTCATCAAGCGTGAAATACAGACTCCACTAGTTGTTTTATTTGGGGTCCCCACTGTGAACTCCCAGCAGGGTGACATTCTTCTCTTATCTTGGAAGGTGATAGGGGGGTCAACAAAGAAGGGCATTTTGACCGGTCAAGACAAAGTGGTCACTTAGCTCAGATGACCACTAAATGGAGGTGAAATAATCAATAATCAATGCTTGTTTGGGAATAAAATTTTATGATATCAAGTGAAACATTTAAACCTTGGCATATAATTGGATCAGTTGTTCAGAGTGCATACGTTGAGTTATTTCCCTTTGACAATCACAGGTTGATATTGTTTCCCATTACATGATAACCTAGTTCTTCAGCAATCTCTGAAAAATAGGAATGTTAAGTGGATGGAATTCTAAACTATACTACTCAAAGTTTGCTAAGCACCACTTACTATTTTCCCGTAGAGTTACCTGCTAAGACAAGTGGCTTTAAAGGTATGCTACATTAAAGGTTACATTAAAACAAATCTTGCTTTTATGCAGAAGTATTGTTTATGTACCAAACTTACTACCAGTTACAAAAAATAAGCCTTTCAGATCCTCAATACTGGGAATAAATCATAATTAGAAAGTGCGAAATTTTGAGAAAACACCTTAAAATTTAAAGTCAGCTAAATTCAGAACTTTGATCTTCACATATTCCTATTTTCTAAATGGAATACTTTTAAGGATATTTGTAACGATGTTGACCTGTTCATGGTCATTTTTTTCTGTATTGATCACAAGATTTAACTTCCATTTATAAAATGCCATTTCTTGCAAAAAACACACTTTTGTGAATTTGCCAACTAATGACAGGAATTGGCTAAATCGTTGTAACTCATTTTTGAGTCTCTTTTCTATCATTTTGACAAAAACTTTGCATAAAAATAATGGTCAGCTAACGCTTTCCTTTCAGGTACATAGCATTACATTAAGCATGTGTTTTCATGTGACTCTATGGGAAAATAGCCGGTGGTGCTTAGCAAACTTTGAGTAGTATAGATATGTGAAACCATTATATTATAGTGAACTGTAGGAAGTGAGAGACAAACCCTGATATTGATATACCATGTAGACATACATCTGTAAATCGGGTGTGTCAATATATGCACAATAAAGCTATGTAAAAAAAAATATTCTTGATATAGTTCTTTATAACCCCAAAATGGAATAAGTACAAACTAAACAGGAACATTTTTTCATGAATGCAAAGATAACAGTATTTGAATTAAAGGGATATATTTAACCCTTTCCCTCATTTGAGACCACTGAGGAGCAGCGAACAGCATAAAACCTGATCAGCCTGCGAGTTACTCGAAGGCTGATCTGGGTTTATGCTGTTAGCATAGGTCTTTTCATGGTGTCCTCAATGAGGGATAGGGTTAAAATTATATGTTTTGGCAAGAAATTCTAAATAACTTGAACTGCAAGTAAGCCATGTAATAAGAAGAACAAGAGGCCCATGATGGCCCTAAATCGCTCACCTGAGATAAATAGGTTGACCCAAGGAACATCTGTACCTATTTATTTTAAAATCTGGCCAGTAGTTTTGAAGAAGATGATTTTTAAAGTTTTCATATTTTTTTTCTTTTTGTTGCCATGGCAACCAGAGTTCTATATGGATCAAGTTTATTTTAGGAACTTTTGTGAAGGTTGACCCAAGGATCATTCCTGCCAAGTTTAATCAAATTCTGTCCAGTGGTTTCAGAGGAAATGTTGATTAAAGTTTTCCCTATATACATATAAGGCAAATAAGCCCCGCCCCTGGCGGCCATGTTTTTTACGGATCGGAATAATTTTAGCAACTTTGGTAGAGGTTGACCCAAGGAACATCTGTACCATTTTATTTTAAAATCTGGCCAGTAGTTTTGAAGAAGATGATTTTTAAAGTTTTCTCTTTTTTTTCTTTTTGTTGCCATGGCAACCAGAGTTCTACATGGATCAAGTTTATTTTAGCAACTTTTGTGAAGGTTGACCCAAGGATCATCCCTGCCAAGTTTAATCAAATTATGTCGAGTGGTTTCAGAGGAGATGTTGTTTAAAGGTTTCTCTATATACATATAAGGCAAATAAGCCCTGCCCCTGGCGGCCATGTTTTTTTACAGATCGGAATAATTTTAGCAACTTAGGTAGAGGTTGACCCAAGGAACATCTGTACCAAATAATTTTGAAATCTGGCCAGTAGTTTTGAAGGAGATGATTTTTAAAGTTTTCAAATCATTTTTCTTTTTGTAGCCATGGCAACCAGAGTTCTTCATTGATCAACTTTATTTTAGCAACTTTTGTAGAGCCTCACCCAAGGAACATTCCTGCCAAGTTTCATTAAATTCTGTCCAGCGGTTTCAGAGGAGATGTCGTTTAAAGCAAATTGTTGACGACGCACGACTAACGACGCACGACGACGGACGCCGGACGAAGGGCGATCACAAAAGCTCACCTTGAGCACTTTGTGCTCAGGTGAGCTAAAAATAGATGGATAATACAAAAATGTAATTATATTAGGGATGGGTATCTCAAGAATTTTCAAATCGCAATATATTGGGATATGTTCCAAGCATATTGTGATATTAGCAAATTCATAGATATTTTTTTTAACAAAAGTGCACATATTTTTAGAAAATAAGGATGAAAATGAGCAATACAAAAGTAGCTTTCAGTGTTGTAATTTCCTTGCATCAGTGTGATAAAATGCTTGTTAAGTATTAATATAGCTGATCAAAATCATTCAAGCTATTTGATTTTGACTATTTTATGATATAGGTGGAAGTTTAGGAAGGAATAACAAATGTCATGTAAAATAAGACTGATACAGTATGTTTGTCAACGTTAAAATATTTACCTTGTTTAAGTCGTTTGTTCCATAAAGTTTCTCTTAGTAAATTGGAGTACTAAAGTGAAATGATTAAAATCAGCGGTAAATAGCAGTTGTTGACTTTGAATGATAACTTTTTTCTGTTTTAATCATGACTGAAAAAAGGAAGTTTCAACGATTTAGATTTACTTTTTTATTGTTCTTTTCAATATACATGCTTGTCTTGATTGCAGTTGCAGACGACAACATCACCGTATCATGCCGGCGAAAGTGACATGTTAAATTTGCAGTTCCATCTGCATATTTCACATTAGAATCTCACTTATATTTTCCATAATGATGCCAGTTTTGATTTTTTTTTCTGCTGGATGCCAAGATATTACCTTACGGTCTATTTTACTTTTGCATTTACATTTTACATTCTGTTTATAAATAATCTGGATGATAAAGTCTATAATGCTGACCATCACACCCGTCGCACAACTTTCAGCAAATTTATAATTATTAATGTAATGAAAGAATCTATCCAAGTAGCATATATATATTACACTTTTTTTAGCTCACCTGAACACAACGTGCTCAAGGTGAGCTTTTGTGATCGCCCGTCGTCCGTCGTCGTGTGTCGTGCGTCGTCAACAATTTGCTTTAAACAACATCTCCTCTGAAACCGCTGGACAGAATTTAATGAAACTTGGCAGGAATGTTCCTTGGGTCAACCTTCACAAAAGTTGCTAAAATAAACTTGATCCATGTAGAACTCTGGTTGCCATGGCAACAAAAAGAAAAAAAATATGAAAACTTTAAAAATCATCTTCTTCAGAACTACTGGCCAGATTTCAAAATAATTTGGTACAGATGTTCCTTGGGTCAACCTCTACCAAAGTTGCTAAAATTATTCCGATCCGTAAAAAAACATGGCCGCCAGAGGCGGGGCTTATTTGCCTTATATGTATATAGAGAAACCTTTAAACAACATCTCCTCTGAAACCACTGGACAGAATTTGATTAAACTTGGCAGGGATGATCCTTGGGTCAACCTTCACAAAAGTTGCTAAAATAAACTTGATCCATGTAGAACTCTGGTTGCCATGGCAAGAAAAAGAAAAAAAAATATGAAAACTTTAAAAATCATCTTCTTCAAAACTACTAGCCAGATTTTTAAATAAATTGGTACAGATGTTCCTTAGGTCAACCTCTACCAAAGTTGCTAAAATTATTCCGATCCGTAAAAAAACATGGCCGCCAGGGGCGGGGCTTATTTGCCTTATATGTATATAGAGAAACCTTTAAACAACATCTCCTCTGAAACCACTGGACAGAATTTGATTAAACTTGGCAGGGATGATCCTTGGGTCAACCTTCACAAAAGTTGCTAAAATAAACTTGATCCATGTAGAACTCTGGTTGCCATGGCAAGAAAAAGAAAAAAAAATATGAAAACTTTAAAAATCATCTTCTTCAAAACTACTGGCCAGATTTTTAAATAAATTGGTACAGATGTTCCTTAGGTCAACCTCTACCAAAGTTGCTAAAATTATTCCGATCCGTAAAAAAACATGGCCGCCAGGGGCGGGGCTTATTTGCCTTATATGTATATAGAGAAACCTTTAAACAACATCTCCTCTGAAACCGCTGGACAGAATTTGATTAAACTTGGCAGGGATGATCCTTGGGTCAACCTTCACAAAAGTTGCTAAAATAAACTTGATCCATGTAGAACTCTGGTTGCCATGGCAAGAAAAAGAAGAAAAAAAAGAAAACTTTAAAAATCATCTTCTTCAAAACTACTGGCCAGATTTTTAAATAAATTGGTACAGATGTTCCTTAGGTCAACCTCTACCAAAGTTGCTAAAATTATTCCGATCCGTAAAAAAACATGGCCGCCAGGGGCGGGGCTTATTTGCCTTATATGTATATAGAGAAACCTTTAAACAACATCTCCTCTGAAACCACTGGACAGAATTTGATTAAACTTGGCAGGAATGATCCTTGGGTCAACCTTCACAAAAGTTGCTAAAATAAACTTGATCCATGTAGAACTCTGGTTCAAAAAGAAAAAAAATATGAAAACTTTAAAAATCATCTTCTTCAAAACTACTGGCCAGATTTTAAAATGAATTGGTACAGATGTTCCTTGGGTCAACCTATTTATCTCAGGTGAGCGATTTAGGGCCTCATGGGCCTCTTGTTTATGTAAATGAAGTGAATATACACTTGGTTGAAATGGACATAAAATTCCATCAATGTGTTAGACTGTTCCATGCTAAATAAAGTATCTGTTCTGTTTTGCTTACATTGGACTGGTATGGTATATATCTTCATACACAGTGAAGCAGGGTCTCTGTATATACCCCCAGTATAAACCCTTTTCCCTCATAGGGGAAACCATGAAAAGACCTATGCAAACAGCATAAAACCAGATCAGCCTGCGAGTAACTCGCCGGGTGGTCAGGTTTTATGCTGTTTGCTGCTCCTCAGTGGTCTGGAAATGAGGACTTTATAATTAAATTTGGTAAGGTTTAACTGTGGTTTTCTGCAGATCAGGCTTTATGTGGTACCTACTGAGTGCGTCAAAATGAGTCTATATGAGGGAAAGGGTTAAAGAGACACTGAGTGAACAGATCCCCTCCAGAACCTCCTCTGGTGCTTTGGAAGCCATGTCATTAGCACCAACCAGAAGGTCGATGACCTGCAGATTAAAACAATGTTTTACAAACAACTTTACAAAATATTTAACCATTTCTGGTAAATCTATATATAACAATGGATATCTCCCTAATTAATCTCATACAGAAAACGCAGTCTGCTGGCCTAAGAACAGTAGGTAGTAGGCGGCACAATTAATATAATTAAAAAAACAAAAACCTGAATGAAAAAAAATGTAATGTGCAGGCCCGGATCCAGCGGGGGGCCGAGGGGGCCTTGCCCCCCCGCCCCTGCCCTGGTCATACATTTTTCTAGGCTATAAAATCTCTTGATTACATCATAGTAGTTTTGTGTAGAGAAAATCCGCATGGGCCCCCGTACTGAACCACCCGCATAACCACCTGACCAGCCAAACTCCTATTGTCTTATGGCCCCCTGCTGTTAATGTGTAGGTAATCCGAATCGGCAGTCGTCCATGACTGCGTGATAAGCATGTGTTAAGGGTATTGCGGACACGTTCACTGACTGAGAGAATTTTACATGTCGTCTGCCAAGTGATCTAACAATTGGGAAAAATAGGCAAATACCAAAAGTTTGTATCAGTTAAAACTATAAACTATTCTAGACAAATGCAGTTTAAGAAATAGCATAAAAATAGTTAAGCTAAAAACAGCAACTAAGCTGGACATTAAAATGTAATTAGCATCGAAACAATTTCATTAGAGCCCAAAAGAATTAATAGTAATAATAAAAAAACTACTTTGACGAAATCTACTTAACGAATTTTTTAATTCACTTTTCTCTACATGTATAAAGTTTTCAATCTTGCATTAAAAGCGGGCTAATAAGCTGCCGGCAGGTTGATGAACTTTCAGGTATGAAAAATTGCCAATTTCGTTTTTGAAAAAGTTAAAAAGGTAATGATTTTTTTCGCTGTAGCAAACTGCAGAGTAGATGCATACCTATCGCTAGCCATGTAAATTAAACTTAATCAGAAATGGGCTGTGTTTCTAAATGTCATCAGCTTTACTATTTTTACATAACTTTCTTAGTATTATTTTTATGAAACTAAGTCCTAAATATTTTTCCTGAAAGGAATAAATGCAAACAGTAGGCCGATACATCGTTATGTTCAATTTTTAATATTTACGAATATAATAATCTACATGTATGTGTATTCATGGTCTCTTAATATAGAGACCCTGGTGTATTTTAAATTCATAAAACACATGAATATGAAATGAAAGAATTTGAAAATTTCAATCTTTCCATATTTTGGGACAATGTATATGTAGATTATGCATGTTCACTAATTCAAATCAAATCCAGGTAATCAGTCATTGAGCAATGTTACTGATAAGTCAATGAATACGAAATACTAATGCACAGAAAACACAATTAATGTGCGAAATAAAACGGATATTAAAGATTTTATATTAAATATCAACATCTTTTATTACTGAATATTGTTTGTTTTGTCACTGATTTAACATTTAGAAAAAGAAAAAAATGTACCAAAAATCGACACGCAGAAGGGGCTCAAACCTTCTGCAACCGCCGACCCTAAAACGTGCGCCCAATTTTATTTATTTTTTATTTGGGATGTCTGTGTGTGAAGGCTGCTTCCAGATCGACAATTAGACAGTCAATATTACCAAGTTCGAACCTAATACAGCATATACCCGGTATTCCCTTCAACATATTTCCTCAGATTTAAACAAAACTGCCTTTTACAATGTTGAGTCTATAACTGATGACTATTCAAAGCATTCACTAATTGATAGTGTACACAAGTCAGTTTTTTTTTGGTCGGGGGGGGGGGGGGGTCCAAAAAGCACTTATTAGTCCCCCCCCCCCCCCCCACCTTACTACCGTCATTTTTTAATACAACTGTAGTCAAATACAATTGCACAGTAGTTATTCAAAAACATGACTTTGCGAAGGTAAAATATAAAATTATATCGCTCAAATTTCAGTCCCACTTGAAATTTTTTGCCATGGGTATGTACTCCCGATGGAAAAAGATGGGCTTCGGGAGGTGTTGGGAACAGGTTCCCCTGTGTCCCGTGGAAGCTTCGAAAGCGTTGCGAGCCATGTGGAATCATCGGGAGGCCTCGGGAGAACTTCATTGCTTGCATACGAATAGGTTCCCGGAAGCTCCCGGGAAGCATTCACGGAGATTCCGCGAAATATTTTTTCCTCCGAGGAACCCCCTAGGCTTCGGTGATGTCCCGAAGGTTCGGCGACCTTTCTGTGACACATTCCAGATCTTGTGATCGAATCTCAGAATATTCGCAAAAATTGCGGCAAGCCCACTCTAAAATTTGTGGCTTTTTTGGTCAACTTTAGACTGAGATGGTCAAAAAGGCAATGGGACATTGCTGGGGGCATCCTCATAAACCCCCGAAAGTCTACCCCTGATTTTGTCCATCGCCAAATTCTCATAATCTCCATAATCTTCCCCCCTAATCTACGGGGATATTCCTTCGTTGATGTTTCAAATTTGGTGAAGCTCCGGGGCACCTTCCCCGATCATCGGCAAAATTTCACGAGCATCGAGAGCCATCCTCGATAATACAAGGCCATTGTACCATAACCGAAATATCAGTGAACGTTTCAACGGACCAAAGCTTCTCATGGGACTGCTCCGTCTATTTGGCCCAAACATCTGATGCCATCGGGAGAAAATTTGTGTATTTCCACATCGCCGATGATTTTTCTCCAGTGGGACCTAGGCATTAGATCCATTGTCTTCAAGTTTCAAACAACAACAACAACACATAAAAAAACTTCACTTTTATCCCCAGATACCCTTCAGAATGCATCTCCGTCACACTAAAAACCTTCTTTTCCCGGGGGAGCATGCCCCAGGACACCCCTAGCACTCACATCACATTCAGACTTTGGCCCCCCCCAGTGGAAAAATTCTGGACCCGGGCCTGATGTGTGTGTATATATTGTTTCATTTGACCATATTGCTGTCAGGCCAATGCAGAAAATGCACACTCTCAGAAAAAAAAGATATATGCAATTTAAAAACATGAAAAAATATATAAATTGTGGTTCAAGTCAGGCCTTAGATCACAATTTATTTTGCAGTATGATCTATATCAACAATAGGCTATACCTATAGATATGAAATTTTGTGTGACTTTAAATTGTTATACACAGACGCTTCAAATCTTTTAATTTGGATATCTCTTGGTAATTAATACAAAAGTATATCAAATCTGAGTGCACGAGCAAAAATGGTGCAGTAAACTATGTCCCAACTTCGAGTGGAAATATTAAAAGCAAAATAATAATAAGTTTAAAAAAAGCCCCAAACTTGCATAAATCTGCTTAAAAAATCTGGATGTTGATTTATTTTCACTCTTCCAGGCCAATGGCCATGCATATTCCCCAGACGTGCAAAATAACTGCTTTAACCTATGGTTGAGCTATGCCCCAAGAAACTCATTCTCACCATTAACATTGCATACCTCATCTTTTGGGTCTCCTAACTAAAAATGAATGTTCACATTTATCCCATCTCTTCACCAAAAAAATCAAACAATGGGACCATTTTGTGTGCAACTGCTTTCGTATTAATTAATACATATCCTATCTCTTTGCAAGCTATAACATAAACAAATTCTGCAGAATGACATTATAAAAAAACAACATTTCGCTATACTTGGTAAATTTCGTTATACTCGTTCCAATTTGTGTCATTTCGCATTTCAGTCGCTCTTCACCCTTCTACTTTCACTTTGTAGGCAATTGATATCACTTTTCAAAGTTTTGCAGCAAGGTAACTTAATAAAAGATATTCAAAGTATTTAAACACGATGGATTGTTGTTAGGCTACAATCCCATAAAATTCCCATATGTTTCCTACTTCTTCAAAGGCACTCGATTGCACTGCCCGCCGTTTTTTTTTACGTCATGACTTAATTTAAAATAAAAAAGAACGCAAATTCAATCATTAACAATTTGAAATTCCAGATTCTAGACTTAGGTTATACGATAATAGGCATGTGCCTATCAATAGTATGTATTGTCACAGTTGACTGTTTTGTGCAATGTAGATCTAGTAGTGAGCTTTTGTTGTTTTTTTAGAATTTATATATATATACATATTTTAAGTCGTAATGTAGTGCAATTACATTAGGAAGAACCAAAAGTCTTAAGTATGATAAAGAAGATTGATGTCATGTAAAACAGTAACAGTGTAAACCTTATTCTCATTCTCCATTCTTGCTTTTGAATTATATATTTTTATCCTCGTATCTTTTTTCAGATCTTGTAAAGTGCATCAAGCATGGGCTCGAGAGGGAGAACATCAAGGCGTGGAAGAGGAGATGGCTGGGAGGTTTATGTAGGTCACGCCACTTGGTGGATTTACTCGGTGTGCAGGGTTCTGACAGGAATTTTGTTTCACTGATAATAGAAGACGACCAATACCCTTCAAGCTTGGAATTTCGTGCCAAGATGTTAGAAAATTTGAAAAATTGTCATGGAATAAAATAGCAAATCTAGGGAATGAATGTAAATGACATATTGATTACATGGCTTTTTTTCTCTTTTTATCAGGAGCAATTCATAGATGCCTTCCCCTCTGAAAAATTCTTCATGTTTATGCAGTTATCTACAAGTATGTACTATACTCCAGGATTTTTCTTTCCCCAATGAAAAAAATGATGTTTTCCACAAAATATGATATTAAGGCCCATTCTCCAAATTCTGAAGAAAAGGCTTGGATCAGTTTATCAACAAATGAAATTATAAACTGCCTGTGTGAAAGAATCTCTGTCAAATTTTTGGTAAAGTGAACCATTTTTTAGCTTGTCTGTTTTGAAGAAAAAGTCAAGCTATTATGATAGCTGGACTTAAATGTTGACATGTAAAAGAGACGAGCGTTGGTGATGCTCTGCCAAGCTCTTGTTCTGTTGTGTATTTATAAGGGATTTTTGCATTCATATATACATTTTGGCCATGGGAATATATAGCCTAATACCAACTTTAAAAATAGCTGAAAAAAATGTTTAACCCATTCCTTCATAGAGGAAACCATGAAAAGACCTATGCGAACAACATAAAACCAGATCAGCCTGCGAGTTACTCGCAGGCTGATTAGGTTTTATGCTGTTCGCTGCTCCTCAGTGGTCTGGAAATGAGGATTTTATAATTAAGTTTGGTAAGGTTTAACTGTGGTTTTCTGCAGATCAGGCTTTATGTGGTACCTATTGAGTGCGTCAAAATGAGTCTATATGAGGGAAAGGGTTAAACCAAACTTTGCACATCATTTAATCCAGCAAGTGAAATGGCCATGACCTTACCAGAAGCTGTGAGGAGGGCCTTTCGGATTAGGAATCTTTAGTTGATTTCAAAGTTTCAATATGTATTTAAAATTTGTATATGTGTTACATAAAACAGACGATTGTTTTTATAATTGAGAAAATGATAATTGTTTCTGATTTGAAGACACATTTAAAACATTGCATTACTGCTGTATGTACATCATACTTAAACATATTATTCCTGGTACATGTATTCAAAATCATTTGTTTCTGTTTTCGTTCTTCAGGGTGGATATATGAATGCAAAACGACAGAAGTTAAAAGACCAGTTTGAACAAGAAACTCCTGGCCAGCTGAAGAGATCTGAGAGCACTTCAAGTATATTCAAAGGTGTTACCATCTATGTGAATGGTTATACAAGTACGTCTTAATTATGCTGCTGATTATGATGATGATATGCTTATAAAATAATTAATCAGAATTACGATTGAATCTAAATTGTTGTCTTAGTCAAAATGTAGAAAAGGTGTTATTTATTAAGGCATAAAAAAGTTTTGTTTCTGGTTACCCCGACCGACCCATTATATCATCCCCCGACAAGTTTTTTTTAACAATGCTGAAAAAATGACATCAGAATTACTATTCAAGTTTGTAGTTTGTAAAAGGAATTTCTTTGTAAATGTAGATGAATTCTAAAATCTAGTGCATAATGCATAATAAGAATCTTTTCTGTCTCCCTATCTTTATTCAAATAATTTAATAACAGTCATGATGGAGACAGCCATTTTGAAATTAAGAATTAGTTTTGAATTTACTTAAAAACAATATGGACATCGATTTTGTTATCAAACATAGGCATATTAATATCAGTAACAAAAATAGTGTTATTATTTGAAAGCATTTCAAAACCTCTGAATGCATCTATGCAGCAGTAGAGCTTAAGTATTGTAAAACTTTCTTGGCCTTATTTGTCATAAAATATGTTTTGAGTGAGAGAGATATCTAATGAATCAAGTAAAGTTACGTGTGTGATTATCATTATTTTCAGAGCTTTCATCAAAATAGACAGAGAATAATTCTTACTTGCGGTAATTTATTACAGTACACAAAGTAGACAGAGGGTGAAAATAACTGTGTTGGAACATTTTCAGAGCCTTCTTCAGACGAGCTAAAACGTTTGATGATGTTACATGGTGGGGCTTATGAACACTACTTGTACAGAACCCGAATCACCCACGTTATAGCCACGAACCTGCCTGACAGTAAAGTGAGGGAGATCAGAGGGATGAAGGTTGTCCGACCAGAGTGGATCACTGACAGGTTAGATTGAGATTAATTTAACCCTTTCCCTCATATATACTCATTTTGACGCCCTCAATAGGTATCACATAAAGCCTGATCTGCAGAAAACCACAGTTAAACCTTACCAAATTTAATTACAAAATCCACATTTCCAGACCACTGAGGAGCAGCGAACCGCATAAAACCTGATCAGCCTGCGAGTTACTCGCAGGCTGATCTGGTTTTATGCTGTTCGCATAGGTCTTTTCATGGTGTCCTCTATGAGGGAAAGGGTTAACCTCTACTTGAGTATAGACTCATTTTGACATATTGGAAAGCAGACCCAGATCAGACAGCTCCTTTTCTTGTTTGCTCATGCAATATTGAAGCTCAGATTGTTCTCTGTCTGAAAAATCAACTGTTTCATAACACATAAAGTTTAGTCAGTAAATATAAAGTCATGAATTTATACATGAATATTCATGAGGTAAAGAGTTACTGTGTACTACATGATGCCTTGGCAAACAGAAATCCAAGATCAGACATTTCTTTCCGGAAGCTGTCTAATCATGGTCTCCTCTCTTTGCATATAAAATATTGTTGCTTTGATTCTGTATAGTCTGCACAGCAAAACAAAACAAGGTTTCAATTTACCATTTTAAGTTATCTAAATTCAAAATTGCCTAATTATAAATTTGTACATGAAAAGGGTTAAATTGCCTCAATGCCTGCATAGCATGGCAGACACATAGGGATCCTTTTTGCGGTTGCGGAATCACCAAACCCTCTCGTTGCAAGCTTCAACTTCAACACTATTGCATGGATTCAATCCAAACTTGGAACATGCAGGGGTGTAAAATTTTCTTTAAGGTCACTCGTCCTATAGGACGAGTAGGTGAAAAATCTTACTTGTCCTTAAAAAAAGTTAGTGCTGCCCATAAAGTTGTACATGTACAAAGCTTTTGATATTTTGCAGAAACACCGCAAAACAATTTTTCTTCTTTTTTCATCAACCACGGAATGATATAGGTATTTTCTTGTGCGTTTCGTTTTATCATAGGCGCTTTGTTGCTTCCTACGTTTTAACTCTTACTTTTTTTGTATTTTCTTTGTCTCCACTGCGGAGAAGCGTCTTCATTGACAATTGTTTCGACATTTTGACTGCCGGAAGCAAAACATATTTGCAGTCCCAGACTGTGCCACAGTCCCGGACTGTGCCGCAAACTAACAAAAAACATATTGAAAAAACACCGTAGAATATTGTGAACCAGTTTGCGCTAGCACCGTGCGGATCTTTCTAAAAAATGAGCATTGCTATGGTGATATTTTGTCAAAATTAGCTCCCCTGATCAAGTAAAGAGTTTTATGATCTCGATTAACCATCCTAACAATATGAAATTCATTTTTTACTGAAACATTTCTTTTTTGGCCACGAAAAGTTACTCGCCAGTCGGAAGAGTGTTCAGGGAAATTATGCTGGTCCGACCATGAAATTCACTCGTAAATACGAGCGGACGAGTGGATTTTTACAGCCCTGACATGGATACCTTTTAAGGTGTAAAAGTGCCGTGCATAAGAACAGTAACTCTAGCTCATCTAAATCTTGAATTATCCCATTTAATTAATTTTGTTTAGAAAAAAACAATGTCAGGTGCATTACTTCTATACTATTGAATGGATTCACTCCATACTTGGATCATGGATACTTTATGAGTTTAGAACCATAACTCTAGCACTTGATTCTTGAATGACCCCACTTAGTTGATTTTGTTAGAAAAAATTGTCTTGAACATAATTTCAACACTGTTGCTTGGCTTCACTTCAAACCTGCAACATATATACCTGATGAGGTGTAAAAGTGCATTGCACAAGGACCATAACTCTAGCTCATCTAATTCTTGAACCCTCCCTCTTAATTAAATGTCTGGAGCATAAACTATGATCCAAAACTTGGATCATGGATACCTTATAAGGTGTAGAAATGTATTGCTCAGAAACTGTAACTCTACCTCCTACAATTACCCCCCTCCCTTTTGTTCATTTTGTAAAAAAGAGTTACTTCAATACTATAATATGGTGGATGCATATCAAACTTAGATCATGGATACCTAATGAGGTGTTGAAGTGCAATACATAGTCCTAAATCTTGCTTGTTGTGCACCCAGCATAGCATGGCAGTTAGATTGGGATCACTTTTATATGTCGGTGTTTGCATCAAATGAAATGACTTTTTACATGTATAGTGATAACTTGTGGGATGAACCAAAATTGATTTTATCAATTTTGATTGTTTGATACTCACCTTTCTGTGACAACTGCTGGAGTGCAGATAACACACATGCTCTAAGGAACACCCATCTAGTTTTGGTATCTGACCTTTAGGCCCACGATAAATTCAAGCACAGAACGTATCCTGGTGGTTACAGTATATTTTTGATATCATAGGTTGTTTGTTGGATCAGTATGATGTAGCCTAAGCAATTTTGACATGGCATATAGGAGTGGATTAGCCAAGTATAGGACTGTATAGCCCAGTTCCAGAATAGCATTACTGAGTGTTGTATCTTGCTCCCTGCCTAAGATGTGATATCAGAGCAATGAAACACTGTGCATTGTTTTCTAATGTTGTAATTCTCTAAATGACCCTGACACTGTCTGGAAATTGTAATTAAAACATGCAAGAAATTTGGTAAAGTAAGTATCAGTTGTAAGCTTCATGTACAGACTATTTTAAGATGTTGTTATTGGTGTTACAGTATTGAAGCAGGGAAACTGTTGTCATACACCAACTATCAGCTCTACACTGCACAGACTGGTCGACAGAAAGGCCTCACAAACTTCACTGTACAGCATAACCAGTCAGCTGACAGTGCTGGTTCCCTGCAGTCCAAGGACAGCTTGAACAGTGCAGGTTCATGCGGTTCCCTCAGCCTGAACAAACATGGCTCTTCAAGCTCTTTCCTTGAAGATGCTGGTGGATCTAGTGAAGATGGGTCTGGAAATGTGGAGGAGGCTGAAAAAGAAAGTTCAGTTGACAATGTTGATGAAAAGGAAAACAACGCCGTGTTAGATAGGAGAAAACTCATGTCACCATCTAAACAGGGTAGTGTGCAGTATACATCAAGAGCTGGGGATCCAAAGTTTTTGAATGAATATTACAGTAATTCAAGACTCCATTACCTGTCAACATGGAAGGCTGAATGTAAAAGTTATATCAACGAACTGCAGAGTAAAGGCAGTGATTACCCAGGGAGGGAACGGCTGCGGAGACTGGTGCAGGACAGGGGGAGGTCTGAGGATGGGGCTTGTTGGGGGTCAGGGAAAGTGAAGAAGTGTGTCATGCATATTGACATGGATTGTTTTTTTGTCTCAGTGGGGTTACGGAAACGACCAGACCTCATAGGTAAGCTTTTGGATATAGATATTGTAAGTTTTACATCACTGTAAAATAATACTGATAAGAATATATTTGAAATCAGAAATTTGAAAAACATCAGAGGGCTGCTAGTTCCAGATATGTGTTAAGTGGAAATGAAATAAACGTTAAAGTGCCACTTTTGGAATCTTATAGTTAGCTTGCAACTAAAAGCAGGTTGACTGTTAAATAACAGAGGTTAAACTGATTATCACTTAGGAAAGTTTTGAAACCATTTTAAATCCTCTGTTTCCTCATTCCTGTTTGACATGATGCTATATTTTCTTAAGGTGATGATCTGTTTTTATGCCCCAAATTTGAAAGGTGCTGGGTAGCAATATAGATTAGCCACTGAGAAACAGTTTGCCCGTTTTTCTGTTCATCACACAATCTTGTTTTGCCTTTGTTTTGCACATATCTCCATAACTGTATGACTAGATTCATAAAACTTCAAGAAATGTTCACTAGAACAGGAAGATGAGTTATGACCCTTGACTTAATGAAAATGACACAAAGTTGGGACAACCCACATTCAGTAGACATTTCTAGTTTTCAACTATAAAGGAAATGACCTGTACATTCAGTAAACAAGAATAATCTGCATTATATTTCAGGCTGATCAGGTTCATTACTGACTGCTACATTTAAAGCAGCTTGTTCACAGATGGTCATTGATTAAGAATTTAATTTTTTACTATATGTATGTATTAGTCAATAAATACCCATTTACAATACACATGGTCACCCAATGCAACTTTCCGTGATTGTAAAAAAAAAATGGGTGCTTTCCCCATTACAAGCAATACCATCATAGATGGTATTGAAACTATATTTAGAATGAACAAACCTCACTTCTGGTACATGTGCTTACTTAATTGGCTGAACTTACGAAATCGCTACCCTGAACTGGTGAAGACGCTTTGTTGCAAAACGTGTCACATGGCACTGCAAGCACCTTCATGGGGATATTGTATTCTATATTTAACAGATTTTGTCAAAGTTGCATTTACAAAAACAGCATTTTCCTGTGCAGTGTGACCTACATTTTTTGAGTTAATTTGTCAGGAAAAAAAGACTTCACCAACATAAATGTCGAGGGAGAGTAGAATATTTTTTTAATTTCTACCAATCATCTGTGAACAATCTGTAACGAATGAGATGTTAAATCTACAAATCTTCAGATTGAAATTTTCTTTCTGTCCAATCAGACATCTTATGGGTCTTACCGTGACAATGTGTAAGGTTAATTCAGCATTGCCATTTCCCCTGTAGAGGGTCCTCCTCCCCCCTACAATGGCCATGTTCCCGCAAATTTGTGGTGACTCTATATGAAGGGGTACATAGTTAAGGAAAAGCAGCAGTTGTACCACACGTTACAAATCTCAGTGGAATTTTTTAATAGTAAGCTGTTAAGTTAAGGGTTTTTTTAAAGCAGCAAAAAACTAACACTATAAAAGGAACTTGTTGTTGCAGGTAAGCCAGTTGTTGTGACACATTCAAGAGGGAAAGGACTTTCAGATGAGGCAGAGTACAGTCAGATAAGAAAACAAGAGCAAATTGCCTGGGCCAACAAACGCTCTGGGAAGAAGGGCAGCAGTCCCTTGAAAAAGATGATGCCAGGTTAGTTAATATTTAAAGCAAGAGATGTGGAATCTAGAAGTTATGTACCTTTTTCTTACCTTTTACCTGTATGCTTGACCTTGACCTTTGAGCTACTGACCATTTTTATACACCCATCAAATGACAAGCTGTATTCAACTATGGCAGGTGGGCAGACAGGAGGGTGGATGGCATGCATTCAGGTTACCTGCTCTCTAACTCAATCAAACATGAACCAATTTTTGTGTCGCCTGCATAGCATGGCAGACACATAGGGATCACTTTGTCCGTCGTCGTCGTCGTCGTCGTCGGCGTCGTCGGCGTCGTCGTCGGCGTCGTCGGCGTCACACTTTCTTGTCCGGAGCATAACTCGAAAAGTATTTGAGGTATCACCTTGAAACTTAAAACATGGATAGATCACATTGAGGTGGAGTGCAGTGCACAAGAATGATAACTCTGACTTTCGTATTTTCTGAGTTATTACCCTTTGTTGATTCTGAGATTTTATTTTTGTCCGGACCATAACTCAAAAAGTATTTGAGGTATCACCTTGAAACTTAAAACATGGATAGATCACATTGAGGTGGAGTGCAGTGCACAAGAATGATAACTCTGACTTTCGTATTTTCTGAGTTATTACCCTTTGTTGATTCTGAGATTTTATTTTTGTCCGGACCATAACTCAAAAAGTATTTGAGGTATCACCTTGAAACTTAAAACATGGATAGATCACATTGAGGTGGAGTGCAGTGCACAAGAATGATAACTCTGACTTTAATATTTTCTGAGTTATTGCCCTTTGTTGATACTCAGACTTCATTTTTGTCTGGAGCATAACACGAAAAGTATTTGAGGTATTACTTTGAAACCTCACAGGTGGAAAGATCTCATGGAGTGCATTGTGCAAGAATGATAACTGTTGTATTTTTGGAGTTATTTCCCTTTGTTTATTTTTTTGGATTTAATTCTTGTGTGGTGCATAACTTGTAAAGTATTTGAAGTGTTGCCTTAAACATTTATAGTAGATAGATCTCATTGGTCTGAGTGCAGTACACAAGAATGATAACTCAATAATGATAATGATGACTACAAGCTTGCAACATATATATAATTAACGTCATAAGTGCTTAATGACGTCATAATTTTTCTTACAGTTAATGTTTTGAATTCATAGTCATTCTGACACTCCTCTGATGAAGACTGTATAGTCGAAAGTGCTCGGGAAAATTATTACATATTGCACTGTTTGAATATTTTTTTCCCCCCCCCCCAAAAAAAAAAAAAAAAAAAAAAAAATATATATATATATATATATATATATATATATATATATATATATATGTGTGTGTGTGTGTGATTTGGTGTTATTTTGTACCTCACAAAATAGATTATGCTTTATCAATAATTTGTCAAAAGATCGATTTTCTAGTTAATTCTTTCATCAAACATGCTTAAATGCAGGCGACACAAGTGTTCCGAGGAACACCCACATCTAGTCTTAAAACTTGGTCACAGTGTGTATGGGCACAATATCTTGACCATGATAGATAACCAGCCAGAATGTCTGAGACATTCCAGAGTTATAAACCTTGAATTGATGAAAATTTCAAAATTAACTGACTTCTCTTAACAATGATAAACGTGAATTGATCTATACCAAACTTTGTCACAATGTGTAATGGCAAAATATTGGGGCCAAGTTTGATAACTAACTGGAATGTCCTAGACACCTGAGAGTTATGGTCCTTGAACTGATGAAAAAAATGCAAATTTTATAGTGACTGCTCTCTAACAATGACAAACATAAATTAATCATTACCAAACTTGGTCATAATGTGTATGGGCACAATATCTCGGCAAAGTTTGATAACCAGCCAGTATGTCTCAGACACTCCAGAGTAATGGCTCTTGAAGTTATGAAGTTGCAGGACAGGCATAATTGTGATAACCAGCGCTCTTGTTGTTTTATTCCCAAGAGAGAATTATTCAAAGAATAAGGAGAGCTTTCCTACTCACCTGAAAATCTGCGTCATTGTTGCTGTAATGCTTTGATTACAGTTTTGCCTGCAAGTTACTCCCATGCATATATATTAGGAATCGGTTATGTTTATTGATTTCATACTCTGGTAAGGTCATTAGGAGCATTAAACAAATTAGATAACTCTTGACCCAATTTAATTCAAGTTATAGCCCTTTTTTGGACTTAGAAATTTTGGTTAGAGTTTTGTATACAACATACTGTGATGCTTATATCTTAATAATCAGTGATTAAATTGACTTGAAACTTATAAAGGTGTTGTAGCGGATCAGACTATCAAGTTAGATAACTCTCGACATATTTTATTGTAAATTTTGGTCCCATTTTAACTTAAAAACAGGATTTTAAACCTTTGATAAAAGGCTAATCTGCTTGGTTTATATCAGCTGTTCTTATTTGTTTACTTGTTATACCCCCGAAACAAAGTTTGGGGGGGTATATAGGAGTCACCCGGTGGTCGGTCGGTTGGTCGGTCGGTCGGTCGGTCGGTCGGTCGGTCAGTCCAGCGGTCCGTTGCATTTTCCTTGTCCGGAGCATAACTTGAAAACCACAAGTTGGAATTCAATACAACTTCATGCAATGATCAAGCACATGGAGAGGAAGTGCAGTGCACAAGAACCATAACTCCATCTTGACTTATTACAGAGTTATTGCCCTTTGTTACTTTTCCTTGTCCGGAGTATTACTTGTAAAGTACTGGTTGGATTTCAAAACAATTTCATACAATGGTCAACCACAATATGAGGAAGTGCAGTGCACAAGAACCATAACTCTATCTATAGGAATTACAGAGTTATTGCCCTTAGTTACTTTTCCTTGTCCAGAGTATAACTTGTAAACTACTGATTGGATTTCAAAACAATTTCATACAATGGTCAAGCACAATGAGAGGAAGTGCAGTGCACAAGAACCATAACTCTATCTAGAGTAATTACAGAGTTATTGCCCTTTGTATTTTTTCCTTGTCCTGAGTATAACTTGTAAAGTACTGATTGGATTTCAAAACAATTTCATACAATGGTCAAGCACAATGAGAGGAAGTGCAGTGCACAAGAACCATAACTCTATCTATAGGAATTACAGAGTTATTGCCCTTAGTTACTTTTCCTTGTCCAGAGTATAACTTGTAAACTACTGGTTGGATTTCAAAACAATTTCATACAATGGTCAACCACAATATGAGGAAGTGCAGTGCACAAGAACCATAACTCTATCTAGAGTAATTACAGAGTTATTTCCCTTTGTTACTTTTCCTTGTTTTTCTTGTCCTGAACATAACTCGAATATTATACATGGTATATACATGTAAACAGATGGCGACTAGGAGAAGTGCAGTGTCCAAGAACTGTAACCTTATATTTTTAAACTACTGTGACAAACAACCATTATTGACTCTCTATCAACTTTAAATAAAAACTTTACTTACTTATTACTATCACAACCAATATACTATGTATACAGGTTCTTATCTATGCTCTGCCTGAAGTCTGGCTTCTCCTGCATTAAAGTATTTTGCGGGGGTATTAATCACCTTCAGTGATAGCTCTAGTTTGATATGCAGGTGTTGTGGATGACCTTGGTTTCCCAGACCTGTCAGATTCTGACAGTGGTGAGGAGGAACCAGCCAACAAGGCTGCTACCATGGCAACCAAAGAAACCTTCCATTCTCGGGCTGAAATTGCTTCTTGCAGTTATGAGGCTAGAAAGGTAAATTCTTTGATTAAATGAAAGATTATTTCCATGATATTTCTGTAGCCTTAGACAATTTATCTGTACAAAGAATGATTAAAGATATAATCCTAATTCCTCTTTTTGAAGATTCATCAGAGGAAAAAAGAAAACAACATTTTTTAGGTAGAATGTCATTTTGACTCCAAAAAATCTACATTTACACTTAAATATAGGACGTCAACATTTGCCTCATAAGTTTTAGTTTCCTTGAAGGCAAATCAAATCCTAGACTCTAAACAAGGAGGAGCATTATCGTTCATTGTTTTTACTCTTTAAATTCTTCCATGTATGCCCAGATAACAGCTGTATAAAGATTTAGAAACAGCAAGAGGCTTACAGTGTTTTCAGTATCTTGACAAAGTTAGTTTAACTTGTGTACAGTTTGCTTAAGACCTCTTCAATGTTCTTCCTGTGTTTTTAAGCATTTTTTCAGCCCTGTCTTTCCCATTCTTGGTTATCTGCTGGCAAATAGTATCACAAACAAAATCATGTGTTCTTTTGTATAAGCCAGGTCAACCATTGACTAATCTTTATCCCAGTCCAGGATAGCTATTTGGCAGCCTGTAAGTCAATTTGAATTTTCTGTAAGCGCTGAAACAGTGAAATTGAAGACCAGTGGTGCATTATGAAATCCCCAGCACCGAATTGATCAGCAGAAAATTTATCTTCATAGTCAGTGAAATATGAAAGTAGTTCACTGCATTTACCAGAAATAAGATTTTTATTTTCAAAGACAGGACATTATCAATCAATTTTAATTAAATTTTATCTTATTTTCACATCTGTACAGGCTGGAGTGAGGAATGGGATGTACATGGGAGAAGCAAAACGTGTCTGTCCAGATCTGATTACTATTCCATATGATTTTGAAGGTTACAAGTCAGTGTCCAGGATCTTCTACAACACAGTTGCAAGGTAATAGACACAACATGTTCCGATAGAGCATATAAATTCATAGAGGGATATCAGTCTGTTTACATAGATAAACACCCTCTGTGTTTTGAGGCCACCTCTACCATACAACCATCCTGCATAAAGGCTAGCCACTGGATTCCAAAATATGCAGACACGTGAGAGCTGAGCAGTATATTTTTGTAATCCTCCAGTCTAGCCACCATAGACAGGGATGACTATCTTGACATGGACCTTTGGCAAGAGAAACCTTATCATCTGATGGTATATTCTTGATTTTAAGGACAACCAGCTCCGAAACTTCTTAATATTGTAAACAGACATAGAAAATGGGAAGGGTACCAGTAAATTGTAATTGTTGTTAATTTGAATTGTCTAAGAGGATATTTGATCATATATAATATATACATTTTAGATAATAGATTTCCTGTCACTGATGACATTTTCTTGACATCAGATACTATTTAAGAAGAAACATTTTTTTTGATAGACCAACCTTCTAATATTCTTTTCTTAGACTTCTAGATGTTTCCATGTTTCGTTTCGATGTAGACAATGTATCGGGTATTTATTGTCAACTGTTTATTGTAATTGTAACACTAACATATAAATCTGTATATTTTTTCCCTCTTCTTTTCTAATATGTATTTCTTTTTTCTTTCACTTTATTTATTTTCTATACAGTTCTTTTTGTCGTCTATGTTTATATTTCCGATAGTCATTTATGTGGCAAAAATAAAAATATACAGATAGAGAGAGGGAGAGAGAGAGAGAGATTAAAATCCAAATGAATAAAAAATGAAATGTTGAATATAAATTTGGTATCAAACAAGGCAAAATTTGTTAAAAATTCCTTATTTTCATTCCAGTTATACCCATGACATAGAGGCTGTGAGTTGTGATGAAATGCTGGTGGACTGTACAGACATCCTGGCTGATACAGGCGCCACACCCCTGGAATTTGCTTCCCAGTTGCGGCAGGAGATACACCACAAAACTGGCTGTTCGGCATCAGCTGGCCTGGGTTGGTTTCTGCTGTCCTAGTTATTAAATTCTTTGGTATAGGACTTTTAGAGACCTGTATATTCATCTTTATGATGCCCCAGCTTCAGAGAATAAAGTTGAGGCTATATAGGAATCTTATGCATTATCACATCATGTCCCGCAAAAAAGTTCCATATCTTTTCATATTGTCATTGCCTCAATATCTGCCCTGCCTTCATTGAAGGCGACCGTTAGCTCACATTAGCTAACAGTTGCAAGTTGGTACCCTGCTTACGTTCTATACACTGCAATATAACGGGTGCAACCGATCATGCTAGCGATTGTTAAGGTCACTGAATGCATGGCTGTTTGATCCTAGTATCATTTTGGGCTCTTGTTATATGTAAAGCAACTGCCATTATCTCTCTTTCCAGCA
>CM037792.1:45209482-45242782 GCA_021229015.1 Solen grandis
GGTAAACCCCAATACAATACAATATAAATATACTAGCTACATAAAGAAGATTTCAAAGATTTTTTTCTTCTATGAAACCATTGGTTTGAATTAAATTTCTCATGGCATATATGGTCACCTCATGGCTGTCTACCATAATTGCAAATAATAAAATTGATCCCTTGAAAAATGAATCGCATATAAGGGTCGTCTAGTTTCCTTAAATACTCTATATAGAAAATTTAATTTTTTTTCTCTCCTGGATATAAGGTTCAAAATTAATTCTTGTTTTACACCATTGATTACCTCAAGGTTTCATACCCTAATTGTGCAAGCATTTTTGATCCCTCGAAAAATGAGGCCTTCAGATGATTGACTAACTTAAAAATTCTTTCTATTTGAAACTTGAATTTGGTTGCTGCTGGTCTCTATCAAAAATTGTTCAAATTGTTTTTGATTGGTTGAAAAAGTAGCTAGGTCACAGGAGCTAAAACAGATTTTAAAAATGCAATTTTGAAACCTTCTTCTGTAAAACTGCAGAGCTTAGATATTTAGTGTGTAGCATTGTCTAGTGGACATCTACCAAGTTTGTTCAAATCATGACTCTGGGGTAAAAATTGGTCATGCCCCAGTGGTCACTTTTATAAAGATCTAGAAAAATCTTCTTGTCAGAAACTACAATGTTAAAATTTAGATATTTAGTGTGTAACGTGGCCTTACAGACACTACCAAGATTGTTCATATCCATGGGATCAAAAATTATTTTACATTTGCATATTTAGAAAAATCTTGGGCCTAGGTCAAAATCGGCTCTGCCTCAGGGTCACTTAATTTTACATAGACTTAAATAGGAAAACTAGAAAAATCTTCTTGTCAGAAACTTAAAGGTCTGGAGTTTATTTATTGGTATGTAATATGGACCACTGGACATCTATCAGCCTTGTTCACATTATGGCCCTGGGATCAAAATTGGCCCCACCCAGGGGTCACTTGATTTTATAGGTATGACCATCCAAATTTGGACCACAGGTACAGTTTTGTGTGGAATTACGTTTATTTTGCTGTACTTCAGCATGGATTTTGTATTTGATTAAACTTGGCAGGGATGATCCCTGGGCGAACCTTCACAAAACTTCCTAAAATAAACATGATCCAGGTAGAAATCTGGTTGCATTGGAAATGGAAGGAAATGAATTATGAAAACTTTAACAATCATCTCCTTCAAAACTACTAGCCAGATTTCAAAATGTTTAAGTACAGATGTTCCTTGGGTAACCCTATACTCAGGTGAGTTGGTCCTCTATGGCCCTCTTGTAAAATAATTTTGCACAGATGTTCCTTTGATCACTATCTACCAAGATAGTTCAAATTATTGGGATCCATTGAAAAAAATGGCCACCAGGGGGTGGAGCCCCGTTTTCCTTAAATGTTTGTTTGTTGGGTTTAACGTCCCACCGACAGTATTTCATTGGAGACGATGTCTGCTTGAGACAGATGTAGTGCGGCCACATTGCAGTATCATGCTGTAGACATGTAGCATGATTCCACACCCAGTCACATTATCCTGACACTGGGCCAACCAGACCTGCAATTACCCCTTATATGCTGAGCACCAAGCAAGGGAGCTATAACAGTACCATTTTATACGACTTTGGTATGTTGCAGCCGAGGATCTAAACCACGACCTCCCGCCCCCAAGGCGGACGCTCTAACCACTCTGTTTCATTAAAAAAAAACTCAACTCAGTTTATTAGGCAATTCGGCAATACGATATGCCATTGGCCGAACACATATAAACGTACATGCAAACATGGCTAATATGAAAATACATTATGATACATACAAAACGACACAATATACAACTATACAATTCGAAAAAAAGTTCACTAAATTATGAATATATAATAATAAAAAAATAAATATATATATAATATATATATAATAAACTGCAAAACATGCTGATTCCGCTCCATAAACGCATATTTTACATATTTTGCAATGTTTAAGTAAACTTTCACAGATCTTTTGACATAATATATATGAATTATTAACAGTTTGGAAAACTTGAAAATTTAGATAGATACTTATTTCGAATATTCCTCTATCTCGGACAATATAATAACATGAAACTCAGATTCTATTTGATTTTGAATACAATGAACAAACATTCCATATTCTATTTTCCAAAATAAAAATATCATGTCTTCCTGTTTGTATTGCTAAGTTATGTGAACTTAATCTAAATCTAGTTAATATCATTTTGTATATTTGTGAGATAAGATTCCATGCCAAATTCTTCCTTATATTTGCTGGTTATTACGACATTGTGAATAAAACGCCCCTCTCAATGTGAGAATATTACTTGATCTTACTTTAAGCCAGTATCGAAGGGATCTTTGGACAGCAATCACTGATAACGATATTAAATGTATATAAATGTAATACAAAATCAAAACAATATTTTGTCCAAATATACTTGCTGAATTTCAAAGTTGTTTTGGCACAGATGTTCCCTGGGTTACTCTCTATCAAGATTGTAAAAATTGTTTGGATTGGTAGTAAAACATGGCTACCATGGGGCAGAGCCCGTTTTCCGTGTATGTATATAGTACAAATTTGAAAGTTCTTCTTGTCCAAAAGTACTTACCGGTATTGGTTTTCAAATTCTTTGGCACAGATGTTCCTCGGGTCAACCTCGACGAAGATTGTAAATATTATTTGGATTGGTAAAAACACAAGGACACCAGGAGCCTGTTTTCCTTACATGCATATAGAACAAATTTGAAAAATTTTCTCTTCTAAAAGTACTGGCAGGATTTCACAGATGTTTCTTTGGTCACTCTCTGTCATGATTATAGAAATTATTTGGATTGGTAAAAAAAGATGGCTACCAGGGTGCAGAGCTCATTTTCCCTATATGTATATAAAACAAATTCGAAAGTTCAGTACTCTTTGGATTTCAGAGTTTTTTGGCATAGGTGCACCTTATGTCATTCTCTACCAAGATTGTAAAAATATTTTGGGATTGGTCAAAAAACATCGTTACCAGGGGGCGGAGCCCGTCTTCCTTATATGTATATAGAACAAATTCGAAAAATCTTCTTTTTCAAAAGAACTGGCCAGATTTCAAAGATTTCTTGCATAGATGTTTCTTTGGTCACACTCTTTCATGATTTTTAAAAATTATTTGGATTGGTAAAAACAAAATGGCCGCCAGGGACAGAGCCCATTTTCCTTATATGTATATAAGAAAAAAACATATTGCATTTTAACATTTTTTAAGCACAGAATCTGATGTTCCTTGGGTCATTCTTATCCTAGACTGTCACAATTACAATCCGTTTTAAATATATGGCTTGCAGGGGGCAGAGTCCATTTTCTAAATATCATAAGATATTTGCTGGGTTTTTTCCACCCACTAATACATGGTTCTCAGATGAAATGTAAACCATGTCAAAAGATCTGTGCAAAGAACATACCGGGTATTTAATGCCTTGCTATGTTTGGAAGTAATTTGTGCAGTAATTGACATAATAGCCAATAGCCCTTTACTGTCATTATATGGTTTTGATCTCCTAAAAAATAAGGACTGCTGATGGTTGCTTGTTCTTATTTAATCTGTATAGAGACTGAATTCTTTAGCTCACCTCAGCACTTCGTGCTCAAGGTGAGCTGTTGTGATCACCCTGTGTCTGTTGGTCCGTCGTTCGTCAACAATTTACTTTAATAGACTCTCCTCTAAATTGATTAAACTTGGCAGAGATGATCCCTTGGGTGAATCTTCACAAAAGTTGCTAAAATAAATTTGACCCATGTAGAACTCTGGGTGCCATGGCAACGGAAAGAAAAAAATATGAAAACTTTAAAAATCATCTCCTTCAAAACTATTGGCAAGATTTCAAAATATTTTGGTACAAAATGTTCCTTTGGTAACTCTCTAACAAAATTGCTAAAAATTATTCCGATCGGGAAAAAAACATGGCGCCAGGGGCGTGGCTAATTTTCCTTGTATTATATAGTGAAATCTTTCAACGACATCTCCTCTGAAACCACTGGACAGAATTTGATTAACTTAGGCAGGATGATTATTGGGGGAAGCTTCACAAAGGTTTTAAAATCATTCCAATCCATAAAAAAACATGGCCGCCAGGGGCAGGACTAATTTTGCCTTATATGTATTTATTGAAAACTTAAAATGACCTCTTCTCTGAAACTGCTGGACAGAATTTGATAAAACTTTGCAGGGATCATCTTAAAAACTACTGGATTTTAAAATGTTTTAATACAGACTGATGTTCCTTGGGTAACTCTATACTCAGGTGTGAAATCCAGGGCCATCATGGTCCTCTTGTTTTTTTTGTTGTTGTTTTTTGTTCTTTTTTTAGTTGAAATTTTAATCAAGGTTCAACTAAGCTGTTGGATCTCTAGTGAGCATTCTAGAGCCATGATGGCCCTCTTGTCTTAATCTGTTATAACTTCTATGCCCTTAATTGGATTGCTTACATACATGAACTTTTACATCATGCATTTGACCTTGTGACCCTGACCTTTGACTAACTTCTGATGAAAAAAGTGGCGTCTGGACATGTTTACTTTTTGGTTAATCTTCTTCAAATCTATGTAATTCATTGGATTGCTTCAATATTTGGACAGTTGCTTAAATGAACAGAGCTCTTCATTATGCAGTTAAACTTGACTTTTGACCTAATTTTGATAAAAAAAAAATATTCCCCCCCCCCCCAAAAAAAAATAATGTCCATAATACCATCAGGTCTTCTTTTTTTCCTTTTTCCTATTTAAGACAAAGGTATCTCCCTCATAGAAGATATTCTGGTCTCAGTGGACGAGACGTAAGAGCTATTGAGGTTGTGGGTTTGATTGCTGGCCGCGATATTCCAGAATCGTCAATAAAATGGTACAGATATATCTTGGAGCTAGTACTTGACAAATAAGGGTAGTTCCGGGTTGGCTAGCCTGGTGGATGTTGTATCATTCCACATGTTGATGGTATGATATTGCAGTGAGGCAGATATGTCCCCTTATGACTAAAGTATTGTTGGTAAAATGTTAAACCCATTCAAACTTCTGTCTTTGCTTACTGTTGAAGTTTTGATTTTCTCTTGTCCATCCAATAAAGTCATGGAATAAAAACTGTTGTGCTGAAAATAATGTTTATGCCCTAAACAAAAGTAATAGAGATCAAAAGACTGAGAGTACTATGTTGCATTAAACATAACCTAACATTAAAGGGGAAAGTCAAGTGGCTTGAAATTTGGAAAGGTTTTATTTATTTCCACATCAAATGGATCTTGTAGCTAATATGTCATTTTACTGTAAAGGCTGAACGAATGTGAATTGCTGCATTTCATGTATAGCGTGTCTCTGACATATGTCACATAATTTCATGCATAGTACTTTCTTTGATAATTTTTCCCGCTTACGCAACGTTGCAGAGTTATTGTTCATTATGTGTCATGCGCACTTTTATAGTAAAATGATAAAACTCGTTCACAGAAGACTGTAGTGCATTTCCTTCATGTAAGATATGTAAACAAAACAACACAATAGTAACATTGACATACACACAACACATAGTAACACTGACATAACACAACACTAGTAACACTGACATACACAAAACACACTTGTAACACAGACATAAACACCGCAGACTTGTAACACTGACATGCACAAAACACACTTGTAACACTGACATAAACTCAACACACTAGTAACACTGACATAAACACAACACGCTAGTAACACTGACATAAACACAACACACTAGTAACACTGACATAAACACAACACGCTAGTAACACTGACATACACAAAATACACTAGAAACACTGACATACACACAACACACTAGCAATACTGACATAAACACAACACACTAGTAATACTGACATACACACCACAGACTTGTAACATTGACATGCAAAACACAAATAAAAAATACTGACATACACACCACGACTTGTAAAAACTGACATGCACAAAACGCACTATAACCCGACATAAACAAAAACCACTAGTAACACTGACATAAACACCAAAACGCCCAGAACACGACATACACAAAATAACACTTTGAAACACTGAAAAATACAAAAACCCCAAAACCCAAACAATACTGACATAAACACAAAACACTAGTAATTTCGACAACACACCACAGACTTTTGTAACATTGAAAAACTGAAAAAACACTTTAAAAATACTGACCCTAAAACAACCCCACAGGGTTGTAAACACTGACATGCACAAAACACACTATAAAACTGACAAAAACACCACAACCCTTTTAACACTGAAAATGCACAAAACACACTAGTAATACTGACTTTCACAAACCCCCAGACCCTTTTAAAACTGACATAAACCAACACACTAGTAACACTGGGGCATACACACAACACACTATAACACTGACATAAACACAACACACTAGTAATAAAATGACATACACCCCACAGACTTGTAAAAACTGACCTACACACAACACGTTAGTTTTCACTGCCCAAAACACCCCAAAAACTAAAATAACACTGACATAAAGACAACACACTAGTAAAAACTGACATATACACAACACACTAGTAACACTGACATAAACACAACACACTAGTAACAAAGACATACATAAAATACACTAGAAACCCCTGAAAATAAAAAACCCCCCAAAACCCTTTAAAAATAAACACCACAGACTTGTTTAAAACTGACATGCACAAAACACACTAGAAAAACGACATACACAAAACCCCAGACTTGTAACATGACATACACACAACACACTAGTAACACTGACATAAAAATACCACACACCTATAACACGACAATAAACACAACCCCGCTAAATAACATTGACATACACAAAACCCCACTTGTAAAAACCCCCCATAAACACCCAGACTTAAACACCGACTGCACAAAACACATTAGGGAATACTGACATAAAACACCACAGACTTGTAACACTGACATACACACAACACGTTAGTAAAAACTGACATACACACAACACACTATAACACGAAAGTACAACACACTAGTAACACTGACATAAACCAACACACTATTTAAAACTGACATAAACACAACACACTAGTAACATTGACATAAACACCGCAGACTTGTAACAAATGACATACACACAACCACTAGTAACACCCGACAAAACACACAACACACTATTAACACTAACATACACACAAAAACACTAGTAAAACTGGGCATAAAAAAACAAAAAAAACCCCCCAAAATTAAATAACACTGAGAAACACACAACCACTAGTAACCCCCGATAACACAACACACAAATTTAAAACAGACATACCGTAGAGTTTTAAAAATTTTAAAATACACACAAAACACTATAACCCCGACATACCACCACAGACTTTTAACACGTAAAATACACACAACACAAATATTTAAAACTGACATACACAAAACACCCCCTTTTTACACTGACATTTTACACCGCAGACTTGCAACACTGATATATACACAACACACTTTTAACACTGACAACCAACACTATTTAAAACTGACATACACACAACACATAATAACACTGACAAAAAACCAAACCCCCGCAGACTTGCAACAAAGACAAAATACACAACACACTGTAACACTGACAAAACCACACACTATAACACTGACAAACAACCAAAACATAAAATAAACACTGACATATACACAACACACTAGTAAACGACATAAAAACAAACCCCCCACTAGTAACACTGACATAAACACAAAACGCTAGTAACACTTTACATACATAAAAAAAACTAAAAAACACTGACATACACACAACACACTATAAAAACTGACAAACACCCAAACACTATTTAAAATTGATATACATAAAAAAACACTAGTAACCCCTGACATACATACAACACACTAGTAACCCTGACATAAACACAACACACCAAATAACACTGACTTTCAAAAAACACGCAAACAAAACTGACAAAAACAAAAGCAGACTTGTTACACTGACATGCACAAAACACACTAGTAATACTGACATACACACCACCGACTTGTAAACCCCTGACTGCACCAAAAAACACTAGTTTAAAACTGACATACCACCACTTTACTTGTAACACTGACATCACAAAACACACTATAAACTGAAAATAAACACCAAAAGACTTGTAAAACACGACATGCACAAAACACACAAGTAATACTGACATACACACCACGACCTTGTAACACTGACAAAGCACAAAACACACTAGTAATACTGACATAAAAAACCACAGACTTGAACACTTTACAAACACCCAAAAAAAACACTAGTAATACGACATAAAACACCACAGACTTTTAACACTGACAAAACACACAACACACCCAGGGGAAAAACGACATACAAACCACACACTAGTAACACTGACAAAAAACACAAAAACGCTAGTTTCCCTTTTACCTACACAAAACCCCACTTGTAACACTGACATTTAAAAACCGCAGACTTAAAACACTGACATGCCCCCAAAACACAAATTTGTAATACTGACAAAACAAAAACCACCGACCCTTTTAACACTGACATACACACCCAAAACGTTTGTAAAACTGACAAAAACACACAACACACTATTTAAAAAACTGACGTACAACACACTAGAACACTGGGCATAAAAACAAACACTAGTAACACTTTTCCCTAAAAAACCAAAACACTAGTAACATTGACATAAACACCGCCGACTTTTAACACGACAAACCACAACACACAAAAACACTGACCTACACACAACACACTAGTAACACAAACATCCACACAACAAAACTAGTAACACTGACATACACACAACACACTAGTAACACTGACATACTACCACACACATTAACATGCCATACACAAAAACACCCAAGAAACACTGAGAAACACACAACACACTAGAAACACGATAAACAAAATACACTTTTAAACACAGACATACCTTTAGATTTTTAAAATTTAACATACACACAAACCCCATTTGGAAAACACAAAACATACAAAAACCCACAGACTTGTAACACGTAACATACACACAACAACAAGTAACACTACATACAAAAAACACACTTGTTACACGGGACATTCACACCGCAGACTTCCCAACCCACTGAATATACAAAACACACTGTAACACTGACAAAACCACACACTAGAAACACTGACATACACACACAAAAATAAGTAACACTGACAAAAAACACCGCAGACTTGCAACACGACATATAAAAACAACACACTGAAACCACTGAAAATACCACACACTAGTAACCCTGACATACACACAACACATAATTTAACACGGGACAAAACAAAACCGCGACTTGCAACACTGACATAAACCACAAAAAAACACAGCAACCTGACATACACAAAAACACACTACCCACAAGCAGGGGTTAATGGGTGCCGTTTCCTTACACTGATATCATTTGCGAAAATCGGGCCGAAAATACAGCCAAAATCCCAAACCTCCCAACCCAGTAGCATAAGTTAATTGTATAAAAAAATTTTCCAAATTTTTAAAAATCAACAGCACATAAACATATCTTGTTGTGAAAGGGTGTAAAAAAACAAAGATTTGCTATTTTAATTTCCCAGTCGTTTCCACAATCGGTCCTATATCGGGCTGAAATAAAAAATTTACTTTCACAAAGGTGTAACTCTTCTTGGAGTGAAGGTTCAAAAAGAAAATTTTGGAAAAAAATTTTATATTAATAAGTAGGGAAGATAAAGGGGGGGTTGTTAAATCTTTCTAATATTTTTATTTGATTTAATATCATTTGTTTAACAAAAACTAAACTTTTAAAAATTAAAAAAAAAAAAAAAGGGTTAAAAAAAATAAAAATATTAGCCTCGTTTTGATTTTGACTGCTTTCCCATGCCACCATGCTTTTTGGGAGTTTGAATTTTCTTCAGATTTTTGGGTCTTTTTAAAAACCCAGGAAAGGGTCCTTTTAACGTATAAACACAAATGACCTTTTTAAACCCTTTACCTTAAATACCATTTAAATTTTAATATTTTATTTTTGGGCAAAAAAATTTAGCATAAGACAGTTTTTTTTTTTTTTTGTTAAGTCATGGGTTTTCGCGAAAGTCACTTCGTAAAATTTGTTTGCATCCTAACTTAAAAAAATAAAAAATAAAATTTTTGTTGTATATGAGATATCGTACTACATGTTCTTTTTCTGAATAAACAATGGCGTGCCTGGACCCAATATGGGTTATACCACCATGGCTAGAGTGGGCCCTTTGGGGGGAAATTGCTTCCCCGGGGGGAAAATGCCCCGGGAAAACCCGTTAGGAGCAAATTTTAAAGGGGGATAATACATACAAAAACTGTAAAATCATAATGAAATAAGATAAAAACGCGCATAAATTTTTTAAATAAATGCAATTTGGATAACACTGCATCGGTATAAAAGGACGAAACCAAAAAAGTATTCATTGAAAAAAAATTTGAAACAAGAAAAAATTTTTAAAAAAAAAAATATTCGGCGGAGGATGAAAAAAAAAACAGATTTCCAGTCTTCTAGAACAAATTTGGGGGGAAAAGCGCGCGAAAGACCGACGCACAACAAATTTTTGTACCCTAGAAATAGTTCAGTATTTTTTTTTATGAAATATACTTATTTATAGACGGTAAAAACAAAAAATTATATCTGTAAAAAAGGCTTGTTTGATTTTTTGTTCATAAACATTATTGCATATGAAAATTATGATTAAAAAAACGTTATTAAATTTTTTTGGTTTTGGCGAATTAATTTTCAAAAGAGGGGCATCTCGGGAGGCTGGAAGAATTCAAAAACATAAAAAGGGGGTTTCATGTCATAATAAAGGTGGATTCTTTTTTGTTGTTTTAAATCATTTTCACAAAGTAGTATTCCTCCAAATTTATTTGGGAAAAGGGGGTTTATTTAACTTACTGAAATCACTTTCATGTTTACATAAAAAAGAAAAATAAAAACACCAAGCTGAATGGGTATATACAAGCTGCACCCCTTATTTACAGTAATTTTTTTTAGTCCATAAAAATGCTTTTAACCCCAAAAACAGGAATCCTTTTATTCAGCTTAGAATTATTTAAACCCCCCTTTTTTAGCGTACATTTGATTGGTTTAAAATGCGAAATTGAAAACGAAATTATACACACGGGCCCAAAAAAATCAATGTTTTTTTTCATCAGAAAGAATAAAGTTTTAAAAAAAAATACTGTTTGTTTGTACTTTTTGGGTTTAAAAAAAACGGTGTCATGAAATTCCTAAAAAGTTTGGGGGGAAAAAAAAAAAGATGAAACTGGGCGCGAAAACGTCCTTTTTAAACGTTCTTATTCCCGACAATTTTGATAACTTATTTTCCAAAAAATTTGGGGTAACCGAAATATGTTTACATTCCGAAACATTGGCGATTATAAACTATATTTTTCGCCCCGGGGTTGAAATTGAACCTTTCTAGCGTTTGCTTCAATACTGAATCATTTAGTTAAAAAAAACAACGTTGAATGAGATATGAATCTTGAATAATAGCTCAAAAGATTAACTGTAGGTCCTTTTCAAAACGATAAAAATAGAAGCCAATAATTTCAAATGCAGAAATGATTATGGTATTAAGTTTTAAAGTCAATAAAATTAATAGTCTGGTATTATAATCTAGCACTAAATTTTTCACCTCCGAGCTACGAACCCACGTGGAGTGATACTGAGAAGAGTTGTAGACAGAGTCGTTACCACTGGGCCAACTTTGGAGCCTTATTGTAAACCGATTTAAAACACCTATAACACTGTCCTTTGTCTAGTTAATAAAACGACTCCCTTTTCTTTAGAAAAAATATAAATACTAAAAATAAGCTCTGTTTTGAAAACACTGAGTTAGTTATTTGTATTTTGTTGAGCTTCTGGAAGGTAAAATAACTTAGTATGTAACATATTTTCAGTGAAATAATTATTGTTCAAAGAAATACAGTCATTTTCAGAAAAGATCTAATAAATCTAAATATAGAACCAATTAAAAACCCGTTCGAAAGATATTACAATTAGGGTATATAAAGTGTGGATTATGTGAGACTGAAGTCAGACCCAAGTAAGTTTCTGCACAATGCAGACATACCCTAACGTTCGCCGGGTGCGAACTCGATCGGCCTTTACCGTTGTACGGTTTAGGTCTCAATTACAGCATGATCCTGGTCGTGGGCTCTCAATGCACATATTTTACCTTTCTTCTTTCTTTTTACCATTCCATCTTAAATACCCTTGCTCTATGGTCTCCTCTTTCCCATCTCCGGCTATCTCTATCTCTTCAACTAAAAGCTACATTCACTGTATCCAGCTCTTAAGCTACTCCCTCTTCAAAGTCTCTTCTTTTTATAGCTCTTGCATTTCTTTACTAGTAAAAACCTTCATTTTTTCTTTCCATATAGTCTACCTTTATTCGTGTGTCGAAAAAAAGCGTGTAATGAGAGAAGACAATGGACAAAAATGTCGCTAGTTACTTTGAAAGCGGGTAAGGAATCGCGGATGAGATAGAGTGACTGAGATAAGAAAAGGAGAAAGATTTGGAGACAGAAATATTTATAATAGAGACACTATATAAAAAGCAAAATAAGAATACTGGAGACGAAAAAAAACGGAAAAAAAAGTTGAAACCTAAAAGCATGAGAGCCCACGACCAGAATCATGCTTTAATTTGAGACACACACAACTCCAGTGCCTTCAGCGCTATGATTTGTTGGAACCAATGGATGAGCCAAATTTGAAAAATTGGAGCCATGTTTTTTTTTTCTTTTTTTTTTTTCTTTTCATGAGCCATTTAATTAGTCAATAATATACAAAAACGCGAATATTTTAACACAAATTAAGGACTCATATACGTATGCATAAGAACAATAAAGATGTTTCAGTGCTTATAAAATTCATAACAACATTTTTTTCAAGTAAGTTGATAAAATATTTAAATTGTTTTTGTAGTAAATAATATAATAGTTTTATCTTAACACTGTTCATGCTTACATACATGTTGTTGCATACCTAGCTACGTTTACTTTCTTCATGAATCATGGCAGAAATGAAATAATTAATATCTAAGCCTTCATGCAGATGTTACAGAACATTGCCCTAGTCCGATCTCAGCTATGTGTAACCATTGAGTTAACAGGTTGGCATATTGAATGTATTTTTAATTACTATTAGAACACATGAAAAAGGCGGGGAAAGATGAGCTGATCAAGAAAGTATTGTACCGTAAAATATATACCTTAATGTTGTCGGTAAATTAGCCTGTTTGTGCTTATAGATATGATTTTTGTAATATCGTTCTAGGCAAATCCGTTCAAAATAAATTTCTCTGTATCTAATTACGAGGGCAAATATATGCCTTACCCTGGTAAGGCGATGTTTTTTATAGCGTTTTTGGCGTTTTTAAACTTTCGATTTTTCAAATCAATTGTTCGCACGTGCGTTAGTGCGGAAGCCCAGGCACGCCCTTGATATAGGTCAGATTGGATTATAAGCCGGATGCCAGTGTTTGTATATTCACGAATTGATGTTTACTTTTCCTTTCACCTTGCAGGCTGTGTGGACATAACTTCAAAACTGCATTGAAACGCCTGCCGAAAGAAACATCTCAAGCAAAGTGCTAGAGAGATATGCCTTCACGGGAAAGAAGAGGAAAGTTGATGCTGAATAACGTTCGATACAGTAAGTTGATTTTTTTTTCTCAAACCAATACTAAGAAATTGTCAATTCAAAGAAAGTATCACATGTTAGCAAACATGTATTTGAAATAAACCATTGTCATTGTTAAGAGAGTGTCTGAGCTATTACAACTCCTATAGCTTTGTAATTATAAAATTTAAAGCAAATTAAAGCTGCTAAACCAATAATTTTTATACCAATTTACTATCTCGTTAAATGAAAAGATAATAAAATGTCTTCTTCCTTTGAAATAAATTATTAAAAGTGTTGTATAGTCAGTTTGATGCAGCTAATAAGATGTTTATATCAACCTCTTTTGTTTGTGTCCTGAACAGAATGTGGACAGAAAAAAAGTATCAACAAAAACCGCCAGCACTGAAGGTGAGGATGCCTTGAAGGGCTGGCTTAAGAGGGGCCAAATACCGGAAGGAGTCACATAGTAGAAGCAACATTCACTTTTGACTCCAGAACCCCAAAGTTTTCCAGAGATGGTGGAAACAGTGGATACACCATAATTATCTGAAAGACGACTTTGATGATTGTTAGTGTGTTTTGTGCATCCACAAAATATCAACAAAGAGACACTAGCTCTATAGTGGAATAGTGAGTTTTAATTCCAACATCGTATGTGATATGTGCAAACTGAGGCCATACTGCAAACAAGGCCCATTTGAAAGACTATTTATTCACTAAATGGATTATTACTGTTTGTATACTAAATATATTATTGATTACAGATGTGTGTATATATTTTGTTCTCATCATTTACTCTTAAACTTTCCTCACACAAGTGCATGATTGATTTTTTTCAATTTTTTTGCAGCTTACTTACTTACATTCACACCACACACACAACACACTAGTAACACTGACATACACACCGCAGACGTGCAACACTGATATACACACAACACATTAGCAACACTGACATACACACAACACATTAATAACACTGACATACACACGACAAACTAGAAACACTGAAATACACATCGCAAACTTGCAACACTGACATACACACAACACACTAGTAACACTGACATACACACAACACACTTCTTACACTTACATTCACACCACACACTTGTTACACTTACATACACACCACACAATTGTGATCCTGATATGCAAACCACACACTTGTAACATTTGCATACACACCACACACTTGCAACACCTACATACACACCACACACCTGTTGCACTTACATACACACCACACACTTGTGATCCTGATATGCAAACCACACACTTGTTACACTTACATACACACCACACACTTGTTACTCTTATGTACACACCACACACTTGTTACACTTACATACACACACACACACACACACACACTTGTACCACTGACATACACACCACACACTTGTTACACTTATATTCACACCACACACTTGTTACACTTACATACACAACACACTTGTACCACTGACATACACACTACACACCTGTTACACTTAATTCACACCACACACTTGTTACCCTTACATACACACCACACACTTGTTACACTTACATACTCAACACACACACTTGTACCACTGACATGTTACACTTACATACACACTTCACACTTGTGACCCTAACATGGAAATCACACACTTGTTACACTTACATACACACCACACACTTGTTACACTTACATACACACCTCACACTTGTACCACTGACATACACACCACACACTTGTAACATTCACATATGAGCGTACACACCTTACATTTGTAACACTGAAATACAAACCACAAACTTGCAACAATGACATACACACCACACACTTGTGACCCTGACATGCAAGTCACACACTTGTTACACTTACAAACACCACACACTTGCAACACTAACATACACACCACACACTTGTGACCCTGACATGCAAACCACACACTTGTTACACTTACATACACAATACACACTTGCAACACTTATTTACACACCACACACTTGTTACACTTACATACACAACTCACACTTGTGACCCTAACATAGGGAACCACACACTTTTTACACTTACATACACACCACACACTTGTTACACTGACATTAACACACCAAAACTTTGTAACACTGACATATACACCACACACTTGTAACATTAGCATACGAGCATACACACCTTACATTTGTAACACTGAAATACACAACACACACTTGTAACATTAACATACTAGCGTACACACCTTACATTTGTAACACTGAAATACACACCACTCACTTGTAACATTAACATACGAGCGTACACACCTTACATTTGTAACACTGAGATACACACCACACACTTTTAACATTAACATACCAGCGTACACACCTATCATTTGTAACACTGAAATACACACCACACACTTGTGACCCTGACATGCAAACCACACACTTGTTACACTTACATACACACCACACACTTGTGATCCTGATATGTAAACCACACACTTGTTACACTTACATACACACCACACACTTGTTGTTCTTATGTACACAACACACATTTGTTACACTTACATACACAACACACACACACACTTGTACCACTGACTTACGCACCACACACTTGTAACATTAAGATACGAGCGTACACACCTTACATTTGTTACACTGAAATACACACCACACACTTGTAACAATGACATACACACTACACACTTATGACCCTGACATGGAAACCACACACTTGTTACACTTACATACACAACACTTGTAACACTGACATGCAAACCACACACTTGTGACCCTGACATGCAAACCACACACTTGTTACACTTGCATACACACCACACACTTGCAACACCTACCACACATTAACACCACAACATACCATACTTCCCCATGCAAACCACACACTTGTTACACTTACATACACACCACACACTTGTGATCCTGATATGTAAACCACACACTTGTTACACTTACATACACACCACACACTTGTTGTTCTTATGTACACAACACACATTTGTTACACTTACATACACAACACACACACACACTTGTACCACTGACATACACACCACACACTTGTTACACTGACATACACACCACACACTTGTACCACTGATATACACACCACACACTTGTTACCCTGACATGCACACTACACACTTGTTACACTTATATACACACCACACACTTGTTACACTTACAAACACACCACACACTTGTTACCCTGACATAACCACCGCAACTTTGTACCACTGACATACACACCACACTTGTACCACTGACTTACGCACCACACACTTGTAACATTAAGATACGAGCGTACACACCTTACATTTGTTACACTGAAATACACACCACACACTTGTAACAATGACATACACACTACACACTTATGACCCTGACATGGAAACCACACACTTGTTACACTTACATACACACCACACACTTGTAACACTTACATACACACCACACACTAGTAACATAAACATACGAGCGTACACACCTTACATTTGTAACACTGAAATACACACCACACACTTGTAACAATGACATACACATCACACACTTTTGACCCTGACATGGAAATAAAACTCTTGTTACACTTACATACACATCACACGCTTGTTACCCTTACATACACACCACACACTAGTAACCCATACATACACACCACACCGTTTTAGCACTTACATACACACCTCACACTTGTAACCCATACATACACATCACACCCTTTTAACACTTACATACACACCAAACACTTTTACTCACCACAAACTTGTAACCTGACATACACACCACACACTTGTAACCCTACATACACACCACACACTTTTAACCCTACATACACACCACACACTTTTAACCCTGACATATTCACCACACACTTGTAACACTGACATACACACCATACTTGTAACCCTGAAATACACACCACACACGTGTAACACTTATATACCATGTGAAGATCCAGAGGAGGGATTTGGCTATTATCCCTAATACATGCATGAAAAAAGGGGCGATAAGATGCATGTTGGGTATTAATTTTATATATTTTAAATATAGTTGTTTGATTCTTCCCCACCCCCACCCCCTACGCTCTGAGATTTTAAGAGTTGTCCTCCCCACCCCACCCCCACCCACGTATTGAGATTTTATGAGTTCCCCTCCCCCGTATGGTGAATTTTCATAGTTGGAAGTATGGCAAGAATCTCTGAGTTGCAAACCCAAAGTTGCGTTAAATTGAGCATGTTGTTATATATACCATAAAGAAATATATACAATGAACAGTCGCACTCATATATACATGTATATAATCACTGAAAAAGAAGGATATATATATTCAATTCACATACATTGAATAACTACATATTACGTATCACGTAATGATAACTGATTCTTTCCTTTAAAAAAAAAAAACCAAAAAAGAACCATTATTTCCCTCTTCCCGAGTGTCAGAACAACAATTGAAATAAACAAAGCCAATGACGCGCCATTATTTCCCTCTAATCCATGTACCCGCTAATCCCGAATGTGATCATGATCTTGTATCAAGACGATTATCCGATTTAATCAAATACACAGAACAATGGCCACTAAAAGTTAAGTTTATATCGATCTGTGTTTGTATAAGACATGAAATATTATTTCAGAGTAATTAAGGCAGGGTTACCTTTTGCTTGACCCAAGATCAGATCAAGTGAAGAGGGATTGGGTAAGAGAAGGGGTTCAGTGTGTGTTGATTTATTTATTGATTGATCGATCGATCGATTCAGTCATTGATTGATTGAGTCTACGCCGTTTTTTCATACCGCAGGTCCTTAAGCGACTGTCAGACATTCTAATTCTATATAAGAAATGAGTTCAACAGTACTAGTATTCAAGGATCATTTTTTAAATAACAGGCTACAATCTTTTATGATTCTATATCATACTGAACTGCTAGCAAGATTACTTTGGCTATATTTAGAACCCTACGTCTGCACAAAACTAGAACTGATCCACACCTGCATAGTCTATCTTATGATTGGGTGTGTGTATATACATATAAATGCATAAGGTCAAAATAATACTTGAGTTATAAGCCGAAGGGATTTTTGTTTAGTGATTCTGTAACAGTGAAATATTGGAGGAAGGTTTCAGAGGATTGTTTCTTGGATTGATACGATATATACTCGTGCAGTATTAGAAAGGTGGGAATATTTCGCGTAATTTATTACTCTCTAATTTTAACCATTTAGTGTCTAAATATATATTTTCTATCTTCTTTTTTTTTCATTTCATTTTAGTGCATATCAATTTAATTTCATACCTACCAAATTCAAGCTAGTAGTTATTTCCTTCCTCCTGCCTCACTTTCTCGTCTCTCTGTTATTATTCTTTTGTAACTTATTTCTGTAACGTGGACTGGGAGACAAGCTTTTACCACTGATACTTACCAAGGTTCACGCTGGACATTTTTGAGAGCGAGGATATGCACCAGATGGTGCAAAGTTGAAACTGTTTTCCCAGCGATCCATTTTTTATCCAGGGATTTCTCTGGGTGGTTCTTAGTTGGACCAGTACCTTGCGCCTGTGAAAGTCTTGGAAAAGATCTCGGATCACTGGATCACGGCGTTTTCCTCTATAGTAGTCCTGTCCTTGTGTTTAAATTGCTATTATTATTAGGTTTTCGCCTCTGCAGGGCGAAAACCTTTTGTTCTTCAGTTGATTTTTTCCCCAATTCCATCCATTTTTGTAGCCAGCCTTGCGGCCAGATGAGAAAAGCTACAGCTATGAAATTTTGGGCATGGAGTCATCTTTATCTAAACATGTGCCTAAATGGTTAAACGTTTCACTTTTATTTCTGATTTAGCCACTAGGGGGCGCAATGCATGTAATCACTGTTTTGCTAATAACTCAAAATTTTGAAACCTGATTTAGATGCGTTTTTTTTTACATAATGTTTCTTGCTGGCAGCCCAATCAAATATGATGGAAATCTCATCATCGAGTACTGGAAAAAAATTGTTCTAGGAGAGGTTGAATGTTCGAACCTTGGAAAAAAGTGGAATAATGAGGGTAGGTCTACGAAAAACTTACCCACTTTTGTTAGAGATCAGATAGAAGAATTCTGTTTGCTGCATACGATTTTCAAGACATATACGCACAAAATATATGGGTTGGCGAATTTAGGAAATTCGTGGTTTTGTCCTCTAGAAAAGGTCAAACTTCAACAAAATTTTAGGAAAAAAATTAAAATTTAAAAACATGTTTTTGTCGCTCCTGACTTTATTTTCTGTTCATTCTTCATGAAATTTTTCACACGATATGTATTGTTATGTTTGAAAGGGCCTCACAATTAAACAAGAAATATCTTTAAAAAAGATATTCGGCGTAGGATGAAAGAAAAACGAGATTTCCAGTCTTCTAGAACATTCCGAGGAAAAGCGCGCGAAAGACCGACGCACAACAAATTTAGTACGCTCTAGAAATAGTTCAGTAATTTTTTTCTATGAAATATACTTATTTATAGACGGTTAATACAAAAATTATATCTGTAAATAGGCTTGTTTGATATTTGTTCATATCATTTTTTGCATATGACAATTATGATATAAAAGCGTTATTAGTTGTTTTGGTTTTTGGCGAATTAATTTTCAATGAGAGCATCCTCGGCAGGCTGGAAGAATTCAATATACATAGTAATTAAGGGGTTTCATGTCATAACACGGTGGATTCTTTTTTGTTGTTTTAAATCATTTTTCACAAAGTAGCATTCCTCAATTGATGGAAAAGGATTGTATTTAACTTACTGAAATCACTTTCATGTTTACATCAAAAAGAAAAAGTAATAACACCAAGCTGAATGATATATAACAAGCTGCACCCCTTATTTACAGTAATTTTAAAGTCCATAACGATGCGTTTAACCAATAACAGGAGTCCTTTTATTCAGCTTAGAATTATTTACCGCTGGTAGCGTACATTTGATTGGTTTAAGATGCGAGTTGAAATCGAAATTATACAGCTACCCCCGAAAAAAAAATTGAAACGGTCAAGCTCATATTACGATTATTGTGTTTTTATTCGGCCACAAATAGCTCCAAAACTAAAAATATTTCAATTGAGAGTATATGAACAAAAGTTTTAGTTCTTAAAAAGCTCTTTCCAGTGATGTTTAGTTTTTGAAGATCGGACTTGATTTGGTCATTATACGGCCCGTCCAAAGTTTTATCCTTTTTTGGAATAATTGTAAATCAGGTTTTATGCTTCAAATTCTGATACATAAGAATAAAAAGTTTGACTTGTGCGACTAGTATACTTGATTGAACTATTTGGTGCTTTTCTAGGTACCTAAGGCCCGGTCACACCGCCCCCAACTTTGTTGGAGCGTTCCTTGAACGGTAGGGAGAGGGGACCGAATATCGACAACGCTCGTCACCGCGCACAAAATGGGAAAAAATCGAAAGCACGGGCGTTGCCATTAGCGGTGCACCGCTGAAGCCAGCGTTGCTATAGCGTCGGCTTAACGGTAGCGAGCGGTAGCGAGGGGTTGGTTTAGCGGTGACGCGAGCGATTGATAGAGCGGCGTTATGCGCATGCGGGCGTTGGCTCGGCGGGGGTTTAAAGTTGGTTAAGCGGCATACCGCTTTTGACTACCGAGCTGAACGGATCGCTTTGACACAACTCTGTCTCTCCTTCTTCTCTCTTCTCCTTCTGTCAACAGCTTGTTGCAATCTGAGGAGGTTCTGATTCTGCTGCTGGACTAGTGCATCCAATCATAGCAAGTCTCTCAGCATCCATGGTAGTACAGTTTTATTGTAACTTTGAGCAAATTCGATGTACATGAGGTCTGCACTCAACGGCAGCTCGATTCCAAAATGGGCTCTGGTCCAGTTCTCCCCGTATTTATAGCCAAATTCTGGTCCCGCTCCGACACCTCCATACCAACGCCAAACCAAAGTTCATCACCGCAATGGATCGCTGCTTCAACGCGCGACACCATTCCAGCAGTCCCGTGTCTGCTAGTAAAACGCTTTCAACCGCTCTGGCATACTGTTGGCATATTTACGTTTCATGGTCTCTATTCCGCTTGCTAAGGCAATAAGTTCATCTTCTGATTAAGTCCAGACCCTAAATGCAGCTGCGGGTGGCTAGGTCAAACAGATCTTTTCCATTTTTTGTAAAAAAAACTTTGGCTAGTTGTTGTTGTTGTTGTTGTTGTTGTTGTTGTTGTTGTTGTTGTTGTTGTTGTTGTTGTTGTTGTTGTTGTTGTTGTTGTTGTTGTTGTTGCAGATATCTTATCGATATTTAACAATTATTTTTGACATTAATATATTGAATTTGTAAAAGTATAGTATTCGCAAGAAATAAAAGGGGCCTCCGTGCCCGAGAGGGTTAAATCGCTGCTACTGTCGAAGCGACGGTAAACTCAAATAGTCAAGTCAAGTCAAGAAATAAAAGATTTATTTAAAGTTGATAAATATGAACGTCAATAGACAGGGCGTATATTTTCTCTTAAATTGATCCTCTAAGCGGGTGTATTTCTTCATTATATGGGACAGTTCTAGCTTTGGCTCAACAATAATCTTAAAGAAAATTGGCGCTCAGAAAGTAAATAAAGATAAACCAATGTGTTGTTATAAATCAATTTCAAATTATTTGTGTTAAATGTTTGTCATCGTGATGTTGAAGAGTTGTGTCTACATGTTATAGTTATTGTTTGGTGTTCGTATTAGATCTATATTTTGCAAAAACAAAAAGGCTTTGAGAATGGCTTATATGCTGTGTGGGAACGCACTTTTTGGGCCCAACGCAGAATTCTACGCGCTTTTGGGTCAGAACGTTAATGATCATATGTTGATGAAAAACATTTGAATGAACAGAAGTGGTTCCCACGAGTGTTTTTACCAGTAAATGGGGACGTTTTGCTAAATTTTACAATATGAAATGAAGAAAACACACAAGTTTGAAAAACAGACAAGGTATAGTACAATTTGACATGAAGACAAAGACAAGTTTTAAAATTTGACATGAAGAAAACAGACAAGACAAGTTTTACTATTTGACATGAGAAAACAGACAAGTTTTACAATTTGACTTGAATACACAGACGTTTGTATCTCGTTCAGCACCTCGATGTCTCGATGTTATGTTCTTAGACTACATAGCTATATATGTAAAGTAAGATAAAGACGTCACTGAATCTGGCCTTATATATGCACAACAAAGTCCGTTTTATACCACATTCTAAAACGTCTTAACTTATAATCATTTAAGACTACAACTGATGTTAAAAGCAGAATAAATGTGACAGATGCCGGTTACTTTATTTGATCTAGCTAAGAAAAGAAATAAAGAAAATAGTTCTTTTAGCAGTTTTAAAACGGATAACAATGGTGTAGAGAGGTGATGTGCTATACTTGTTTTCCAGTGGTTATAAAAAGGTGATATAAATCTAATACACATCGATCATAGTGTCGAATATGATCATGACAGACACGATCATAATGATGATAGCGATGAGTGGAGGGGGTGATAATGATGATAATGATGATATTCCTAACGGTCGATCATAACTGTCAATGATTGCAACCGATGTTGAACCCAAAAGTGGTTTCCAAATTGCTGCATTAAACGTTTGAAATGTGATTCGATTTTGTCAATTGACAAGCAAAACTATTGCAAACCTAAAAAGTACCCTGCCGGAAGGGCCTTGTCACACTAAATAGAACCAAAGGCCTATCATAGGTTTTTTTTTCTTTGATAGAACTAAAATCAAATAATGACAATAAGTTGGGTGAACTGTATAGGTTTTTGTTAATGATACATGAAGGAATGTTTATAAAACAGATTTTCATGTTGACACATATCAAGTGGTGGTCGGAATGTACACGGGCATGTTGGCTACGCTACAATTTCCAGCCAGGTACGTAGTTTAGTGAAGGCAATATACAGGACAGATCCAAGTTGCTAAACCAACTGTATGAAGCATTTCTTTGAAGCTTCCTTTTCGACAGGGAAAAACAATTGTGCAAATAAAGGTGGGGCATACATTTTTCAATACAAAGAACAGACTAATAAATGCACCTCTGCTGTATGATCTGTAAGACTTAACTAAGTTAAGTTGTAAAAGTTCTGTATAGTTAAAACGTAATTTGTTTGAAAAACATTCAAAGGAAGAAACAATTTTTCTACATTTACAATTTCTAAGTTAAAAGGGGCAAAATTTTTTTCAATATAAGGGAAAGAGTTGTGTAATGTATTCTGTAAACTCACAATTTGTATAAAGATTCAGTCAAATGCATCTATTTCATCTATTGTTCCAGATATATTTAAGGCCCATGTGGGTTTTTTTTTGTGGAAAAGGGGGGGGGGGGGTAACATTGTGAAATCAAAGGTCAGAGGAAAGGGGGGCATTACATTTTGAACTGGTATTTTGGTATAAACACTTTTTTAAAGGGGGATATCTATATGGTTCGAAAGGATATCACCATTTTCCCAATTTTTTTTAATTTCCTATTTGTTGTCATAGCAACCACTTTCTTAACATAGGGTCAAAATAAAACGATGTGCAAAACCCCATTATTGCCTTTAAAAAATGTTTAAATTTTCATCAAAATATTCCAAGTACTATTTTAATAATGCAGTATCCAGATTTGTGGCCCTGACGGACGGAGGGGCCCAGAGGACGAACGGGGGGAAAACCCTATTCCCCCTTTTCCGATAAACCCGGTAGGAGGTTTAAAAAACTGACTAAAAGGACGAGATGGAAATTTTTTTTATCATTATTTAATGAGAAGCAGACAAAAAAAGAATCGTGTTTTGTGGTCAACCATATCAAAGTGAAAAACGAAGAAAACATTGTGCCCTTGAAATTATTGTGAAAACAATTCGCCTGGGGAAACCCAAAAACTCAGACAAGGTGTTCAGGGTGTCCCCCGGTAAAAACCTTTTAATCTTGTAAGTCACATGGTGAAAAACAGTGCTGGACAAACATGCAGACAGTCAGACAGCCCCACGGAATGACAAAATAGACGGGGTAATTCGAACAAAAATGATACATATCAAAAAAATGGGTTGGGTAGGGCAATCACAAAAGTTTATATGGGTTTGGCATTTGGACTGTTTTCCCGTAAAAATTTTAAACATAAAAAGGTTTTTTTAAGTGAAAATAATTAACTTTCGCAATATATTCAACAAAAACCCCTTTTAAATTTTAAAAGGTACCCCTACTACGTTACATAAAATTTCCGCACCCAATATTTTAAATATTTTATTGGTTATCTGCGATCAACTGACGAAAAAAAACGGAATATTACTATCGAAGTTTGACCCAAAACAGTGTTTCAGCACTGTTGGATAAATTACGATATTAATGTTCCTTTTATTTATACATAGTTTTCACTTCAAAAAATTTTAAACATAAAAAGATCTTAACTTTGCTTTATTTTCAAAAAAATCTTATTTTTTTCCCTTTTTAAACAAACAAGAACAAAGGAACTTTTTTTTTTTCAAGGTTACAGTAATAAGCAACCCGGTTTGGGTATTCTACACAGCGCGTAATAATAGCAATGGGGTATGTTTTCGTTTTAAAATCAGGGTCATAAAAATTTTTGCGGGGGACTTTCATATAAAAGTAGTTCCATTCTTTGCCCCATAGAAATATTTTTAAACACAAGGCAGACACGTGATACAGGCTTGGAAAACTTTTAAGCCCTTTGATCCCAAGTTTCTGTGTGTAGTATTATTTATAAAAAAACGCCTTCCTTTTATTTTAAAGGAGATTGGTCTTACGAAAAATTGACCATGTGAAACCCCTTTTGGGATGTGACCAAGAAAAAAAAGGGAAATTTTTAAGTCTTGGACTCCTAGATAGAATCCCAAAAACACGAGTTTTGTCTATTGACAGTGTCTGTGTTACAAATAGGGTTTGAACCGATAGGATGGGCAAGTACACGGGGAAAGTCTGCATTAAAAAGACGGTATTTCCGGTTGTGCCAGATGTTGGGAAAGCACGTGAAATTGAAAAAAATTTTCCCCAAAAAAAATCCAACCAAAAAAAGCCGTAACGATAAAAACTTTCCCAAAATTGAGGGTAGCAAGGAAAATTTTTTTTACCGGCAGCGGTTTTTGCTCTAAAATTATTTTTTAGGGAGCAGCCCAAAACTCCAAAAAGGGTTTCCCCCGCTCACGAAACTTTAGCGAGACTTCATCGTCACTTACGCCAGAAAACTTTTCCGATGGCTTTTTTACGTGACAAATTTAGACGCGTTCTCCCAAAAGAAATCCGAAGGTTCCCCGCTCCTGACCGAAGCCCCGTGTACGGAACTTTGCCCAAAAAAATCAACGAACGAGGAGCAGTGCTAAGCCCCCCATACCCGGAAGTGCCCCAAACTCGTTACAGTGAGATTCTCGAAAAAAGACCTATGACCCCGAAAAGCTACCCCACCCCAAAAGGTTACAAAGGGGTATTTGAAAAAAAAACCCATCGTGTAAAGAAAAAGTACACGGAAACGGAAATACAAAATATATTCGCAAAACTAACGACTATGATCCCCCCATCACCAGCCGAATTTGAAGGGTTGTGTTCGTGGGGCGTCCCCGGTGGTCACTCAGATTCCGCGGCAAAAATATGGCAAAGGTTTTTGAAGTGTACGGCAAAAAGAGGTGCAGCAGATTGTCGAGCGTTTGTAAAAGTCGGAGGGTTTCAAAAGCAGTGCAAGGGGGGCTTTCCCGAAGGGAAAACCTGTGGTGTATTCCCGGGCGGCCCATCCGGACACAAAACAGCGCCGCGGGAAAACATGCATACGCCTTTGACGCAGTCTTTAACCCCCCCCCACCATCGGGAGAGCGTTCCGAGGATGCAATTAGGGCGGAAGATTAAAAGTAAAAAAAAACATAACCATCAACAACAACATTTAAAAAAAAAAGAATCAACACGATTAAAGTGTTAAAATGATATGTAAATGTCGAGGTTTTATACTATTAGTATAACAAAAGGAAATTTTTAAAAAATTATAGGGAGGCTTTTTTTAAAAAGACCCAACATTATGTCAAAAGGATTTTTTTATTGATATATGATGGCTTATCTCGGGGGGCAATGTTTTTAAAAATTTTTTGTTATTCGATGTTTTCGATTGCTTATTTTAATTGTTATTTTACAAAAATATTGTATTTTTATTATTTCTTTTAAAAACACTTCAGAACATGCTTTTCTGTTAATATTTAAACTTTTCTTTTTAAACAAAAAACGTTGAAAATTTATAAAAAAAATACCCAAATTACCCACTGCTTTTAAAGTAACATAAATCAAAAAAAAATGTTTTATAAAGACTACCGGTATATATTCAAACGAAAAATAGATTAGAAAATCAATGAAAAAGTTTCAGATTGGCATCGAAAAAAAAAGGAAAAAAAAGGTTTTTTAATGAAATGTGAAAACCTTTTTTTCCCCCAAAAACCCCACACCCCACACCCCACCTGCTAAAATGTAATTATTTTTTATTGGGGGGTTTTTGGGACCCACCCCCCCCCGGTTTCCAACCCGTTAAAAAGGGGGTAAAAAATTCAGCATTTTGCTTTAAAAATTTTTCTCCTTTTAAACTGCTGGACAGAATTTGATTAAATTTGGGGCAGGGTTTGAACCTTCACAAAATATGCTAAAATAAATTGACCCTTTGTAGAACTCTGGTTGCCATGGAACGAAAAAAAAAAAAAAATGAAAATTTTTAAAAAATCATTCCTTCAAAATTATTTGGCCAGATTTCAAAATTTTTTTGTGCAGATGTTCCTTGGGTGCCCCCGGGGTCTCCCAAAAGATAGTTTAAAATTTATTCCGCTTTAAAAAAACATTGCCGCCGGGGGCCCGGGTGCTAATTTGCCTTTATGTACAAAGTAAAAACTTTAAAGGACATCTCCTCTGAAACCGCTGGACGGGAATTTTTTTTAAATTGGCAGGGATGATCCTTGGGTCCCCCCTTCACAAAATTTTTGTATAAAAATTTGGGTCCTTTTTAAAATTTTGGGTTTGCCTTTGGCAACGGAGGAAAAAAATAGGGAAAATTTTAAAAAAAATCATCTCAAACCCATTTATGGCAGATTTCAAAATGTTTTAGTACAGTTTACCCCTTTTGGGTAACCGTCTACCGAGGGGTTTCTAAAATTATTCCGATCCGTAAAAAAAACCTGGTCGCCAGGGGCTTTAAAATTTTCCTTAATTGTTACTGTGAAAACTTTTAAAAAACTTCTGTTCCAAAACTTTGGCCAGATATCAAAATGCTTTGGCACAGGGTGTTCTATGGGTAAACCTCTACCAAAATTGCCCTTTAGAGCAGTGGTGCTCCGGTGAACGATATAGGGCCATCATGGCCCTCTTGGGGTTTTTTTCTAAAAAATTTATTGAGCGATACGGAAAAAATAGGGCAAAGAGAAAAATAGAAAGAAATTTTATCCTACTGAGATTTGAAACCCCCAAAACCCCCCGTTTTTTAAAAACGATTGGCAGCAAGTAAATTTTCTGTTTTTGGACGTCTTTTACTAGGAAAATGAACCTTTGATTTGATTTTTTTTTCGAAAATGGTTTCCCTTGGGCTTCTATTTATGCTTAGCTCAAAAAAGTGATCAATTAATTCAAAGGTTTAATTATTTAGGAGTTCCTCTTAAAGTTTCTTCTCTGTGCACTTAAAATTAATTACGTTTTTTTATGTATTTTTATAGAAGCTTCAAACAAGAAATTGGGGTGGGAAGACTAAGTTGTATTTATGTAATACAAAGGTGTTTTCTAGGGCAATTTTGTTTTTCGTGACTTTTAATCTGTTACATTGTATAAAAATATATATATATTTTATATATATATATTTTTGTATTATTATTATTTTTATATATATTGTTGTTTTGTGTGTGTGGGGGGGGTTTGCTTTGTTTTTGTTGTTGACCCTTTTTTGGGGGGGGGGGCATTGATAAATTAACAAGGCTAAAATTTTTAGCTTTCTACTAATTTTCAGGGATAAATTTCGGTATAGAATTGTTTTTCCCATTTCGTTTGTTTTTGGGTTTTTAATTCATTTTTAGCACGAAACTTAAAAATGTTTGTGTTAGTTAAAATGTATTGTTACCAGCATATTCTGCTTGTGTTTTAAAGTCTTCGTAAAATTTTTTTCACGGCCCCAGGTAGTTTTCTGTAGAAAAGTGCCCAAGTTTAGATTGGAAAACCCCACACATTATTGGGGGCGGGGTTTTCCCCCCCATTCAATAACTGATAAAAACCATTTCAGTTTTTCAGATAACCGCTTTGTAATGGCGGATCATTTCAGTTATCCCGGGTGGCGGCCCCTCGTTTTCAAAAAACGCATAATAATGGCGGCACGAATTACATTGTTTTCGGTTAATATCACATCACTAAAAATGTTTTCCCAAATGTAGAAACTGGTATGGTCACACTGAATCGGAGACCTTTTGAAAATATTATGACGAGAGTCTATGGATGACAAGTCAACTTGTGATAAGAAAATAATTCCGCACTGTCTTTCAGATCCATGGTCAACGCGAAAACTAATAATTATGTATAGGTTAGTTCATAGTTGCCTTTAACTTCACAATATAGTCACGAGGACTATATCGTGTAGTTAAGGCAACTATGAACTAACCTATACAACACATGACTTTTTCCCTTTCCCTTTAGCGACATAACTTCACAATAGTGTGAGTTATGTGGTTTTATAGTCCACATTTTTGATTTTTACAAAAGTATTGGACTACGCGTTTTAGTCCACAGTGATTATTAACAAATATCAGCACCTGATTGGACGAGAGGAAAACCTATGTACCACCTGGTATTTTCCTTCCACTAGCGACAGTACTTCCTAAAGTGTAAATGTGGTTGCATAGTCCATACTTATTGAATTTTTACAAAAGAGTTGATCTATGCGTTATAGGCCACGCACTGATTGGACGAGAGGAAAATGTCATGTGCTAAACAGGTTATCAACACTAATTCAGTATGTCCTTCTCTGTTCAAATGTACGGAAAGCGCCGAAAATTAAGGGCTAATTCGGAAAGAGTTTGATTGCTTAAGAGAATAGATTCCTTTCACTGATTGGTCATTTTGGTGAAGGTTATTTCAACATTATTAATTACAATAGGATTAAATTAAAGATCTACATTTCTAGTAGGTAATGGTAAACACACACACATTTCTTCATCGATTTTTAAGGGAAATGTGTCAGTCTTAGAAGGAGAAAAAAATATAAGCTCTCCATGGAATATAGCATCCAATTAATAAAGGATCTTCATCAGCAGCTGAGCCTTTTTTTTTCAAGCACTACGTGAAACCTTGGAACAAATAGCTTGGAACTGTAGTCTTTCGCATACAAGTTCAAAGGTTTCGCATAGTGCTTGAAAAATATGGAAGTGTTCTTTTCCGCTTGTTACTTATTCTGATATTGTTAAAAACAATCTAAATTTCAAAATTTCCAGCGATTGATGCTGTTATTCTGTGTATAACTGCCTTTTTAGCTCGACTATTCGATGTATGAGAGCTATTGCAGTCAACTTTGCGTCGGCGTCGGCGTTGCAGCTTTTGGTTAAGTTTTGCATGCAAGTAGCGTATATCTCAACCTTATATCTCAATAGCCATTCATGGTATTGACTTGAAAGTTTATGAATATGTTCAGGGGCATCAGACAACCAAGGTAGATAACATAACTCTTGACTAAATTTCAATAAATTTTACCCCTTTTTAACTTAGAAATTTTTGTTAAAATGTTACATGCAAGCTACTATTCAACATAATATATCTCAATAACCATTCATGGAATGGTTTTGAAAGTTTATGAATATGTTGAGGGGCATCAGACAACCAAGGTAGATGTCTTTTGTCTGAATTCAATACAAATCACGGCCCCTTTGTAACTTTGTCAATTTTGGTTTAAATTTTGCATGCAAGGTACTTTCATGCTCATATTCCAGTAACCAGGCATTTGATTGATTTGAAACATTTTTAATATGTTTAGGGGTATCATACTATCAAGGTGGATTATATTACAAATTATTGCCCCCTTTTTTACTAAGAAGTGTTAGCTAAGTTTTGCATGCCAGGAAGTTCATGCTTATATCGCAGTAACCAGGCATGGGATTGATTTGAAACATCTTTATATGTTCAGTGGTATAATCTATAGAGACAGATAGATTTGGACTGAATACAATGCAGATTATGGTCATTTGTTGACTTTGTTAAAGTTTTGCATGCAAGCTACTATCCAGCTTATATCTCAGAAATTGTTCATGGCATTGACTAGAAAATTTATGAGAGTGTTCAAGTGCATCAGAAAACCAAGGAAGATAACTCTTTGACAGAATTTAATACAACTTATAACCCCTTTTTTAACTTGGATATACATGTATTGGTTAAAGTTTTGCATGCACAGTGTCTCAGTAAATGGGCATGGGATTGATTTTAGACTTAACAAACATATCCAGGGGTATCAGAAACATATTCAGAGGTATCAGACTATCAAGTTATATCATTTTTTACTTTTGTTATATTACAGGGTATGTGAAGGTCAAAAATTAAAATGATTCCATTTGATTTACCAACAAGCGAGTAGTCAAGCATGATGTCCCCTGACAGCTCTTGTTATAATTGTGGAAGTTTATAAATGTCTTCTTGATTATTGACTTTTAAGACAATCAATTGTTTTGATGTGATGTCTTGGCTCGCATTTCGTTTGTTCAGTTTACTGCTTACCGCATTCCACTTGAACGCTGTGACTGTACTATTTTCCGGCCCTTTCGGAGAGTATTAGGTTCCAAAGTCTTTTTGCACGTCGGGCATATAAATATTCCAAAGAAACGTGTGTTTTATATTCATATGTAAATCTAAGTACGGCATCACTCTCTCTCTCTCTCTCTGAATTAGAAAATATGGAATATGCGCATAAGACACTTTCCTGTTTCATTTTTTAGAGAGATTATTATACTAATGGCCGTATACACGAATTCAGGCTGGGGTGTTACAAATGTATATTGTATTAAAATAAAAAGTAGGCAGTGACAATGTAAGCGGCTTCAGTATAAACCCAGATCAACATGCAAATGTCTATGCAACCATTAAACACCTAGAACAACCTGCAAGTTGAATAATGTATATCATCCCTGTTCAACCAGAAAGTTAACTATCGTTTATGCAAAATTAATAAGCTTAGATCAACCTGTAACTCAACTGACTTACGCAACCGAGATCAGCCTGCAATAAAAATGTGTTATATGCTGGTTGATAGAGGTTTATAGTGGATGCATAAGTCAGATAATCGGCAGGATGATCTAGTTTTATACTTGACAATCAGTTAAAACCAAGATCAGCCTGCAGGAACTGATCTATGGAATTAGTATCAAACCAGATCGGCCTGCAAGTACTAAATTCTGCGACTAGTATAAACCCAGTTCGTTAGCCTGAAATTAAAACATAACTTGACCATAATAGCCTACCGTAAACAGACTGCAAACCAGTTTAAACCAAGATCGTTTAAAAGTAAACTGGCATTCACAAGTCAGTATGACGAAGTCAGAATGTCAATATAAGCATGGACTTATAAAACGGCAAGATGATTTTTTCCCTGATTTTGTTCCATAGTAAAATCAATGTTTGTACGGTCAACACGACTTTAATGCCAATCAATGTCAATGAATTTCGATAACTGCATTTTTTATATTTTCCAGTGTATCTTTAAACTTTCCCAGGAGGTTGAAGGTTTTGTTATATTTTGGTAAATTGAAGTTTCCATTTCTTCCTTCTGGTTGAAGTAAAATTTTCGAGCATACTTCAGTACGACACAGAGGTGCTCGAAGTTTTCATGGGGCAAAACATGTCGTACATAATGGCAACATTAACATTTTTAATGTTAGGCAAAAAAAAGGTTCCCTTTCGGGTCTTCCGACTGACCCTCGTTTTTAACGGCCGATCTTATTTTTTTTTTTTTTTTTACATTTCCCCCTTTAAATATCGTTCCTTTACTCTCTTTTTTTACTTTTTCGCATTATTCGGTGAACTACGCGACTGACAATTTCTTAAAACTATTACATTAATGGATTTTTAAAAAACTGTTTAAAATAAATTCAATATTTAAGTTTATTTACATGTATATCCTGGAATAATTACACTCTCATCTTAATTTTTTTTATATGATTCCTGATTTGAAAATATGCCTTTGCAATCAAAGGTACTCATTACGATGCTGCCATTTAAAAAAAAATTTAATGATTATTATATATATAAGATTGTTGATATTTTTTTTAAATGCGGCAGTTTTTCGGTCAAATCAACGTACCGGATACCTTTGTTGCAACAATTAAGTTTAATTGCTCAGTGAAAAAAATATAATAACGGAGTTTTTACACATTAGTTTCATATGATCCGCAATGCAACTTCGTGCCACTGTGTGAACCGTCGTCGAATCACGGAATGTCTATGTCAATATTGACGAAATATGCGGACTATGCAAATTAGCTATTTTGTAAACAATAAAATGATCTTAAGTAAAAAATAATTTCTTATTTATGAATTGTAGTAATGTCGTCATTGAGTTTGTGCAGATTGCATTTTGTAACAAAAAACTGTAGCAACAGGCAACAGAAATCCAATTTACATATAACAGAGGGGTGCACTTTGCAAACA
>CM037792.1:45242882-45261639 GCA_021229015.1 Solen grandis
ATCCAGCCAGTACTTTTAGAGGAGAAGATATTTGAAGATTTTACTAGTTTTGGAGGAGAAGATTTTCAAAATGTTTTTTCTTTCCATTGCCATGGCATCCAAAGTTTTGCATGGAATCAAATTCTTTGAACAACTATGAAAAGGCTTTACCCAAGGAACATTCCTGTGAAGTTTCTTTAAAATTGGTCCAGTGGTTTAAGAGAAGATGTCATTTTCAGTTGCATGTTGCCGACAGACGCTGGACATTCATCGGTCACAATAGCTCACCTTGAGCACATTGTGCTCAGGTGAGCTAACAAGAGGGCCATGATGGCTCTGGGTCGTTCACCTGAGAACCAGGTATTACTGGGAGGAAAAGAAACAGCATATATCTTATGATATTGTGGAAAATGGGCTCTGCCCTCTGCCAGCCACAAATTGAATGATTTTTAAGTTTTTAAAATAAAAAGGTGTTGGTTGCCATGACAAGAGTTCTGCATTTATCAATTTTATTTTAGCAATTTTTGTGGAGGTTCACCCAAGGATCATTCATGCCAAGTTTCTTCAATTTCTACCTAGCACTTTCAGAGGAGTCTTTTTAAAGCAAATTGTTGATGACAGACGATGAACGACGGAGGGTGATACAAATGGCTCACCTTGAGCACCTTGTGCTCTGGTGAGCTAAACAAGAGGGCCAAGATGGATGGCCCTGAATTGCTCATCTGAGAAACAGTGCCTTCAATGACTCTATAAGAGTCATACTGAATACATAAAGCATGCAGAAGTGACCCCTAGGGCAGGGCAAATTGTGACCCCAGGGCCATGATTTAAACAAATTTGGTAGAAGTCTACTAGGCTTTGTTACACACTAAATATTTAAACTCTAGGCCTTGTGGTTTCTGAAAAGAAGATTTTTCTAGTTTTTCCTACCAAATATCTAAGTAAAATTAAGTGATCCCTGGGGTGGTGCCAATTTTGACCCAAGGGCCATGACTTGAACAATCATGCTAGAGGTTTACTAGGCCATGAAACATACCAAATATCTAAACTATTTGCCTTGTGGTTTCTGACAAGAAGGTTTTTCCAGTTTTTCCTATTCAAGTCTATTGTAAAATACAGTGATTCCTGGAGAGGGGCCAATTTTGACCCCAGGGCAATGGTTTGAACAAACATAGGAGAGGTCTACTAGGCCATGTTGCAAACCAAATATCTAAACTCTAGGTCTTGTGGTTTCTGACATGAAGATTTTTTTAGTTTTTCCTATTTAAGTCTATGTAAAATATCGTGACCGCTGGGTTGGGGCCAATGTTGACCCCAGGGCCATGATTTTAACAAACTTGATTAAGGGCTTCTAAACAATACATACCATATATACCATATATCTAAACTCTAGGCCTTGTGGGTTCTGACAAGAAGATTTTTTCTAGTTTTTCCTATAGGAGTCTATATAAAATCCAGTGACCCCTGGGGCGGGGCCAATTTGGAACTCAGGGTCATTATATGAACAAGCATGGTAGTGGTCCACTAGACAACACCACATGCCAAATATCTAAGCTCCAGGCCTTGTGGTTTCTGACAAGGAGATTTTTTCTAGTTTTTCCTATATAAGTCTATGTAAAATCAAGTGACCCCTGGGACGGGACCAATTTTGACCCCAGGGTCATGATTTGAACAACTTGGTAGTGGTCCACTAGACAATGCCACATACCAAATATCTAAGCTCCAGTCCTTGTGGTTTCAGAGAAGAAGATTTTTTAAGATTTCACTTTAAAAATCTATTTTTAGCTCCTGTGACCAAGATATGCAAAGGACTGGAACCATTTGAAAAACTTTGGTAGAGCTTCATGCAAGGAACATCATAGGCAAGTTTCAGTGATTCAGTTTGGACCCACTTTCCTTAGGACCCTTGTCCTAAATGGTCAGGTTTTTTCAGTCATTTGTCCTAAATTACAAGAAAAACTTCGGACAATTTTGTTTTATCAAAATGATTTATAAGACATTAATGACACTTTCAAGTTTACTTTATTTATTCATATTCTTTTTGCTTTGAAATATATCATTCAATATTGTTTCAGAACTTCCGTCAGTTAAATAATTTCCTAGGTAAATATGACTATCTTTTGATACCTTGTTCAGGTAATAATAAATTATTTAACTTTAAGTGGAAATGAGAGATCATTCATACTTCTGAGATTTTGAAGATGAGGAATGAGAGAAAGATTGGACATACCAGAATATTTTGATTGTTTATCAATTAAATAAATATAGAATTGTAATTTATATGACTTTCTATCTAATCAAAGTCTAAGACGAATTCAGCAAAATCCGAAAAATCAGACTCGTCAGAATGATTTTCCATTCTGCGACAGTCGTGTTCTTATAAATACGATCTAATTTGAAAGTGCTGACAAATCAATTACAAGTACAGTAGAACCTCGTTAATCCGAAGTCATAGGGACCGGGCTCAAAACTTCGAAATAATGATAATTCGGATTAAAAATCCAATGATAAATTTCAGTTTGTGTGCATGTATGTTTGTGTTATCATTACCGGTGAGTATCGTGAAAATCTTTCTGTTTCAACAAAGTTGATAGCATATTTGGTGATACCCCAAACTCTTCAGCAATTTGCTTTTTTGATTTAATTCCCCTCTCGACTTCCTGGATGGCCGCAAACTTCTCTTGATAGGTTTTGGAGCTGTGCCTACGTTTAACCCCCTTCCGTCCTAATACCGATCCAGATATCCTTCCAGTTGGTTACTGGGCCTTTCTCTAGATTGCTTGACAGCGGATAGGGTTGAGACAAACCCAGTTATTCCCCCGGACACACCGGGTATTTCACTGGATACTGTATTTCACTACATCTTTGGAGACAATAATTCTATCGGACATGAGTGTGCAGAGACGACAGAGATACAAATCTGACACCTGGGTTTATCTGCCGACGCGTGTCTGTTACTCAACCTGTCAGACATCGATTAGAAGTAATCTATAATTTCCGGTCAGACACGTGCTGATAATCCCTACCTGGAAAAAGGTGTGAAAAACTTACTTGAGCCATCATTCCAGTGACGCCGCAAAATAAACTGACCCATGTACAATTGAAGTTAAAGGCATCTCAAAACCCTTATATAAGTGACACCCCCCCCCCCCCATTTATTCCAAACCCAGCGTGTGGGGGCATCTGTTTTCTGATAAGGCAGGCTGACACGGTCTGTCACCCATGGTCTGTCAGTCACAGGTATAGTTCAAGATACAAGTGTGCATGTGTTACTACATGGGATTGTATATAGCCATTCACATTTTTTAAAAAGTTACACAAGTTACAGTTATACAATTACTAAATCCTAAATACCAGAAATGATTTTATAAAGTCTCAATTATTCATTTTTATTTGAGCATATATAAATTTTCCATGATTTTTTTTAATTGATTTATTTCTCATTTATTTTGTTCTTTAATTTTATTTGTCTTATATTTCTCATTAAATTTGTTCTTCCTTTCTGATTTTATTTTTATATGTAAAATTTATCATAAAAAGAACATAAAGTTTGAATAATTATGTATACTAATACTTTCATTCTCTCAATTCTTATATTCTTTAATTTTGTTACTACGTGGGATTGTATATCGCCATTCACAGTTTTTACAAAAGTTACACAAGTTACAGTTCTACAATCACATAATCCTAAATAACAGAAATTATTCTTCAAGTTCTCAATTATTCATTTTTATTAGAGCATACATTAATTTTCCTTGTTTTTCTTTCCTTCTTTGATTTAATTCTTACCTATTTTGTTAACCCTTTCTTTATTTTTCATTTATTTTGTTCTTTCAATTTTTGTGTCTGTTATTTCATTTAATTTGATCTTTCTTATTTTATCTTTTATTTGTAAATTTCTATCATAAAAAGAAACGTAGAAAAGTTTTGAAATAAAGAAATAAATCATAAATGTATTACTAATCACTTTCATTCTCATTCTCTCATTTCTAAATTCCCTCAATACATTTTAATGTCAGAAATCAACAAGAATTGAATTACTTTTTAATTCTGCTAATAAATTAACAAATTAAAAAAAAAAAAAAAAAAAAAAAGTCAGAATTATTTCCTTCAGACTCTGTATCTCAATATTTTCTATATCAAAACTTGAATTCTGTAATAAGTGCATAAATGTACTAAATATATAATCTTATAATCATGCAGATACAAAATTGACTCCACTTAGTAAATTTCACAAAGAATATGTAAGAGATCATACCCACATATTATCTATCATTCAATAAAATGTTTATGGCTTATGTAAAACTACCCTACAATCTCACTTCCATACTAGCAGGTAATTTAGTTTTGCATTAACCCATCAGAGATTTTACTGTGACAGATTAGGTCTATATTGGCCAAAGACTCCCTGCAGTGATGACCAGCAATTAGCAGGTCTGGTCACAGCAGGTTGGGGCCTGGCTCAGTGGGATACCACATTTCTTTCGAGATGCCTTTAAGAGCGATATGTCTTCGAAAATGTACGAAAATTGACTTCGAAATAAAATTGAAAAATAGGTATAAATAGTGATTTCGGGACCGGGATTTTATTTCAAAATAGCGAAAAAATCGAAATAGCGAAACTCGGATTAAACATTTTATTTTTAGTTAAAATAAGAAGGGGGAAAATCGGGACCGAAAAAAAACTTTGAAATGGTGAGGAATTCGGTTTAACGATGTTCGGTTTGACGAGGTTCTACTGTATATATATTTTATTCCCCTAATAATAGATCAACATCCTTTGATTCCTTATCTACTCTTTGTTTTTCAATCATCATTGACAGTTTCTTGCCGACAATTTTATAACAGCCTGTTTATTTCTTATAAGACTCGTCGATTTCTGGTTTTAGCGACACCTGTTTAGACAATCAAATGACCACATCTTGTGGCACGTGATTTATGGTATCTGACAATTCTATTGGTTCTTTTTATAGACAGACGCTATTGTTTAAAAAAAAAAAAGCATGAGAAGAATAAATTTGCAAAGGGTAAATTTCCACTGGATAGAACTTAGGAATAGCATGAAGAAAAGAAAGCGAAACCTAACATGCATCATTTTATTTATTTAGTCATATTCCTGATTTATTGATTGATATATGTATTTAATTTTAAAGAATCCTGTAAATATGAACAAGAGGGCCAAGATGGCCCTTGATCGCTCACCTGAGAAAGATGATTGCTTAAAAAATAAAGATGCTATGGTGTAAAGGTGAAATCTGGCTTTTTTTTTATGGTGAAAAGGGCAAAAAATTAAATTATATTAACTAGTCAATATCAGTTACAATTAAACCCGATTGCGAAATTATGGGCATAAACATTGTCTTAAAGTTTAAAAAAGATTGCTAAAAAAATGAAGATGCTAGAGTGTAATCAAAGTGAAATCTGGCATATTTTTATATCAAAAGGGGCTTAACTCCTGGCCTAATTGACGGATCTTAGCCATAATCGAACTCAATGAGACAGTATGGTCATAAGCACTGCCATAAAGTTTTAAGATGATTGCTTATAAGATGCAGATGCTAGCGTGTAAACAACGTGAAATATGGCATTTTTTTAGTATTAAAAGGGGCAGTACTCCTGACCTAATTGACGGATCTCAGCCATAATCAAGCTCAATTGAGACATTATGGTCATAAACATTGTCTTTAAGTTTGAAGATGATTGCTTAAGAAATAAAGGTGATAGAGTGTAAACACTAAAAATTGTTGATGCCGCATAACGCACGACGGACGCTCACGGGATCACAATAGCTCACCCTGAGCTTTGCTCAGGTGAGCTAAAAATAAAGATACTTATCAGTAAAAGCTGTGGAAAATATCAAACTTTCAGGTGGTCAAAATTCTCACAACATACGAGTCCTATGAACACGCAAACCGGCGACACCAAGTATCAACAAGAAAGTCAGTAGAACTGACAGATGCTCCCCGAAGAACGTCATTGTTACAAATAAGGCCTTGGTCAATGGGTGGGAGGATATGTTGAAATCCCCATTCCTAAATCATATCTATTCTCCTCATCAGATGAGATGTTTTACCAACTCTAATTTGGAGACTTAGTAACAGTTTACTATTTAATATGATAATACGTGTTACTCATCAGATCTTTCATTGATTTTTTTTAAGTTTTTATACTACTAAAAATTAAGTCATACATTTCAATGTGTGCTCATATCAAAGAGGTTAACCAACACTCTTGACATATGACTGGATATTTGAAATAGTGTATAATGGCCTAAACAACAATTAGCTGACATGATTATGATTGACATTACTAGCATATTGAATTTTGTGGGGTTTTGTTTAAATGATATCTCCTGTTAAATTAGGCAAATGACATGAATATTAGTCAACAACATGGTAGTAGGGGCCATAACTCTCTTAAAAATTGAGGAACCAGGTCACGTCGACGATATGCGTATGTACTCTTGGTGATAAAGCTTCCCATAAAGTTTAATTGAATTCAAGAATCATGCAATATGTACTATAGGCCAAAAAGTCAATGGGCCTTAACTCTGTGAAAAATTGAGGAACCAGGTCACGCCGACGATATGCGTATCTACTCTTGGTGATAAAGCTTCCCATAAAGTTTTGTTGAATTCAAGCCATTAGTTCCTGAGAAATAGCCCGGACAAGAATCATGCAATATGTACTATAGGCCAAAAAGTCAAGGGGCCTTAACTCTGTTAAAAATTTAGGAATCGGGTCATGCTGACGATATGCGCATCTCCTCTTGGTAAAAAAGCTTCCCATAAAGTTTCGTTGAATTCAAGCCATTAGTTCCTGAGAAATAGCCCGGACAAGAATCATGCAATATGTACTATAGGCCGAAAAGTCAATGGGCCTTAACTCTGTGAAAAATTTAGGAATTGGGTCATGCTGACGATATGCGCATCTCCTCTTGGTAATAAAGCTTCCCACAAGGTTTCGTTGAATTCAAGCCGTTAGTTCCTGAGAAATAGTCCAGACAAGGAAAGTGTGACGGACGGACGGATGGACGAACAGACGGACGGACGAAGCGGCGACTATATGCGTCACCTTCGGTGAGCATAAAAATTGTTTCTAAATGTAATTATTTTCAGAAAAAGACACATTTTTTATATAGATTTTAATATGATTAAAGTTTCAACACAACAATGCTATTTAGTCTCTTTTGACAATAAGGAACTTTTATGCCGTTAAAAACCAACTTCGTCAATTTGAGTCTCAATGCGTCTGTATAAAGTAACAGGTAAATGCGTAAGAATGATCGAGTCTCTATGAAGTAAATTCACCGTCCGGTACAGACATTTGTCGGTCACATTGTCTGATGAACTGTATTTTTCTTGGCCTGAAGGGCGTACTGAGTTTAATTTTTCCGGTCATCTGTAGCTTTTATCGGCCCTGGACCGAAGGGCCGATCCAATCTGAATTTCTGAGTTTTATCAAATTTGGCCTGTTGGTTTCAGAGGAGTTGTCGTTTGAAACAAGTGTGGACGACGGACATCCACTGATCCTAAAAGCTCACATGGGCACTACATACTCAGGTGAGCTTAAAAAAAGTTAAAAACAAAGGTTAACCTAAGCCAGAACAATCACATAAACCATGTTCATCCAACCATGAAATGTAGGTCACAGCCATAAATTTGCATAAATATTAAACAGATCATGTTATGATGTACATGTGTATGTAGTTTCATAAAGATGTGAGGTCACCTTCATAGAAAAAACTTTAATGCAAAAGTAAATCTGAGATGAAACTGAGGCAGAACAACCAATTTTATCATTCAACCATGAAATATGGGTCAAAGCCATAAGTTTGCAATCAATATTAAACACAAGGGTAAACCTAAGGCAAAACAATCAATTATACCTTGTTCATCCAACCATGAAATATAGGTCACAGCCATAAATATAAGATATAAAATAGACTATATCATGATGTACATACATACCTAGTTTCATAAAGATGTTAAGTCATCTTAGAAAAAAAAAAGGTGTGACCTACAGACAGATGAATGGATGCACAGACACATGCATGGACAGAAGCACAGATCGAAAATCTATATGCTCCACAACTGAGTTTGCAGGGCATAAAAATCTCCACTCTCTTATTAACGTTGGTTAAGTCTGACAAATTAACTTGGCAACTGCATGTCACATTGCACCTGAGAGTGCTATTTTTCGTAAGCACACTTCAAGGAATTCTGTCGGTATCCCCGAAGTAAGTACTTTCTGTTGCACATGACATATTACACAACATGGCGTTTTCACCTATCCCGGATAGACAATTCATAAGTGTTATTAAAACTTTTAGCATGCAAAGTGAGTAAATTGGCGAAGAGTGAATGTGATCAGTCAATTGACAGCACACAGAAATAGAAATTCTAAATACAGGTTTTATACCATTTATAATGCTATTGCCTGTGATGGAGAAGCCACTTGTTTTTTTACTATCATGGATTGTTGCATTGGGTGACCACGAGTCTGTAGATGGATATTGTTAGAATTTAAAATCAAATCAGCCAATTACCATTTGTAAGCTGGTTGAATGTCACTGAGGGCTAAAGGTGTTAAAAGATACTGTAAGCAGGGAATAGACTTACCAGAATAGCCTGGGCGGGGGCATTCTTAGGAACAGATATTGTTCGATACAAACGCCTCTTCATGGAAGCATTACCATCAAATACACGAATTATTTCAGCTGAAAAATACATAGTTTGTCAAAATCCTTTTTTTCCCCCACTGCATCAGTCAGTTATAAATAGAAATCTATTAACAAAATGGTTCAAAACTAAGTAGAGATCATAGTAATCATCATTTATATTTTCATCCAAGAAAATTGATATTCAATAAAAGCTGTTCCAATTTATCCTTATCTTTCAGCACTTTAGTATTTGAATTTTAATTCACATCAATTATATATTTTTGGGGAAATAAGTTTTAACAGTTTATGCATACTCAAAATGACATTTCCTGTGTTGGACAAGTACATAACATCTTAGGTTTTGAAAAATCCCAACCCATTCCCAAAAAGGGGATCAATCTAAGAACAATACCCTTTGACTCCCTTTCTTCTCCAGAAAGACTACTTCAACCTACTTACATTCTGCATCTTTATCCTTTTCTTTGCCTTCCCGGTCTCGTGGAGACCTTCTTTCTCGATCTTCATCATCATTTTTTGAATCACCACTAGATGACCAGTCCTCTGAAATAGTCCGTGTTGTGGGGCCTGATGACAAAATAATATTTTTTTGTATAAATCCTGTTTAAACAATACTCTCATTCATACAATCAGTTAATCATATAATATTTTCATAATGTTTGTTCATACATTTTTTCTACAAAACACTTACATTAAAACACTTCAATTTTTGTTCACAAAACTTAACAAAGGCCTCAATATAAATGTAACTTCTTGATTCCAGTATACTTAACATCTACTTGAATTATCTGACTGAATAAGTTGCAGCAGGGACTTCGTAGATGCAGATTTTCACACATGCAACTAAATTTGCATCCTCAGGACCTTTAAAATGCTGGTTTCCAAATTTTAAGAAACAGTATCAAACTGAACAATTGTCTCAGCACTTTACACTTCAGAAAACCTCATGTATTGTTTCTTATTTCAGTTACGCATAATACTTGATTAATATAAAACCAAATCTCTTATTTTACTTAACAGTGACGGTTACAATACAGTAACAACCAAACAATATATTTAGGACTCAAAAAAAAATTTCTGAGACCCCAAAAAATGAACCCTGTTGGAAGTCCTGGGACCCCCAGTTTGAAATTTAAGGTATAGCTGGGACATTTCAATGAAACTTGCTCTTTTCTAATACCAAACATGAAACACAATCAAATAATTCTGACTGACAAGCAAACTGTCAAAAAGTTTGTTTACTTACTTGGTATATCAGCTGATGATCCGAGGAAGCAAGGAAAGACAGAAAAGAAGTAATCTTATTTATCTGCTCTGTTAAGGAACATACATCAGACTTTAAAAAGCTCTAGCTTTTTTAAATTTCCTCTTGGAGATAAATTCTCAGATTTTCTCACCAAAATGTTTATCTTCATTAGATGCACATGTCTCAGCAAGTTCAGAGGAGCAACAGTGTCTATGACTGGCATATTTATCTTTATTCCAAGTCATTTACGTTGGAAATGATGCTACATCTCAAGCAGTGAATTACAAAAACTTACTCTATGGCTATCACTCAAAGTGATTTAAGGCATTGACTCCATATTATATAACAATGTTTCAAGCATATAGCAATGTCCAGTTTCAGTTAATTACATGTGGAGGAAGACCCAGAGTGTACAGAGACCACAGGGGCACATACATATTTTCTAAAGGGGCCAGTCAAATATTTAGTGGACCCTTGGCACAAAAACACAGCAAAGCAAGAATTCTGCCTGTGTGACTAGGGTACAAAACATTTGCAGATGTTTGCAGTAATTCTCCAGACAAAAATTAAGGATGAAATTTAACCCTTTCCCTCATGTAGACTCATTCTGACGCATCTACCCATTCCCTCATGTAGACTCATTTTGACGCATATACCTGTCGCCTCATGCAGACGCATTTTGACTCAATTACCCCTTCCCTCATGTAGACGCATATGGACGCAGTTGATTTTTAAGTGCATAAATATCAATATAATCAATTACCATGTTTTTACCAATTACGTTTTTTGAAAACTTTAATCATATTGCAAACTATATGGATGAAAAAAAGATAGTGTTTATTCTTAAAATAAGCAAGAAAATTGCAATAATTTAACCATACTATCGTCTTCGTAGGTCGCAAGTTATTAGGAGAATTCCATTCAGAGGAAGATCGATTATGATTTGAATTATGCACGTGTATTAACTTATTCTTTTATATAAATACGTTTGATTTGAGTTAAACATAATTTCAATTAAATAAATAAGGTTTACTATGAAAAAAGGGCTAATTAAAATAACTAGTTTCTCCATTTGGGGAGATTGACATAAAAGTTACGTTCTGTTGTTTACAGCGTCTCTCGAGTGGAAAATTACCAATTTAAATCTATTCTGTTCGTGCTATTTTTAAAACAATTACTAATGTCTATAAAAAGATCATAAGTCACGTGCGCAAGTCATGGTTGTCCAGATGTTTAACAAGCGTCCCCAGTGCCGGAAATTGTTGATAAAATGAAGGGTAATAAAATTGTCGGCTTCATTGGTAAGAAAAGTCGGCTTTAATTTAAAGCGACGATGAGAAACCAATCAGGAAATCGAACACAGCAGGAGATCAATCAATTATGGGTAAAGCTAAGTATAAATTCGATCTGAAATTATTTTGAATACCATACTCGGCACTTTTCAAAAATATGAATAAAATATTTAATTATACATCTTTATAATAAAATAAATGTGCCGATATAAAAGGTTCTGAGTTAGAACATATCTTTAGGCACTTTGGCAAAACATATTACCAAGGATTTTTGTCCTTGCTAGCGCATTTTAGCTATCGCAAATTTAAAACGGGGAAATTCCCTTCTTTTTTTTTTGTCTTTCTTTTTTCTGGCAACCGGATGTAGAGGTAGAAGGGTGTACATAGTCCTGCATAAGTCCATACTCAAACTCTAACTTTACTATATACTATCCTCTAACTTTAATATAAACCTACCCTAAAAACAGCACTCTTTTGCTGTTTGAGGTCCCACTGGCCTGATAAAGTATTAAAACCGAACCCGACCCAATATGAGCCCTGTTGGACAAAATGGTCCAATGGGGACAACATATAAATGTACACCCAGGTATCTCAGTTCTCATTTTTGGCAAAATTAGAACATATCCAAGACCTTTTCTCATGTACTTGGCTATTTTTAGCAGTTAGGGATATATTTATTATTAGAAATTACTCTTTCAAAATTAATCAATTGAAATTCAAAATTAAAAGATCTCGCAGAGTGCCTAGCCGCCTTTGGCTATATGACTTTGGGTCTTTAAATAGTTAATAGAAAAAAAAAAGATTTTGAATTAGTTTGTATGAGAACACTGACGAGTCACAACAGAATAAGAATTTAGTCATCATCTAACCTACAATATATATATCCTAAGTCAGACAATTTCAAATATATATCCCCTCTCCCAACAGACAGAAAAACAGATATCAGTCTCCTTGTAACCTATTATTTAATGCAATGATTTCTTAATTCAATAAAAAGAAAGAAATTTATATACTGTACTTGTTTTATTTACTTTTTGGGGGTCACTTTTTTTTGTGTGTTACGCAGATGTTATTAAAAATATATTTCTTTAGGTATAATCTAATATAATGATTCTGTATCTCAGTTCATCAATATGAAAAATATATCAATAGATAGATCTTTCTTTTCTCTACAAACATTTCATTTACACCAAAGATCTATTATGAAGGTAAAACAGTGTTTTATAGGCTTAAACTATACAGGTAGACTGAGGTAGTGGCAAATTGACATTATCTCCAGTAGTCCATATGCATATGAACTAGGTCTTCAGCTGGGTTACCTATGGCTAGAGGCTTATCAGTAAACTGATAGCAGTATGGAGCCTGGTGGGGTGTAATGCAATGTTGGCTATTAAGGAAAGGGTTAACAAAGGGCAATAACTCAAAAATAATATGCTGAGTTAAGGTTCTGGTGCAATGCAAATATTAAGTATGCAATTTTGCATGAGTTATGCTCCAGACAAATATTAAGTTAATCCAAAAAATATGATGTGCTGAGTTATGGTTGTGCATGACATCTCTCCTCCATGAGCTCTATCCACCTGGGAAGTTTCAAGTTAACAGCTTATATACTTTTTGAGTTATACTCGACAAAAAAAAAATGTATTTAATCTAACAAAGTGCAATAACTCGAAAAATATGATGTGCAGAGTTACAGTTCTTAAGCATGACACTTCTCCCCCATAAGATCTATCTACCTGTGAAGTTTCAAGTTAATAGCTTTTATTCAAGTTATGCTTTGGACAACAAGAGGGCCATGATGTCCCTGAATGCCTTCATTGCCTTTTATAACACAGTCATACTGAATACAAAATCCATGCAGAAGTACAGCATTATAATCGTAATGCCACACAAAAACTGTACCTGTGGTCCAAAGCTTGATAGTTATAGCTATAAAATCAAGTGACCCCTAGAGTGTGACCAATTTTGACCCAAGAGCAAATTTGAAAACCTGATTCTGGTCCACAAGGCCATGTTATATACCAAATATCTAAACCCATGCTCTTGTGGTTTCTGACAAGAAGATCTTTTAACAAGAGCTGTCAGAGGACAATACACTCAAGCTCGACTATTCAAAATGCTTGTTGGTAAATCAAATGAAATCTATTTCAATTCTTGCCCTTCACATACCCTGTATATAATAATAGTCAAAAATGATATACCTTGATAGCCTGATACCCCTAAATATGTTTATGATGTCTAAAATCAATCCCATGCCTAGTTACTGAGACATAAGCATAATAACTCTGTGCATGCAAAACATTAACCAAGTATCCAAGTTAGAAAAGTGCCATAATTTGTATAAAATTCAGTCCAAGAGTTATCCTCCTTGGTTTTCTGATGCCCCTGAACACACTCCTAAACTTTCTAGTCAATACCACAAACAAAATCTGAGATATAAGCTGGATAGTAGCTTGCATGAAAAACTTAACCAAAAGGTCTAATTCAAAAAGTGGCCCTAATCTGCATTATATTCAGTCAAAAACTATCTGCCACTATTATTAGGTCTATTGTTCTCTTTTTTTCTGTTTACAGTTACCTGGCCCTCTATTACTTTTACAATGCTCAGACAGATGGACTAACAAACGCCATACCATAATATGACAGAAGTTAACTTCCAGCATATAAATAATCATGTAAAAGAAAGAAATAGAACAATTAGAACAAGTTATTGATCGGACAAGGATTTTAAACTAATTAAGTGTCACTTTGACCTAGACCTTTGACCTAATGACCTCAAAATCTATAGGGGTCACCAACTGGCCATGACCAACCTCCCTTCTGAGTATGAAGAAAGCAAACCTAATACATTAAGTTGTCAAGTTATTAAGCGGACATTAATGTGGGTAACGGACGGACAGACAGACGGACAAGCGCCATACCATAATGCAACCAAAGTTACCTTCGGGCGTGTAAAAATTCTTTAGGTACCTGTTCATTTTGTATGTGACCTGTTATCTTTGTATAAATATAACAATCATTTATACCAAACCATTCCAAAATTCCATGATGAAAAAACGAACTTTCAGGCCAGACACACAAAAAACAGAACCCATTTTTACCTCAAACCTCTTAAGAATGATCTTGACCTTGGAGCTAAGGCTCTGGGTCTTACTCACTACACATAAATTTAAAATGACAAGAATTATGACAGAAGGATGTAAAAAAGTTGGATGAACAGATCTAGCAACAGTGACCTTGACCATGACCTCATCTACCCAGAAGACAATCCCAACCTACCTTTCAATGCAACCTAACTACTCACCAAATTTTGTAAAGATTATCTCTTTTCTAACTCAAGTTACCATACGGAAATGAAGTGATGCCTGCCAATAATAAAGTAACAAATCTTAAAAACCAGAATTTTTCCTAAAAAATTTGGTTAAAAATTGAGTTCTTTTTTATTGTGTGCACCCCTTCTTCAAAAACAAATTAGAAATTTTCTATATAGAGTATATAAGGACACTTGCCAACCCCATGGGGGCCTCATTTTTTTAAGGGTTCAACTTCATTCATTTAAGCAATTACGGTAGATGACTATAAGGTGACAAATTGTGAGGAATAAAATTATATTCTGACCACTGGTTTCAGGAGATTTTAAAGCTTCTAAAATAAAGGGGGTGTTGGTTGCCATGACAACCAGAGAACTGCATGGAATTAGTTTATTTTAGCAATTTTTGTGGAGGTTAAACAAAAGTTTCATCACTTTCTACCCAGCAGTTTTAGAAGAGATGTCTTTAAAGAAAATTGTTGACAACAGACAATGACGGACAGTGGGTGATCCCAATAGCTTACCTTGAGCCATTGTGCTTTGGTGAGCTGAAAATGTGCACTTTACATGGCACTTTACAGATTTTTATCGCAACATATCGAAATATGATTTTGGAAGGCAATACTCAGCCCTAGTACTTAGGTAGACTGACCAACCTACTTAAGACAGCTGTAAGGCCACCTCAGTAGGTAGGGGCCTTCTCTATTGACAAACTAAAGAGAACAAGAGGGCCAAGATGGCCCTAGATCGCTCACCTGAGAAAAGTATCATTCATTGCCTGTACAAAACAGATTGCTTCAGAATTAAGATGATGAGGTGAAACAATGTTCAGGAATTTTCTGACCCCATCCACAAAAGATATCATCATGACAAACATTCTGCCAAAGTTTGAGGATGATTGGACCAAAAATGTTGCCCTCAGAGTATAAACAAGATTTTTCTAAGATTTAACCTATTGACCTACTTTTCGGTCCGGCCCTGCCCATTTTCGAAAGGGCTCAAGATATCATCAAGACAAACATTCTGACCAAGTTTGAGGAAGATTGGATCAAAATTGTGGCCTCTAGTGTGTAAACAAGATTTTTCTAGATTTGACCTCTGACCTACTTTTTGATCCAACCTGACCCATTTTCGAAAGGGTTCAAGATATCATCAAGACAAACATTCTGACCAAGTTTGAGGAAGATTGGATCAAAATTGTGGCCTCTAGTGTGTAAACAAGATTTTTCTTAGATTTGACCTACTGACCTACTTTTTGATCCAACCTGACCCATTTTCGAAAGGGTTCAAGATATCATCAAGACAAACATTCTGACCAAGTTTGAGGAAGATTGGATCAAAAGTGTGGCCTCTAGTGTGTAAACATCAAAATTGTTGACGGACGACAAGATTTTTCTAAGATTTGACCTACTGACCTACTTTTTGATCCAACCTGACCCATTTTCGAAAGGGTTCAAGATATCATCAAGACTAACATTCTGACCAAGTTTGAGGAAGATTGGATCAAAATTGTGGCCTCTAGCGTGTAAACAAGATTTTTTCTAAGATTTGACCTACTGACCTACCTTTTGATCCAACCTGACCCATTTTCGAAAGGGTTCAAGATATCATCAAGACAAACATTCTGACCAAGTTTGAGGAAGATTGGATCAAAATTGTGGCCTCTAGTGTGTAAACAAGATTTTGAGACCTACTGACCTACTTTTTGATCCTTCAAGATATCATCAAGACAAACATTCTGACCAAGTTTGAAGAAGATTGGATCAAAAGTGTGGCCTCTAGTGTGTAAACATCAAAATTGTTGACGGACGACAAGATTTTTCTAAGATTTGACCTACTGACCTACTTTTTGATCCAACCTGACCCATTTTCGAAAGGGTTCAAGATATCATCAAGACTAACATTCTGACCAAGTTTGAGGAAGATTGGATCAAAATTGTGGCCTCTAGCGTGTAAACAAGATTTTTTCTAAGATTTGACCTACTGACCTACCTTTTGATCCAACCTGACCCATTTTCGAAAGGGTTCAAGATATCATCAAGACAAACATTCTGACCAAGTTTGAGGAAGATTGGATCAAAACTGTGGCCTCTAGTGTGTAAACATCAAAATTGTTGACGGACGACGGCCGACGGACAATCAAGTATCCCAAAAGCTCACCCTGAGCTATGCTCAGGTGAGCTAAAAAAGAAATGCTAATGATAATATAATGACAACAGTTTCATTGTTCTTCCTGAAAGGATTCTATAGATAATTAACTTTTTTGTAATACAGAGCAATTCACATTATTCTCAAATTGCCCACACTGCTCTTCATGAAGCAGTGAAGCTATGATTTAGCACTGTATTGTACATGAATCATTCCTTCTCTCTTTCTCTCTCTCCTTTAATTTTTTTTTCCCCTTCAGTTACCTGTGTGACCAGAATCTATTTGTGTAAATCATGTGAACAAGATGATGTACTATGTACAAGTCTCAATAACATTTCTGTTCTGTTCTGGACCTTATACCATTGGAGATACTCACTTGTTTTCTTGTTCATTCCCATCATTGTTTCCACACTCAGGTCCATGCGGGGCATCGTAAGGCAACTTGGAGGCAGCATGATTTCACGCAAACTTCCAAAGTTGCACTCTGCGGGTAGTAAACGGTAACAACTTGCATGTGCCTGTAGAAAGAGAGAGAAATTAATTGATTATAGCAGGAGCTGAAACCTCACATACTGACCTCAGTACTTATAAGAATGATCCTTTATTCAGACCATCCTTTACTACCAGCTTCCCTCTCAACTATTGAATAAACAAGCTATCACATTCAGACAAGTTGACAGCACTGTCCCAGAATTTGTTGTTTTGGAGTTTACAGGTGGTGTGGCAATTTTTATCATATAGCCACCTTAACACAGGCCTATTGTCTTAGGAATATTATCTAAAAGAAGTCACTTAAACCTTATTTATTTTACATTGATTCAGGATCAAGCTCTGACATGTTGTATTAAACCCCCCTCTTGAAAGTTCCTGGGTACGACCTTTGCACCTCCAATAGGGTTTAAACGGTGAACCCACTGTCATGTACACTACCACTGGATCACACTGGTGTGTTTTATTCTTTAAGATTCTTTCATAGCACACTTTCATGGCTACAAAGTATAAGTTAGCTGGTTACCAGTGTTGATGAGAGAAAATCATATTGCCTTGTTTGTCTACTATGATTTCACCAGCATTTAAGGATAGGTGCATAAGCACTTACTCAATTCAGCAGTACTGATGATTATAGTCATGAGTACTTACTGTGTTCTTACAAAGTACACCAGAATTTGGAAGTAAGTATGTGACTACTTACTGTAAGTCCACACCACTCGCATCTCATCCCTGCTAGACATTCTGAAGACCAACACGTCTTTTTACAAGCCAGGCATTTCGAGTTTGCAGGAAGGTTTCCTTCACGCCAATGGTGAAAATGTACCACAGTTGACTGGAAAACATCAACAGTTTTACTTAAAATCAAATTTTAAACAAATTACCTCTTCTACTTTAATTCAAATATGTTTGGGGTGTTACAATATATATGAGTTGCTATTTGCTGTTTCTGGTTTGGACTAAAGCTCTATGTCTAAGGTCTTTCACAGCTGATGATCAAACTCTAAATTTCTCATCTCCAAAAATGACAGCATGAAAATCAACACTATATGTAACCTAATCATCCTGAAGAAAACTCCCACATGCCTTCTCAGTAGTCACCTACCCATGAACAAGTTAACAATGTTATATGTAAGGAACAGTTACAGAATGTTAGTATTATTATCTTGACATCTTTTAAGTCCTATGAAAGGTTGGGGGAAACTCAACAATATGATGGGCAGTGGAACGAAGTCAATATATAATACAGGACTTACCCGGTCCCTGGTGGGCGAGTAGGTTGCACATTCCTTGCAGTCACTGACCACAAAGTCATGGCAATCCAAGTGTGCATAATATTCACAGACTGAAAAACACATACACAGTATATGCAGGTACTATCATTTGTAAGTATGAGCTCAGATTTTTTCTTCTCTATAATTTTTGGGCCAGAAAAGGAAACTATTCTATATGAGAAAATATGATTATTTCCCTATAATTTGTGTTCCTATTGAGATAAGAAATTTATGTTATTCTATTTCACCACCACACACATACACACTCTCCTTTCATTTTTCTTTTCCTTCTGTGAATAAATTACCTAGAGTTCCCACTGTGGAAAGACTTAAAGATCCC
>CM037792.1:45261739-45286026 GCA_021229015.1 Solen grandis
CTTTAGCAGCAAACATTTGAGCCGACGCCATGTTGGATAAACAACCGTTTTATGACGTCATCATGACGTTATAACATCGACGTTTTCCCGTAAATTTTAATGCTAAAAGAACTTCTTTGTATTATCTTCAGTTTGAAATATCAAACACCTAAAATCGGTTCACAACTAAATTTCAACAGCCATTTGTAATGGTATCAGATATTTTGATACCAATATTTTGATAAGTTTAATTATTTGAATCACTCTGTTTATGTTATCATGTACATTGTGTCATAACCATGTTAATCCCAAATAGCATTATTTCTGAAGCCTATGGGTAGAATTTTAGATTAATCAGCATGAATATTTTTCTGGTAAATATTCAATGACAAACTAGAACTATCGCTGAAGGTAATGAAATGCCCTTGCATATGATTGCACAGAATGGAAAGCATAATGCAGTGGACAATACTTAACAAAAGGCAATAATTACCAAAAATATGTTTGCCAACACATCGTCTTGAAAACGCCGATTCATGTACATGTCATTAGCATATCTTATTTATAAAGTCAGCTACGCTCTGGACAGCATTTGTATTAAAGAACATTAAATCTATAAAAAATAAAGAAAACTGCCCCTCCCCTTCAAAAGTTCATAATCAACAAAAAGAAAACGACCCATAACTCTGTTATTGAACATCTTAAACATAAAGGTTCCAGCAAGAATCTATATTGTTAAAAACTAACGGCCATAACTGAGGGCAAATACCCTCCCCCCACTAAAATAGGGTCAGGCGAAATAATGTACACCTGCATTTGATACCTATTAGAAATCAAGCTGACATGGTAATGAGAATTTCATTTGAAAAAAAGATTTTCTCATGGCTACGTTAATATCTTGTTTTTCATTTGTCAAACGTAATTATGATCATTTACATTACCTTTCCTCTGAATCACTGGAAGTACTCTAGGTGTCAACAGCAGCATCTTGGACGAATTTTGCAAAATCTCTATTAGTTTTATTTCTGAATTTTTTCTTTGATAGCGGTTAAACCATAAATACCAAGCGCAGAAGCAACATGCTTACAACAGACAAATGCACGTGCTCCACTTATGCATGGCAGTACCACCCAAAAATTTGGTGTTAACATTGGCTATAAATTTAATCCATAAACTATAAGCTTAACTGGAAGTGTGACGGGAACGAATCTATGCCTTTAGAATGTTATCTTCCTCCTTATGTGTTAACCTTTCAAACTCACCGTTTTCATCAAAATGTTCAATTGTTTTTGTTAGATTTGGTTTATACCGATTGTCAAATCTCTGAGTTCATTTTCACTGAGTTCTGGAAAATTTTCTAGATGCGCATCATTTATCTTTACCCATGTTGCCCGTTTCTTTTCTCAACTTTCTTTTTATTTCCTTGTTTTGTAAACTATAAGGATTCTTAGCAAGTCATTATTTTTTGCAATGATTTCATCTGACTCTGAGCTTGTTACTAAGGAAGGTCTAATGCATTGCACAATCCTCAGATAATCACCAGTATGAGGTATCTGACTATTTGGCATAGTGTTACACAAGGTTTCCACTTTTCACCCTTCCATTCAACAACCCACCTGGCGTTAGTAACAAGCCTAGACACATTTGCTTCTTCAGTGGAATGATGTTTCTAGGATTTTATCAGAAAATGTGGCAATTGGGAATTTATTTCCAAATCCTTTAAAATATCAACAGCATTTCGAAACCCTCTATCTACAATAAGGATATCTTTCTTTTGAAACCCGTCTGTGACATTGCAGGTGTTAAATTAGCATGTGTTCAGTAAGTTTTGCATTAGATTCTTTTCCATGCGCTAGAAAAGGCCCTTGACCTGCAAAAATATAACAATCGGTACTAAAGATCATTGGTTTCACAAGGCCGGCCTTTATGAACCGAGAAAGATCTTCCTGAAATGAATAGTTGCCACTCTTTTAAATATAAATGTATGTACCATCAGCAACAACAATTAACTATGGATAATTGGGTAAAATATGTGTATCTGGCTGAAATACAAAATGCATTTCTGTATAAAATTATCAACGAATTCAACAATAAAACAGTGGGGAAATGGTCCAATATTCCTACTTCCATGAACTACAGAATATATTTCTGTATAGATTGTAAAATTATTAGCAAGTACAGCATTGCAATTTAAGAGTTGAAAAATATATTTTGCTGAATATAGACTATTTCTAAATAATATGATAAACACGTATGTTGAAATGTGAAGTCTTTAATGGCTATTAATTAGAATCCTTCTTTGCGCAAACACAAATTGTGTTTCATAGAAAGATATTTAGCTACCAATAGGTGCTTTCTGGCGAAAGCATTACTATTATAACTATGTTAGACTTATTTAAGCAAACTAAAAGCAAAATGTTTGCAGATAGATGTCTCCCAAAAGGAAATTGAATTTCACTATTCAACGACAAAAAGGTTACTTTATATGCACAGTAATAAACTTTATATCAACAGAACAATGCAATCGGTGAGCATATAATACCGAATTCAGGACTGTTTATGCAACAATGTACAAATCTGCAGCAATGTGATGATAATAAGTATGCTATATTTAATATAATTCTGCATAGCTGATCATAAAGCAGAGGTTAAAATGATCATGTGTAAATATATTTTGATTTGAAATATAGTATATTTATATATCTTCCATGACAACTGGTTTCAAAGGTATAAAGCTATTTGGGATTTAAATTGTTATGAAACAATGCACACGATAACACATCAAGTGATTAAAATGATTAAATTTATCAAAATATTGGTATATATATTAAACAACTATGTATAAATGTTATCTCAATAGAATGATGCCACATATGTATTTATATGGAGAATAGTTGTTGATATTGAAAATTCAGGAAAGAAATGATTTAAGGGCAGACAACTTTGAAGATATCTTTTTTGTAGAAATCTCATAATTCTGCAATAATAATTGTGTCTACTATAAAACTGCCAAATATCTTTTGAGTCGTTTGTAACATAAAGAGATGGTGTTTTTTTTCGCAAAGTCGAAGAAGAAAAAAGTGAAAATTAAGGTATGACGCATACGCGAATATATTGCCAACATATATAATAGTTCCAAGAAAATGTTGGCACCATCTTTTATCTTTATACATTTTTAAAGTGCACCATAATTATTAGTTTGTAATTTGGAGATGAATGAAAATATCGCCATTTATATGAAGGGAACCCAAACAATGCGAAATTACTTCACCCACTTTACTCATGAACACAGCCTACGGCATTTAACCGATTATAAAAAAAATCATCGCATGATAGCCAATACACTGTGTCATAAGTTGGTAAAGTTAGAAAAAATAATCCATAGCGGCAATAAAAAAAGACCTTAAAGAGACTTGTCATTTACTGCAATGTCTGATTTGTCTGAATGAGTATCTTACTACTAGAAAAGGACTGCGAAAACGCGATATTGTTATTTACTATTTGGGATCCGTCCGATATGAAATGAGTCGTTTTCTTCCCAGTGCTCTACCTTAGAAAAGATTTCATTAGTTGAATATAACAAAACTGGACTCGGGAACTGAGAGGTCTTAGCGCTTGATTGTAAAGTCGAGGGTTTTGGGTTTGATCCTCACCGGGATCGGGTACGGTCTCCATGATGAATAATCTACATTTATTTTATCATCATTCGTCTTCAACCGCTGTGCTTAGAGGGAAAGTTGAAATTTAGTGCGGAGATGTGTGCTGAAATACTAGTTTAAACATACTCTTATTTCTCTTATTTTACATGTATAAATACGAGTAAATCATTCAGTACTACCAGGATCCCAGGAAGGAGTTGTTAGATTACCTGATCGTTTGTTAGCCCGTGATGTCATAAACTGACGTTAGATAATATAACTAAAATAAAATCTAAATAAAAAGTGAGGCAAATGTTTAATGTAAAAAATAAAGAAATTAAAAATAAAAATAAATAAAAAAGGAAACAATCACATTCATGTGTATAAAGGTGGTTGTTTTTAATTTTGAAGCGGAGATAGGAAATCCAGCATTAAAAAATCTTACAGAATGGAATAAAACTAAAAATAAGATGAGATATCCCGTCAGATTAGTCATTCACTTTCATAATTCTATTTTCGGAACTTACGATTATTGATTTTTGTATAAAATAATTAAAAACAAAGTAGTATCCATTTGTTGCGTTTCTAATTTCTTATGTCATTCTTTAAGATACGGTGTCCGTGAAAACTTTTGTATTATTGACTTAGGTAAAATTCGTCTGCTTCTGGACAATACCGCTTAGCTTTAAATGTGCTACATTTACGAGGGGCATCTCAGAAGTAATGCAACGGATTAACTTTGACCGGGATTAACTTATAACGAGACATTTTATACACGGACATGCCAAACTTGCATGTGTACATGCTGTATTCTCGCTAATACTTGGACAAACTCAACACAGTCATTAGACTCTATAGTAAAATAGCAAGAAAAGTGTAAAGGCAGCTATATAAATTGATGCCAGCTTGACGTATCTGCGAAGGAGTTTGTTTGCTGAATTTTGAGCTGTTCATGGGAAGAATGAGGCATCGTATGCCACAGTCACGATGGGTAAAGAAGATTAAAAGCGGATGTGACTCTATTTGTGATGTACAGGAAGTCAGGAAAGAAGAAATATGGTAAAAAAGTATGTGATGTGGTCAAGTCTGGTGTAAGAATAACTGTTCTTCAGATAGCTACTTTTAACCACAATTGTATTACGCATACTAAAACGTAACTTGAAAACGAGGCGCATTACAGCAAGATGGATCCTTCAATTATTGTCGGAAAAACAAACACGTGTTCGACTTGAAACAGTCAGAAAACTGCTGAAACTGTTTCCAAAATATTCAAGAAAGCAGCTTTGTGACATTATTACAAAAGATATGACATGGGTACACATGTTTGAGCCAACAAAGAAAATTAACAACAAAATATGGACTACCAAACAATGTCGACGCACTTTAATTGCGAAAGGATTGATGGTAATTTTCCTTGATATCCGTGGTCCATTTATGCAAATTGTTGTATCAGCTATAAAGTCTGTGACCGGGTTATGCTATAAAGAAAAAAGTGTTGAAATAACTTAAAAGAAAATGTTCTAAACGGCGTCCACACACCGGGTTTAAGCACTTTTCCCTGCTGCATGACAATTCCCATGCTCATAAATCTGCTGTCGTGACCTTGTTTTAGAATAAAGAAAGGGTACGAGTTCTTCCCACATTCACCCGATTCCCCAGTCTTAGCCCCATATGACTGAAAAAAGAAAAAGAAACACACACACACACACACACACACAGCAACAACAACATTTAGCGGTAGACATTATAAGTCTCGACAGGCCCTGGGATCTGTTGTTTATCAATGTATCTGGGTACACCTTAAAGTGAGTATGAAAATGTATTTAAAAATTGGATGAAACGTTTGAAACTCTGTGCACGTAGCAAGGATGATTACATTGAGGGTATGACACGTAAATAAATTAAAACTTATCAAACGCGCGCTTTGTATTACCCAAGTTGCATTACTTCTGAAATGCCCCCAACTTATTGCATTTGTTCCCTCTTTCATATTATTGGTTGCAGATAACTGAAACATGAATCTTAAGCATGCAACAGTTATCAGCACATATGACCGTAAAATAACATTATAATGAGACTAAATTATTTTTATATGTTTAAGGACAATGACTTTAACGGCCAATATGATTGTTAGGGAGACATTTGAAGTTTAAAGGAATCTCATGCTTAAGACAATGATAAAAGAAAACATATCAAAGATGTACATGGATGAGTACATATATGACCATTCAAGAATACATGAGCTTTTGTGTTTGCTGATAAACAGACTGGAGAAAAATGATGCATCACTCAGCATCATATAATATTAAAATCACTTAAGATAAGATACCTCATGGCCTTCACGAGGGTAACCAAGGTTCCCTAATGTTTTATTAGGGAACCTTGGTTATCTTGGTAGAGGTTTAGTGATCCGAAATGTAGCGGAACAATTACAGGTATTTTACCTTAAAAAGAAACACACACCTACCTTATTTAAGACGCTAATTATTGTTAACAATTAAAGTTCCCGATAACTGTCTCACACTGTCTATAATTGTCGTATTTGTGTTACATTGTTTGCATAGAAATTTCAGAGCATGCAAAAATTACAACGAGCCGGAAGAGTGATCAATCAAATAAAAGTTTAAAAAATAAGACTTCATGTTAAATTATATGATGCAAACAAAACTGCATATGTAAAACATGGCCAACTTCATGAATGAAGAGGTGGGGGCAATAATAGTGTATGTTGCCAAACGACCTGATGGAAACATTAAGGATCTCCTACCTAAAAAAATGAATATTTGGTACTAAATGTCTGGTAAGAATGACGTCGAAACTCCAGCGTCTTTAGTCTGGAGTACCTTCCCCTTATTACTACATAACAGACTACAGCTTTACACATCATGAACTCGGACAATAAATTGGATCAATCTCAAAGGTTAATAACGGGAGTTGTTAAAGCAGCTCGTTCACAGATGATCGGTATGAATGAAAAGAAATTAATATTTTCTACTCTCCCTCGTTAATGCTATGTTTCCTGATAAATAAACTCCGAAAGTGTAGGTTATGTTGCACGGAAATAAAAGCTATTTTCCCCTGAACGCAACTTCGGCAAAGAATATGGTATTCCCGAAGAATTGATGATTGCGATACCACGTGATACGTTCGCAACATGGCGTGTTCACCAGTTCAGGGTAGCGATTTCGTAAGTTCAGCCTATGAAGTTTGCGCATGCGCGAATAGTAAAAGTAATTAGCCATGTGACAGTAAATGAAAAAAGAAAATCTAATATAGGTTAATAATTCTAAGTATTGTATCATTACCGTCTATGACGGTATTGCCTGTGATGAGCAAACCTCCCATTTCTTTTGCAACCACGGGTGGTTCCATCGGGTGAAAATGCGTCTGTAGATGGGTATTGATGAACGTATTGTAACACAGACAATGACCACTCGAAGTATGATATTACACGTGCTAGATAATTTCTAATTAATTGTTAAAGAGCCGAAAAGACTGTAGTGAAACATGCACGATTGCACTATATTATATATATATAGATAGAGAGAGAGAGAGAGAGCGACCCGTATATTGCCACTTCGCTTGGCATATAATGGCAGTGGGTCTTTAAATCATATTTATCTAAAAATATAAAAAAGGAGAGAGAGAGAGAGAGAGTGAGAGAAGGAAAGAGAAGAGGAAGAAAAATAACTCAGGCTGACATTTTAGTCTCCGCATCTCATTCGAACAGGCTCAGTGCCTGACGCCGCCATGTTTGGGGCCAAGCGTGACTTATTTGCATAAAGTTTAATATAAAATTTAAATTCTAGATTGACATCTATATTAGGAATACTCACGAGAGAAATCAAATAGTGGCTAAGCAACTGTTGAAGTACTTACAATACAAATTTGTTTCAATGTATTGTGTGTCGTTTGACCTCCAGTCCATTTCTCCCAAGAAGATAGCGAAAATGTAATTAAACTTCAAACAACTTTTAAAGTGGTCCCATGCCTTTTACCTAAGGTATAAGTTATGTGTTCCTATTAAATAATTATTGCTTAATTTACTCACTGTTTTAACATTTAAACACTTTTTAATTTGCTTTAACAATCATAAGAATTCGCTAAGACCTTCTCGTATGTAATTACTATCAAGCAGGTTCCTCCTCAGTCGGTCGCAGAAAGATGAACAGATCAGATTACCGGGATCAAACTTTGGGAACTGCTTTGAACGCTGGGAAAACTGGACTGTGTTATTAGGCTACCGGAAGTACATGTTGCTAGACGGTGCTAGACTGGTAGGCGAATGATGTGTTAAAATAACCAATTATCTTTCAGTTGTAAAAAAAAAAAAAAAAAAAAATAAAAAAAAAATAAAAAAATGTTAATATCATTATCACCAAGATTGGATAATATTCACCAAGATTGGATAATATTCTGAAAGAATGTCATCTTTTTCAAAATATAATATTTCTATCATAGTAGTCATATTGGTACCGGGGTAATTACATTCATGTTGTGTATACGTCGATCGCCCCGGTTCCGGCGATATATAAAGGTGACACATCCGGTCAAAATAAACACATGCTATGTCTGGTGTTGTGAAATGTCATTACGTTGTATATTCACTTTGAATTAAATATACACTTGGATGCAAAAATGAACAGTGACATGAAAGAAAACATCCAATCAAATATATATTTTAAGCGACCTATACATGTACCTATATAGAAGTTAGAGAATTTTTTTCAATATAGCAAATGTACCTACGTAAAAAGTAAAAATAAAAAAATATTATTATTTAACATTTAATGAGATAATATTACATTATAAAATTATATTTAATTTTAAGGACACGAAAAATAATTATTTATAAAACAACAGCAAAAACAACAACAACAAACACACACACACACACACACACACAAACAAAAACAAACAAACAAAAAAAAAAAAAACAAGAGTGCACTGATGGCCCTGTATCGCTCACCTGAATACCTCTGCTCTAAAAGAGCAATCTACCCTCTGTGCCAATACGTTTTAAAATCTGGCCGATAGTTTTGAAGCAAAAGTCTTCTAAAGATTTTACTTTATACATTTTAGGCAAAATTGCCCCGCCCCAGTTTAATTACGGATCAGAATACTTTTAGCAATCTTGGTAGAGGGTTAACCATCGAATATCTGTAACAAAACATATTGAAATCTTTCCAGTAGTTTAAATGGAGATGATTTTTAAAGTTTTCTGTTTATTTCTATTGCCATGGCAAGGAAACCGGTGTTCTACATGGATAAATAAATATAAAGTTTATTTTAGCAACTTTTGTGAAGGATCCCCCAAGGATCATCTCTACCAAGTTTAATCAAATTCTATCGAGCGGTTTCAGAGGAGATGTCTTTTTAAAGCAAATACGAAACGAACGATAAACACTACTTTTAGCAACTTGTGCGAACATCATTACTAACGTATGGTTATTAAAGCTGTTATTCTAAATACACGTAGTGTTGTTTCCAAACGGCGTCGATTCTGAGACAAATAAGAATCGTTACTGCGAAGCGATCAGAAATTTCAAACATATTTAAGTTGTTTAGTGAATAAATATCACCTACAGCTCTTTGTACAGTGCATGTTGAAATCAAAGCGCCGATAGTCTGGTGAGAACAAGGTGTCTTATGTAATGATGTCGCAGGTATTTGGAATATCATATTATTTCAAGCGATGACAATAAACCCGTTGTTATAAACCCATTGTTTTGACTTGTGTAAACATGCACCATATTACTTTCATTCTTTTATTTTATTTATTCTATGTATTTTTATTACAAAAGAAAGTTACACAATTGAATTCGAATCCGCAACCAAACCTTGCTGCGCGCTGCAAAAAAAAATTATGATGACAAGCTAATCGATTAAGTTATTGCTGCAGTTAAGACACGAATTTGTAGATTTATAGTTCATTACAAGTGATGTAATTACAGGGAAGATAACGAAGACCTAACTAAGTAGATGTCGCTTGCCTTACTTGTTCTAACTAGGATACTGTAATGAGGTATAGATGAAGTATGTTTTATTTACGAATATTAACTCCGATGAAAATTGTTCATTCAATAGACAGCAAGATTTCCAGAACATTAATATACGAGTAAATGTACCTATGGAATGATATTTAGGTAAGAAATACACAATGCCTGCTTACTCTTACAATTTACTCATTGACACGGCTATAGTGCTTATGGATACGGTTATTATGCATGCTTGCACGTTCATCACACTTGCTGACAATGATACTAAGCCTGCTAGAAGTTTAAACGTATATGTTATTTAGACCATGATGCCAATATTATATTTTCATTTGACTGATTGACAGTTCAATCTAGCGTAATGGTATATTTCATCATACCGTGGTTATCATGATTTATTTTAATGTATCTAAGAATAAGATATACGAAGTTGTTGTAATGTTGTAATGGGGTTTACCGTCGCTGCGATAGTATTTCAATTACAGTGGGAGGAAGACCCCGAGTACACAGAGGTACCCGGGTAGAACCACCGACCTACCGCAAGCCAGCTGGAAGGCTTCCTCACATGAAAAATCCGAAGTTCCTACCGGGATTCGAACCCACAGCGGTGAGGGAAGAAAGTTTCATGTAGATTAGCAAAGTTGTATATTTGATGCTAGTTATCATACGTATCGTTCCTATCAGATATAAGGTACGAATTTATGATATACTCAGGAAGACAATCACCTTCAAATCTTCGTTATAAATGTATTTTTACGTTGGCATAGCTACGCGCATTTGTAGATAGTGCAAACTTTGAAATCAAGATTTCTCCGTTGTTGTTTAATCATTTGAAACAAATCACTACTGTCTAAAAGAGGGGTTGTGGTTCAAATCAACATGTTAATATATTATTGTAGCAACAGAAGACATATAAAACCTTTGTACTGTACAAAACAGTATGTACTTTATCAAAACAAGAAGCAATGTCATATAGTTTTATAAAATTTCTATTAAGGCAAACAATTAATGGAATAAGTAAACAAGCATAGATAGGTAATATAATTACCTTGAACGTCCTAGAAAACATTCCAGCAAGCATTTTTTAATTTCCTTTGACGGAGTTGTTACTTAAATGAAACTAGCGCAAAATTGTAGTATATAAGGAAGTATAGCAAACTTATAAAGTAGATAACACACGTGACACATCACGTGAGAGAGAAACTATAGGTTCGTGTCGAGTCGGAACTGGGCATGCGCATTTGGAAGAGTGAACGAAGACTACAACAAAGCGTGTTCGAGAGTTTATATTTTTTTTTCAAATGATGAGTTTAGTGTTTCTGTTGAAATTACTTGTTTCCACTTGTTTATTTAACCTACGTTGAATAAGTGAACCAAATGTTGGTGTTGTTGCAATCGTACAGTAAACTCGATTCTAAAACTGTTGATTGGCTATCAAAGGGCACCAATAGCAAAACAGTGCAAATAAAGCCATTAGCCCTGGTTCTGTCGTTTATAGGATTAGATGTATAAAAATATTAGCTGTCATCTTGATTACTTAATTTAGAGTAGCATCATGAAAATTAGAAATGTAAGCTTCAAAGGGTCATACACCAGAAGCAATTCTTAGTCAGGGTATTGGGGTTTTGTGTCAAAAAATATCATTTATATCATGCATGCTCTAAGAAAGACAATCATAAATGCACACACTCACACACACACACACACACACACACAAACTTGTTTATATTCCTAAATTCGCAAAACTGATTTTACTTGATAATGAAAAGAATTATTAAGCATTTTTGTTAATCATTTGAAAATGACGAAGCATTACTTTGTTAGAAATACATGTTGTTCATGTTTAAACAGCTGTTCTTATAGTTACACTTATGTGTTTGTGTGTGCATAATCTTGTATACATCTATATTTAGACATGTATAACACACACACGCGCACACGCACACATATAGTTGTTCATATTCGTGTGTGCGCGCTTATGTATATATTATGCCGCTCTTTGTATTATAAACAAATGCTGATAAATATACCGAAAAGAATCATACATTTTAATGGTATGTATATAAAATAATTGGACAGAATGTAAAATTGCTTATGGAAATCTTCTTAGTTCTGATGATGGAGATCCAGTCATCAATGAGGTTGGACTATCCGAAGTACACCCACATGTCAAAATTGGCGACCAATCTCCATTACAATGTCAATTCTACCTTTGGTGAAAACACATTGCGTTAAGCGCCATGTTCTTTTTTTACCCAACCTTCATAATATTTTCAGAATAATTGAATTCACTAAATAATGAAATGTAAGAAATGAAAATAGTCGAACTTTTGAATAGTGTTAAAAGTCAATCGTGTATGGAACTGAAATTAAAGATACTTTATATTATGTTTATTATTTATATGTTATTTACGGCTTTCTTGGTATTGATAAGGTATATTGCAGCTCTGTGTGGATCAAACATGTGACAATGCAGATCTCTTTAGCAATACCATGTTTCTAAATTAGTTCAACTATAAGAATTTCGGCTTGATAAAGTCCTATGTGAATCCCTTCTTGTTGTTACGAAAGCTCCTTGATTCGAGTGGTTTCGAGTCTCGGTAATTTTAGTTAAATGTTCATGTGAGATATATACTCTACTGAACAATGATGATACTGGTATTCAGTTGTCACGTTTTTCTCGTAAACATTTCACTATTTTAGTTAAAAATGTGTGCAAACTAAGCATTCAATTGGAGTTCATTGTAATACATATAGACATTATTCACGAAAACAGCTAAATCATTGTAGATGGAAATATCAGAAAGTAGAATAAGTATCATTGGAAACTGTATCATTTTTATGAATACATGTATTGGTAAATTATAGGCTATACCTTTAGAAAGGACCTTCACTTCACAGATCTTACATAGAAAAAAACATTGAAACTTCTTACACATATGTTAAACCTAGTGTGAATACATGTAATGTTAAATGCAAACCCAATGTTAAAAAGTTTCATATTTTTAAATAAAAAACAAAACAAAACAAGTAACAACTACTTTAATGTGAAAAATAACACGTTACTGTCAGTTTATAAAGCATTTACCAGAAATTTCGGCTGGTCTTAGCGTTTTTTTTATTTTTTTTTAATTTTAATTTGACTGGATGTGGCTTTGTTGAAAGACATGTTCGTGCTCAGATTACATTGATTTCAAACAATATTTTGTTGTGGTTTTCAACTATATATTGTCTCTCGATTAGTGATTCTTTGGCTTGCCTAGACCAAGTTAAGTACTGGCAGTTTAATTTAAGAATTATGCACGGCCGTCCTATAGAAACTGTTTTTGTTTGTATAATGATTTGCTGCATTATTATTCGTGTGCTCTTCCAAAGCACCACATTCTGAATGTTACAATATAAATTATAATATTCCACATGACAATGCTTAAAACAAGACATACGTTTGTTTACTTCCATATTCTTCAGTTATTGTATTTCTAGAAGTTTTCATTATTTCGTCCTCAATTTTTTACTCTGACAGAAATTATATTTGTGGATTTTTTTTTTCGCTTTTCGCTGCATTCCATTATTAAATATATCAGTGAATGCTATATGTTATCCAGATGCTGAGGAACTATGACCTTGGACACGTACAAACAAACTGATTTGCAAGCTGCTGAGACAATGGGGCTGTTAGTAACACCAAGTACGTGACCGTTTCAAATATACAATTTACAACAAACATTATCTTTTTTTAGGCGATTTTCCTTGACCTGAATCCCTGTGGTTTGCGATATTTGACAAAGCGATTGTTGTCAGTGAATCATGTTCATATGAAATAAAAGATTAAAGTATTCAAAGTGTTTTTTTTTCTTCCGTTCCATGTGACTAAACATGCTCTGATGAACTTAGTTTCGGTGGAAGATATTGAATTGCTATATGCGCTGTTGTGATGATTTGATGCAATAAAGATGATAAAAATATTATTTGCAGCATTTTAAAACTGACGGAAACTTAAAAAAAATTGAATCAAATAAAATAATGAAAAAGTTAAACAGTATCGATAGTTTCCTTGCTCGCTTGTCCCGCCAACATTTTTGTATCGTTCTAGTATCGAGTTAAATTCAAGTTAAAACCCGAAGTAATCAGGAAAACTTTGAATGAAAAGTAGATGTGTCATTTGTTAAACTAACGTTAAACACATTATGTATTTCAGCAGAGACGAAGTGCTACCGATTACTTTACAGCTTCCAGTTATTATGCTATTTTTCTATGGAAAAGAATACTGCTTTGTAGTATACCTATGCATATCAAACAATACAAATAGATAGGGTACAACTAGTCTTAAAACTATTGATCTGTAAGCCATACAGATGTCTAAGATTGTTTTCAAATGTTTGCGGTTCTAAATGTTGACGAATCTGCCTGTTCATAAAGTCTTAGAAGAATTATTTATGAATAAGGAGCACTTCATCTCATTTTGTTCCCATTTTGTTGATAACGTAACACGTCACTTGAGCATGAAAAATAATATGTGATGCTTTGAGACTTCCTTTTTTGAATAAACAAAAACTTCAACATTTACAAATAAACATATCTATAGCTCGAAACTATTCTCAAAGTTTTGGCCTAAACTGTGTGTGTAGGGCAACGGTCTCAAAAACCATACTCCATAAATCTACACAGAGAAAATAACTAGTCTTAACATTTTTTTTTTAAATTAAATAACCATGTTAATTAAATGTGTTTCTTCTATTGTGTTATGTTTTTTCTTAAAAACGTTTCAATATTTATTGTCTGTTTAAATTTGTACTCCTAATAAAATCCTGACTCACTTCATTATAAATGTGTAAGATGATGTTTTATTTTGATTACTTTTAATGTCTCTTAATTTGTGTTTTGTACGTATTGTTCGTTTCAATATTTTCTACAGTTCCATTCAACTCTCTAGGTATGAAAAATGACTTAATTCAAAAGAAGATGAATGATAATTTGGCACTCTTTAATACATATCATGGTTAACGTTCAATTTTATACATTTCAATAAAGGCAAATCAAATAACCGCAAAACATTGGTAAAGATAGCAAAACTACAAGTGATTTGACTTAATTTCAAACAAAACAACAACAATGTTTTCATAAAGATAAAAAGATAAAAAATGTTTAGATTTACTACAAATCAATACATTTAGAGAGCATATAAAACGAGAAATATCTGTAGAGTAAATAAGTTATACCTTGAATAACATGAAACTATTTTTATTAGAGAAAAAAAATGACACAGGGAGTTCAGGATCCCCCTTCACAGAAAAAAATGTGCGTGTGTGTATGTGAGAGAGAGAGAGAGAAGAGAGAGAGAGAAAGAGAATAGAGAGAAGGACGGAGGGAGTAAGTAAAAGAAAAAAGCTTGAGTATTTTTATTTGTCTAAGATATTGGTAGAATCTTACTTCACCTCAGACATACTTTATTTTTTCTTTATCTTCTCTCTCTCTCTCTCTCTCTCTGACGGTCTCGACTTGTTTATATTTTTTTATATAATTTCACATATGGTTAGAAAAGAAGACAAAAACAGGATAAATGTACTTAATTATTCACAGAAAGTATACCTAATCATATAAACACCTAAAAATCTCTTATTAAAGCCCTCAAATTGAAATCGTCTTTTCTTGGCATACTGTATACAAACATATATCTGTGTACACAAGCTGAACTGACAACTTCCTGTCTTCAGCCAAGTGATCTATGATATTCCAGAATTTCAATGGCTCATGCTAAATATGGAAATGACATTACAACATCTGAAAATGGTTTGCAAAGAGTGAGATTGGATAGCCTGATTGGAATTCTAGTTTGTGTTGATCAAAACTTTTTATCTCTTTCGGATAATGTATAAAAACTATAAAATGTGCTAACATTTTAAACACGAAGCTACATTAGGTCTAGGTAATTCATATTTTTTGTTTAAAGACACATTTGGTTTAAAATTCTTAACAGTTACTGACCGATTTAGAATTCTCACAACCTGGTAAATGAGTAAAAGTAACAGATAGAGAAAAGTTGGGTCCCCCTGGTCATAATACAGTAAATGTCTTTAAAGTCGCTCTAAGGAAATTTAGAATCAAGCATCAAAATCACATGAAAAATAATGATATGCACATTACTTTCTAAGAGTTAACGACGCCATGTGAGGATATTTCTGTGACTTTTCTTTCTCTTTTGCTCTAAATTTCCAAGGTCGGAGGATTAATTAAAAATAAAACCTGTCATGATCTCTTTTATTTCTATTTCACTTTTACAGAAATCAGGGTTGGCTGTATTTGTTAATTAGATAGATAAAAAATAATGACCCTAAAATGAACAAATGACAAATTCAATATAGACAATTCGGCGGTCCAAAACATGGCCGCTAAAAACTTAAGGGTCTGTGTGTTTTCACTAGGTAGGATCGGGTCCCTCAAACCACTGATTATTTAGGCCTTAATTCAGGTGGATTATGCCATAATCTGATTTTCCTGTTGTTGTTGATGAAGATAATGGTGAGTAATAATGATGATGACAAAACAGAAAAGTATTGCATCACTCTGAATAAGAAGAAATATAATCTTACTTACTTCTTCTTTTTTTAAAGGCTGTGTTAGTTATGCTGACTCGCATAATCGCCGGGATTGCCATAATATGTGCGTTGCGACTATAAAAAAATATTGAAAGCTGAAGAGATCTGTGTTAAAAAATTGTTTACAGGAAAAAGGCGATTTAATAGGAATAGAGGGGGACACTAAGCTAAGACTACATAAAGAAAAGAGATACATGTACTGTGAAATCATATTATTTCGTGGGGATGAAATTTCGTGCATTCGGTGAAAAAAAAATGTTCGTGGGGACAAGAATTCTTGGATTCGTGCATTAGAAAAAAATATTTTTTTTAAAATTTATTTATTTCAAGGTTATCTGGACGTTGATTTGAAGACTTTTACAAAATTTAAGTTGAAAAGAATGCAGCCTAATATTGATCATAATATGTTAATGACATGGCCTTTAGTATATGTTAAGATATGTTTTTAGTACTTACTTTTAGGGAGTGTTAATCAGACCAACTTAAGTGTAAACTATAGTCGTGTGTTTAAGATACAAACGAAGTGGCTTTCCCTTTGCTTATTTCAAAGGTATTGAATATTTAAAGTAATACAAAGAAATTAAATAATGATGCATAATGATGTAAGATTTAATACGTAAATCATCATTATCATAAGTATATACTTATGTTCAAGAATAAGCTTTAAATCTTTTCTTTTTCATTTTCATCTTCTTAAGAAGATATTGAGAAAGCATAAATATGGAACTTATTTGATTACGCAACCGTTTACTATCATGCAGAAAAAAACAACAACAAACAAAAAAAACAACAACAAAATAACAACAACAACAAAAAAACACAGGAAAATGTGAAGATAATACTATCCTCAAGAATGTTTACTTAGGTTAATCAATCAATTTTAAAAGTTCGTTATTCTTAATTTGATATCTTTTTTTTATTGTAAGCATATGACAAATATTCATTGCAATTTGATCCATAATTGAAATTGTAAAAAAAAAAAGAAAAAAAAATACTTTGAAATCCATGACTTTCAACCTTTAAATTGACCGAGTTTTACATTTGCAAAATGAGATGGAAACAAAGGCAGAGGTGTAAGCAAAATCATGAAAATAATTTCTTTTTTCTGTGTAGTTAACGTTATAAACGTCTCGAAACTTTCAACAATTCATGTGCTTTATATATTTGCTTTTTTTAGAAATTTAGAAAAAGAAACCGTTAGTTCTTTAGAAAACATTAAAAATCGATAAGTAGATATACATGTATTTGTCATTTTTTTAGGTTTGCAGGAAGCCGTGATAACAAATGCACTAAGTTATCCGTATAGGTTTTCTGGCACTAGTATAAGTATACTGATTCATCGTAAATTCAACTCATTTACTCAAAAATGCATCACAATTTACTATTCAACGCAGGCACTCTTTCATGCAAAAGAACAATTAGATCTTGCTCGACCAATCCAATAACCGCTTTCATTTCTTTCTTCAAATTAAAATATTTTCATGAATTACCCATTTTAGGAAAAACATGAATAAGTCATGTTTGATAACGTAATCACTTGAAAATATCTGGACTTTTGTGCATGTTAAGGCACGGCAATAATACTAATTTTAAATTCATATATCCAATCTTATAATCTTTTAATATATTTTGCTTACAAATCAATGTTGTCATAAACAAGTGACACAGCATAAATTCCTTAATGTATGCTTAAGATTGGCACCAATACTCATGACGCTGGAGCGCGAATACAAATTATAATGAATGATTTTTTTTATATTTCAACAACGTCAAAATCAAGTGACTAAAGAAAAGTATCCTTTTTGGGAGGACTTGTTCAGCTAACGTTCCATTAATCCAGATAAAAAACTATTTTCGAGAGTGCGAACAGGTGTGTTTTCACATTTTCAAGTAGGCATTCCATCAAACATGAATATCTGTCATGTTTGACGACGTAATCACATAAAATTTTCAAAACCTTATAAACGAACTAAGTTCCGACATTCTTAAATAAATTAAGTTCATTGGTCTGATTGGCGATTTTTTATGATTTTTTAAAAATAATTCTTGCTTTAGTATGCATGACGTCATAACCACGTGACAAAACAAACATTTCTTGCAGTATGCATCACTTCAATTTCAACTCTATCAATTCTGAAAATTTAATTAAAATCGACTCAAAATTCATGATAGCAGAGTGACAGAAATCTTTAAAAAGAAATGATTTTTGTCTTTTTGATTACGTCATAACCACGTGACTTAAAAGAAAATCATTCCGAAAATAGAATGTAAACCTCTATGCTGATATGCTGTCCAATTTTCATGCTTCTAATGCATCAGGGGACTTTGTAACATTTAAATTCAATTTTAGGACCAAGGTTCGAAACTTGGTATTGCCATGAATCCTTAATCTTTTCAAATTTGGAAATTGGAATGCCAAGGTGCACATCTACATTCTAAAAATACATCTTCTGTGTAAATATCAAGATAATCGGACCAAAATTAAAGGCTCCAGAGCACGAAGAAACCTTTGAAGCTGACGTCGAATCTGACGTCGTATGATGTCAATGAAAATTGAAAATGATTGAATTTATAGAAAGATACTATTTTATTGCTGCTGCAATATCAGTTTCATTAACATTGACTCAGAATGTACGATGCCAGGGCGAGAGAAATCTTTGAAAAAATAGGATTTATACCTTTAAATTACGCCATAACCACGTGACTTAAGTGGAAATCTTTCAGGGAAAAGAAAGAATAATACGCATCTAACTCATCAGTAGCCTTTGTAACATTAAATAATAGTTTTAGGACCAAAGTTCGATACTCGGTTTTGCGATAAATTCTTCAATTTTTCGAATTTGAAAAATTGAATGACAAGGCGAACATCCAAATCATAACATACATATTCTGTAAAAATAAAACGACAAAGAATAAAGTCTCTGGAGCGCGAACAAACTTTTTAAGCTCACGTCAAATCTGTCGTCATTGAAAATTGAAAATGTTTGAATTTAAAAATTTCAAACAAACAAACTTTTTAAGCTGACGTCAAATCTGTCGTCATTGAAAATTGAAAATGATTGAATTTAAAAATTTGAATTTTTTTGTCGAGGCAATATAATTTTTATGTTGCTCAGACACTGACAACATATTGAAACTACCTCTTAGATTTGGTCGCAAAAAAAGAAATAATAATAATTATAAGAATAAACATAACAAACCTTATACGTTGTCCGCAGGTTTGCGGAAAGCCGTAATAAATCTAAGCTTGTGGCCATATAATCTTTGTGACATTTCGGCCATGTATTGCTTAGGATAAAAACCGAGGTCACCGAGGTCACCACAGTTGTGGCACAGCATGATATCCCGGACCCACCCGTCATCAACTGGGGCTAGACAGGATGTCCTGTAGTGTCTGTGGGCAAGTGGACAATGGGGACACAACAGTTGTCAATCAGTTGTCTTGATGACAACGACAAATCACTGTGTTATGTTGTCCATAAAACAGAGTGGATCTCTCCTACCCATGCAGCTTATCTACGCAGGAACTTGAAGACACTCGTGTACTCACAAAAATTATGACACAATTTGTAAAGAAGCAAAACTTCACAAATGAAAGGATAAGACGAATAATATATATATATACATGTACATATATCATGTATATATTATCAAACTATGTACCATAAAACACGACTAGTACAGCGACCGCAGTATAAACAAATGTGGGTGGAGTACTGTAAATTATGATGGAAACCAACTGAAAATTAGTGCAGTTGTACATTAAACACAATTAGTAACACAACTAACATTATAAAGTTTTCTTTGGCGATTTGTTTATTTGCTTTTTAATACATTATATTCCAGAACATAAACTTCATATATATTATTGAACTCAATTTACTCAAGAGTTGTTTGGGTATGGGAGAAAGTCGTCATTATCGGTGAGGTGTTTGACATGGTAAATGAAAACTTTTCGTGGGGACATAAATTCGTGGATAGCGGAGTCCACGAAATCAACGAAAATTAATCCCCCACGAAATATAATGATTTTACAATATAAGGAACGAACATTAAAAGATTTAAAGTACAGTTTTTGTTTGTTTGTTTTATTGGATTTTTTAGACTCTTTATCACATTAGGATACATTTACAATGATGGAAACAATATTTTGGCAAATCCTGACTCCGTTTTGAACTGATAATTTCGGCAAAACTGACAAGTACTGCAGGCAACATAGAGGATTATCTATCTTAACTGAAGATTTAGAACATTTAAAAGGGTTAGAAAAGGCACCGAAGCTGTTAATGATTTCAGTTTTAAGAAGAAGAGGAAGAATTGGTTTACATAAGTTAAATAATCTGACAATGATTTATATGTAGGGTATGCAGCTGACCGTACGTTTCATTTAAATATTTCACTACAGACTACTTGTCCCGCTGGTTTATTAAAGTTTTCAGAGCGTTCGTCCTGTAACACGAATAGTATGGTTCAATACCAAGATACGAAATACTAAGGCGTTTTAAATGGTCTTAATTGACACAGTGACATAATTATGTGAGTTATTTAATTTGGTGTTTTATCGTACCATTTCCTAAAGTCTTACTTCGAATTTTGGCAGCACCATGTCTGTCTCATGTCCACAAAGTCACTAAATGACTTGAAAAAAACGAAAAAAAAAAAAGAAAGAAAAAAAAAAACGCTCAAGCAGTCGGTTATATCAACAACTACCATAATATATCAATTAAATGGCCAAAAGTATGTCGGCACACCAAAGAAAAAGTGAAAATATAAAGTATAATGAAGAAAATCATATTCAACAAAACATATCAATTTGTAATTTTAAAAAAAATCTAACATGCATATTTCTTCAGTTTCAAATGACCATGGAGTCGATGGGTCATAACCCATATTTCAGTAAATTCAGTGGTCTTGTTGTAGTGAAATGGATAGAGTTTATTTTTCAAAACTCTTTTAATCTATTGATGACAAGAAACTCTTGTCTTATACCTTTAGAATTGAGATTTATGGCTATAAGCTCAGTTCGAGTCATGGTTGTAACTGATCGTGATATATTACTACAAAAATGTCGCTATATGTCTCAAAACATATACATAATGACTAAAGACAGGTGAGTAAAAGCGATGGGGACAGGAAAAAAGTGGGCGGGATCGATCCATACGAATAAAAATAACACATTATTCAGTATTATAACCTTTAAGCTATCCTGTCCTGTTTTGCGTACACATGTGCTTAGCATACAAATAGCTGGTCTATAAAAATAGACATCTATTGTTTTTTTTTAATTGTTCTTGATTAGTTTTAAATGGAAACCGATAGTGAATCACAAAACAATGGAGTTCTCTTTTTCATTGTTCCATTCTTCTTTATTTATAAATAAGATGATTATATTTGTTAACAGTTGATATGTCAACGATGATGGTCGCAAGAAAGATATGTATTTTATTTTCATGACGTACCACTAACATGATGTCCCATGCATACCATTCTGGCGTGTTATCATTCCTACTGACATGACATGTGCACAATAATCAGAAGTGATAGTATACTTGCGTTGCAGTGTAATTTTACACACTGAAATACTGAAATGGTGTAATATAAACACAAACACACACACATTAATGTACACATAAATAATAATAATAGAAAATACTTTCATTTTCTGCTTTTTGCATGATATCCCATGTGATGCCATATTGGTGTGGTATTCTTCCTAAATCGACATGATATATGCACCTTCAGCAGAAAATATATTATACTGGCTTTACATTGTAGTGTTATATATTGAAATGGTGTTATATTGAGTCATTATCTCAAATTTGTATAGTAATATACACATAAACTATAAGAAAGATATATTCTTTTACTATTTACCTGCGATACCATGTTTACGTGTTATCAATCCCATTGACACATACACATAGAATAAAAGTGAGTATATGTTGAAATGGTATCTGTTTTTCAGTTGCAGCGTTGGAAAATAATGCAGAATGCACTAATGAATAATGAAGTTTAATTGCTGAGAACAATTACATGTATAGTTAACTTGCAACCTGCAAAGCAGAATCAAACAAATTTTTCGGGTATGACCGACGAATAGCACAAAATCACAAATCTAAAACTGGTAACAAAAAATACACCGGTTACACGTTACACTAGGGCTGTAGAAATCCGTTGCCCGTTATTGGTGTGGCAATATCAACATAGATTAGGGTACGGATTACGTCATGAGTCACCCTTATTACTTCACACTGCTATAAAGTTGTCTTAGCCTAGGACCATAAACCAATATGTCCATGTGTACCTTATGCTGATGAATATATGAACATTGTGGTTTATACGGGACGCACGCCAGCCCGAGTGTTCGTATAAACGACACACAGCATGGACTCGAAAGATAAATTGGATAAATCTCAAAGATTTATAATAGGAACCGTGTAGTAATACCGATCCGTTGCTTTGTAACACTTTGTACACTTTTTTTCAGATTTATCTAATTTCGATTCTCAATTCTCGCAATTGTGTAATTTTATTTTAAACTCAACACAATAACTGAATGGTTACTGAGTAACCATGATACTCTATATGCATAGTGTTGTTTCGTAACGGCGCCAAATTCGATAAAAAAAAACCCAGCTCGTTCTTTCCGTAGTATTGATATCAAATCTGTGTACTAGTAATTAAAGAAACTATGCTTTCTTTATGCACTACATGTATTTGCATGATGATGACAGTGATACCTTATTGGAGTGTCATTATGGTATCACATCCTACCGACATGGTAAATATACCTTTAAAAGAATGAGAGCATACGGGCATGGTATTGTAGTTTTACAAATTGCAATGGTACTAAATTGAATATTGAATATTATATATCATCATAATCTCTTTGTATAGTAATATGCTCATAAACTAATAAACCATTCTGGTGTGGTACCATTCCTATTGACATAACACATACACCTTAAACATAATTGACATTATACTGAAAAGGAATTGTAGTGTTACAAACTTAAATGGTGTTATTGACTTTAACACTTACTCAGCCCCTCACCACGTGGGTTCGAATCTCGGCAGGGTCATTCCAATTTTCATGTGAGGAAGCCTCGAGCTGGCTTGCGGTAGGTCAGTGGTTCTACTCGGAAGCCTCCGTGCATTCGGAGTCTTCCTCCACCTGTAATTAGCTGGATGTCGCTATATGACTGAAATACTGTCAAAGCGACGGTAAACTCAAATAGTCAAGTCTAAATGGTGTTATATTGAGCTAACATTATACTAGAAAAAGTCCTGCGAAAACACGGGAATGTTTATGTACTAGTGAGCATTTATTATATCATGTCCCAGTGTCCCATCACAGGATACGGATAGGTAGAAATTTTTATGCTAAAGCATTAAGTCACCGGAGAAGAATGGGCCTAAAAATGACCTATCCACTCAATATGTGGAAGCAAATCGAAAACAAAAAAAATCGAACATTATTTAACTGATGTAAGGTTTTTTCTTCCATTTTATTTTATATACACATGTACTTTGTAAAGAAAAAAAATAATGATATTATATATATATATATATATATATATATATATATATATTGAAAAATATTTTTAAGTATTTTATTTAATTTGCCACGACTATGAATCGAACCAACAACCCTCGCTGACAACGCCTGTATGGCGAACATCCTAACTATCTTACACACTGGATCAATGGGCCATCAATTACATTCAGACGAAACCAAAACATAGATGGCTAAATTTGTTGCCCGATGAAGAATGCAAGAAACCCCATTCAGAAACAAAAGGAAATGCATTGTGTAATTAAAAGCGAATTACGGAAACTGCCGAAAATTTGACCATATAGCGGTTTCATGTGATTACGTTAAAGAATGGGGAGAATTGTTTCAGCATTTCCGAGAAATATTTTAAAATCATAATAATAATTCAAATACGTAATTACAAGTGCAACACTCTTAACTTTTTTTTATAACTATACTTTAATACTACAGCTCTAGTTAACAACAAAAATGAATTTAACATTTTCCCCGCTCTTATAAATAATGGCTGATATCAGGGGATCCA
>CM037792.1:45286126-45336126 GCA_021229015.1 Solen grandis
GAGTTTATTTAAAGGGGAGATAAACCATGGGAGACTAACATATGCATATAAAATGCATGTGAGACAGTGGGTAAAAATACAGGGGAGATAAGTCATGTGAGACAGTGGATAAACATTCAGGGAGATAAGTCATATGGGATAAATATACAGGGGAGAACCAAGAGATACATACAGGGGAGGTAAATCATTTGAGACAATCATTTGAGGCATGTGAGATAGGGATTAATATACAGGGGAGGTAATTCATTTTAGACAGAGATAAATATACTGAGGATACAAGTCATGAGACAGAGATAAAATGTGAGCTTAATATACATAGGAGATAAGTTATATGACGCAGAGCTTAATATGCTGTGGAGATATGCCAGCTAAGACCACAAGACTCACATGAATATACCACTGAATTATTGATACAGAAGGTCTATTACGCTGATTCAATTACTTGTAATGTGAGAGCCTCGCCATTTGACTAAATAATGGACTTTCACAGTGGAGGGAAAAATCAATAACAATATAGGTGCAATCTGATGGCAACTGTATATACATGGTTGTAATATTTTGTCATAAAAAGCAACAAAATCAGGTTTTTTTCCCCACATCAATCTACATTTGCTGTTCTTTTTGTCCACATCCTGATACACAAGGTGTTCAACTTATGATCTACTTATCATTACCCATATTCAGCATTATTACACCTTGCTTTTAAGTAGAAAACCCGACTGAAATCAAATTTTTATTCTTATAACACATTACAATGAACTACCTCCTGATCTCTAGGCATTGAGGAGTGGCTACCAGGTAACAAATATAATCCTGACCCAACTAAAATTAAACCCTATAAGAATCATACCTTTATACTCAGTGCCAGACTCATCAGCTTCAAACACATCATAGCTCATAGTGGCTCCATCTTCCATGACAATGTGGACCCTGCGACTGTTGGGCCTCTTGGGTTTGGTGCGCCCCATCTTTGCATGAACAATGGTCTGTATGTGACCACTGCGACCCCATAGAAAGGTTGGGTGGTACCTACAACAGACATCCGAATAAATAATGGAGGTCCTGATAGGGTCATTCGAATTTTCATGTGAGGAAGCCTTCCAGCTGGCTTGCGGTAGGTTGGTGGTTCTACCCGGATGCCTCTGTGCATTCAGGGTCTTCCTCCACCTGTAATTAGCTGGACGTCGCCATATGACTGAAATACTGTCGAAGCGACGGTAAACTCAAATAGCCAAGTCAAGTCAAATAATGGAGAATGTTCTTATGGAAACTTAAACTACTTGAAACCTGTTCAGAGTTTTGGATTTATTTTTTTTCCAGTTTACTCACTTATGTCAATCTTGAAACTTGTCTTAATACCTTTTAATAGTTTCAGGGTTGAAGGCTAAAAAAGCTTCTTGCACTTAATGGGGTATGAACTCTCAAACTCAAGATCTGTGGTCATGCACGCTACCTACGGATCACACAGCCCCCATTATTTACTGTATAAAAACTGAACTGGGGTCATTTATTGATTATTTAATCAATGACTTTACAGCTACCAAAACACAGTGTAATGAATTATTTATACACTGACAGAAAGAGCTAACCAACCATTTTAAATTCATGAAATATCTAAAAAACTGGGGATTGTAAGAATCAAATTTTATTTCATTTTCTGATATGTTAATTGTGAACAAAACGTGCAATATGTCAACGAAGGTGGTTTCTAATTACAAAGGCAGTAAGCTATGATGAAAAGTTAACCTCAAAAGTCAAAGTCAAAACAGATAATTAAAAAAGTGATTGGTTAGAACTTTCAGTCAGTGTACACAAAACATATCATTTGGGGTCCAAATCTTAGGATACTATGTTTTATACTGGATCACTTTGTAAATGTCTATATAGTAACAAACACGGCCCGGCCTGGAATCCAGTCCACCGGCATGATGGCCCAATGCTCTAACCACTGAGCCAAAGAGTCGACTCCCTGACACAGTTGTCAGAGATTGTACTTATACCCTTGATGACGCATCGTCACAATATATTGATGACTGCATAGTCTGACCTGTTACTGGCAAGCTGATCTGGATTTATGCTGGTTGTAAAGGTAAAGTTCAGGATATTTGTGGGGGTTACCTGGTACACCTTTTCTCTAAGGCATTCACAACACTGAACAAATTTCATAATTTCACATCACTTGCAGACTTTTTGCACTTAATCTTTCCATTTCTGTTTGTGTCCCTTGTGAATACAGATCTGATTCTATTTTTGATTTACATTGAACGTTACACTTGCCTTGCATTCATATACATGTAAGGATAACGCTTGGAACTGCTTGCATTTTATATGCTACAATACAACAGGGATGTAAACATTAGCAACTGTACCAGTAACTGGATGGAATGCAGCATATAGGTTTATCTGTATGAAACAGACATTTTATTATATTGCACATGAGTTCAGCTTATACAAAGGAAACAATGTACACTTGTGTATCCAGTTTAGTTAATTACTTCCTTTCTACTTATTGATCTATTTTAAAAGGAAACAATTGTGGACTTTCATCAGTACAATGTACAAACTTCATGTGCTTGGTTACATGTGGTCATAATCCTATAAAGTTTTATTAGATTCATTTTACAAGTTTTTTTTCAAATATCGTTCATATTTAAGATCTGAACACATGAGACTTATCTAGGAAATGACCAATGCAACCTGTATAAAGCCCGATAAGCCAGCCTCCAATTAACTTGCAGGTTCAGTCATCAAAATCATGTGAACAGGCTTGCATAAAATACATGCAAATAAAACTATGATTTTTATATGAGGGGTCTGGTGTAAAGGGAACCAAGGCCAAAAAGAAAGTTCCGTTTCTGGTCTCAAGCAAATAAAATAGAAGATTGGTAGGTCAGGATTTTTTTTTTTTTTTTTTTAACATGAAACGAAAGGTAAAAAAGGGGAAATATTTTTTTTAAAGGCGAAAGACCAAAAACAAACTTTTTTTTTGCTCAAGCAACGTAAGTAAAATGTGAAGAAATCCACTTTTCAGTTTTTTAATTTTCTCTTCCTATATGTCAACAGATACCTGGAAAATTCTTATGATACAGTAGTTCATAGATAGAAATTGTAACATGCCTTTTAGACCTTAAACCTTCTATATCATTTAATATTTTCTAAAAACAACACAATTATGGGATGGTTCATTTAGGTATTAAGCACTTGTTGTTATAGCTTGGATAGTTTTCTTGTGCAATACTGAATTATCACAAGAAAAGCAAAGAACTTTTCAAGGATAGTTCTAGCAAATATTCTCAAGTTATTTATAGAACATGTAGGATATCTTTACAGGCATAAGCTTGTCCCAAGCACACAGGCGTGTACTAATTTTGATCACTGCAGGCTGATTAGTTTTACACTGCTCAGTTTTGTATCCCAGAGAAAAGGAAATAACTCCAATAAACATTTTTCTGTCTGATCAGGGTCTTCTCTGTTTGCTCATACAATAGAGTAGCTCAGATTCTACAGTCTGCACTCAGGATGATTTCCAATGTTCATATACCATTTTAAGTTCTGTAAATAAACATCCATCAAGTCAAAAAAATATGTACATGAAAATTCATAGCTTACTGGTTAGAGGTGAAATGATTCATTGATGTATTGGAATATGCATTGCTCTTTATGTATGCATCAGAAAGAAATTATAAATGGCAATATATTGTGATGCAATACAAATTTTACCTTGTGATGCACTGATATGGTTGATAAGGTCAGTATTCAGTGTTTTTTTTTTTTTACTTTCACAATGAAAATTTATTACTTAACCCTTTCCCTCATATAGACTCATTTTGACGCACTCAATAGGTACCACATAAAGCCTGATCTGCAGAAAACCACAGTTAAACCTTACCAAATTTAATTACAAAATCCTCATTTCCAGACCACTGAGGAACAGCGAACAGCATAAAACCTGATAGCCTGGTTACCGCAGGCTGATCGGTTTTATACTGTTGGTCTTTTAAAGGGTTAAATTAAATTTGTTGATAACCTGTGTTTTGGAATAAATGCTGTGAACAATCGAAGAAGTTTTTATAAACATCTTTTGGTTTCAAGTATGAAAGTAAGTATTGTGATATGTATTGCATTGCCACGTAAATATCGCAATATGCATCGCAAATCATTTTAGTATTGATAAAAGGTTCAGCTTTTATTTTTCCGAATGAAGTGAACTACATTATATACTGGTAGTTTCCTGGGTGATCATGTTTTCAGAATTAAGAATCTTTTTAACCCTGTTAATTTTAGGTTGTTTATCATCAAGGAAAGAAATAAAAAATATAAATATAAAAAAAACATCCCTGAGGCTACAAGTAAATAGATCATTAACATTTCTCCATTGATTGGTATATCTCTATCTGTATTAATGGCCTACTGTGACAATTAACTTCAATTAACAAGTATTACAACCTGTGAAAAACATCCCTGAAGTAAAAAAGTAACTTACTTCACCTGTATAATCATATGTATACAACATTTATGAATTTCTAGCTTATGTGAACAGTAGGATGTTAATGTGGTTGGTTGAATGAACTTATACTTGTAAAGTTAAAAAAATCTATAAGGTCTTGTTGTTTTCTATCAAGTACATCAGACTTAGCTGTATAATCATTTCTGCCACATCCCTTTGGTAATATCTAAATATCAACTCTTTTCAATGACTTTTTCTGTGCATCCATTTACCATAAAAATGATTGTAACCAGTGTTAAAAAGATCAACCTGTAAGTACCTTGCAATTTTAAGATTTCAGTGTTAGCCACAGTTGCTATGGAAACAAGAAACTGGTGTTGCACGCAGCACATGAGTCCCCTACTGCTGAGGTGCATAATTTTTCCATTACCATAGCAACCAGAATTTTGGTCAGATAAAAAACAAAAACAAAGCAACATGCAGAATCTCAATATATACTGCTATTTATTCATATACCAAGTTTCATAATATTATCTTAAACGTTTTTTCAAGTAAACGCGGGATCCAGATTTCCGGACATCTAGACGGACGGAGGGCAAACCTATTGTTCCATTATGGTGTAAACACCAGCAGGGGACTAAAAACATTGGAAAGAGTTACCCAAAGAACACCTGTGTCAAAAAAAGTCTAAAATTTTGCCTGAAGTTTTGGAGAACAGGTCTTTATAGTTTTCACTAGATACAGACAGAGACAGTATATTTTATTGACGTAAACTTTACAGTTTCTTGTCATGTATATATGTATAAATATAAATAGATAATCAAATGATCAAGTGTAAATAAATCAAATATATCAAGCAAAGATTCACTTATTTTTGTCATAATTCAAACAAATCATGCAATGATTCACTTATTTTTGTCATATTTTTTTTTTACCATACAATTATGGAGGATGGACTTTGAAAAAGATTAAAATTAATACATGAAAACAAATAAAAATACTATTGTAATTACACATAATTATTGAAAATTATATAAGTGTATTTCTACATTTACAAAGTGAACAATACCGATGCGCTCTTTCTGTTCTATTTTGGTCATATCGTCCTGTATACATATAAGGCAAAGTGGCCTTGCCCCTGACGGCCATGTTTTTTTACAGATCAGAATAATTTTAGCAATCTTGGTAGTGAGTTACAAAGGATTATCTGTACTAAAATATTTTGAAATCTGAATGGTAGATTTGAAGGCAATGAATTTTTAAAAGTTCTCTTTTTTTTTCTTTTTTTCGTTGCCATGGCAATGAGAGTCTTACATGGCTCAAGTTTATTAAAGCAACTTTTGTGAAGGTTCACCAAATGATCATCCCTGCCAAGTTTATTCAAATTCTGTTCAATGGTTTCAGAAGATGTTGTTTAGAGTTTTTACTATATATATTTAAGGCAAATTAGCCCCGTCCCTGGCGGCATGTTTTTTTACGAATCAGAATGATTTTTAGCAATCTTGGTAGAGGGCTACCCAAGGAACATCTGTACTAAAATATTTTGAAATCTGGCCAGTAGTTTTGAAGGAGATGATTTTTAAAGTTTTTCTTTTTTTTTTTCCGTTACCATAGCAACCAGAATTTTGGTCCAAGGAAAAAAACAAAGAGACAGATAGTATCTCCATCTGCCAATATACCAAGTTTCATAATAATATCTTCAAGGGTTTTTAAGTTATCGCGGGATCCAGATATCTGGATAGACAGACAAATGGACGGATAGACAGACAGACGGAGGGCAAACCTATAGTCGCCTCCAGTGTAAACACCAGTAGGGGACTAAAAACCTGTTCAAAAAGAGCCCCTCGTTGTGTCCGATATCACTTTTCAGTCATCTGATTTAATGTAACATTGCTTATCAAAGTGGTATAAGACTATACATGCCTCTCATTCTTCTGATTAGTTAATTTATACCAGTGGTCTGTTCAACACAATATACTAGTATAAATTATGCAAGTAGTTTTTGCTTTTCATGCCTTTCCCAGTAAAATGTATAAACAATGCCCTCATGCACAGCTGGTTTGTCTTTTCAACTATAACATCACTACTGGGCAACCCTCAAGAATGTGATATGGATCAATATATGTAACAACCTTTCAAATATGCTTGTTTAGTTTCAAGTCCAACAAATAGTGTTTCAGTCATTTTATAACCGTGTCTATTTCAGGCAGATATAAAGTGTAACTGAACAGCAGAATCTTCTTTTTTTATGTCACCCCAGGACCTCCCTCCCTCAGGACAGTCACTGTAAACCTAATTCAAAGAACTGAGTGAGAATGTATAAAAATAAGGAAATTTATTATATGAATGTGTCAAGATGAGAAATATGTGCAGCCAGACACAGAACCAAACCTTGGACCCCCCTCCCCCTACGGGTGATAGCTCTTAGGACTGATCCCTGGACAGCTTACACAAATCTCTCACCAATAAGGGTTACTATCTCCCATGTCAATTTAGAATTTTCCCGAAATTTAGTGTACAGAGAACAAAGTTCTATATTCTTGATGAATCCAAGGTATATACTGGAGAACTATGTAACCAGGTAAGACTTTAACTTGGCACCCCATGCTTACAGGGTGAATGCTGTTAACACACATCTCTCACCGATAAGGGTAACTTATAGTTACAAAGGTCTTAGATTCTCAATTGTAAATATAAAGAGTAATTTGCTATTTGAATTTGCATTCTGGCAGGACTGTTTGATATCACAATATTTACCTACTAACAAGATTACACTGTAAATTTACTGTGTGCTGTCAGTGCTATAGGGAATGCACCTGTAGTCGCAGAAGAAATGTTCTGAATACCAGACACTATACTTCACATTACTTGCTTTAACCCTTTCCCTCATAGAGGAAACCATGAAAAGACCTATGCGAACAGCATAAAACCAGATCAGCCTGCGAGTAACTCGCAGGCTGATCAGGTTTTATGCTGTTCGCTGCTCCTCAGTGGTCTGGAAATGAGGATTTTGTAATTAAATTTGGTAAGGTTTAACTGTGGTTTTCTGCAGATCAGGCTTTATGTGATACCTATTGAGTGCGTCAAAATGAGTCTATATGAGGGAAAGGGTTAAATGTCTATCACTGTCTAATTGACTAGTAGGAGGGCTTACTGAACACAGTAATACTTTTAACACATGAACACCATCTGGAATATTAACCTATGTGATAAGTATACTGTAGAGTAACTTCAAGCTGATAATGTATGTTTTACAAAGGATGCATACTGTGATTCTGAAAACTGAAGTCCTGGACAAAATCCGCCAGGAAATTGGAGTCCTCTTCTTTATCTATACAGAAGTTGCTCAGGGAAACACATCCTGGCATTTTTTTCACTAGAATATGAGTTCGGATTCCAGTGTAGGAGCTAATGGTAACCCTGATTTGCTCCCAAGAGCCCTGACAATTAGGAGTTAATATTATAAAATTTGCTGAGTCAGACTGAATGCATTTTTCAATTCAACCGGTCTGTTCTATTGGTAAACCATCTTATACATGTATATCTTTATTTATCATATGACATTATGCTCAAACAGCTGTTTCCGGTTTCGTATAACCATCACAAATTTTCTTATATTTAACATGTTACATATAACTTTTAGGCTGAATTACATCACTACAGTCTACATGCATGTATTCTATATATATTACTTGAACAACTGGATCACATGTGTTTGTTGATAACTTTGATAAAAAAGATGCATTATTCATAATTTATGCATATAATATTGAAAATGTATGAAAAAAACACATGTTAATCTTTATTTTCAGTTATTATTTGAAACTATTTTCTTGGTGTTAGATTACAAATACTAATTTGTTCACAGTCCATTTATTCATGTTTTTTGTTTATTTGTTGTTATAATCACAATTTACTGTCAGTATTGGTCAAATGATAAAAAGAATCTGACATGAAATGTCATCTAATATCAAATTTTACTAAACTCCTTCATGAAAATGTCATTAAGTTTGCCAATAATATTTTCATGAACTTGTTTATTAAAATTTGATATAAAATAACAATAAATGTTAGATCCTTTTATATCTTTGAATACAGGTAAACAGCCAATTTAATTGATAAAAGGGAACAATTAAAACCTTGAATAAACATTTTAAAATAAAGCAGTCTTATTATGAGATATTGCTCACTTAAATGAAAATGAAACTAAAGATAATTAAATTAATTAAATACTTTTGACATTATGACTTTGAAACCCATTAATTAACATAACTACTGGCAATAAATCAGACATATATTAAGACCACAAAGTTGGTGAATTTGCCCATGGCATAAAACATAAGACTATAAAATGCATTTACCTTACTTTACTATATATAAGGCAATTTTTTTGGTAGTTTGAGAATCCAAATTGGGAAAATATATACTGTAAACAAAATATTCCAGATATTGAATGAAAACGGAATGAACTATAACTTCTGGGAATTCTGCATGACTTAATGGTAATATCTGATGGGAATTGTTAAAAATGCACCTGGAGAAAGGGCTGTATGACTATAGTATAAAACAAGAGGGCCGTAAAGGCCCTAAATCACTCACCTGAGTATAGGTTTACCCTAGGAACATCATTCTGAACTAAAACATTTTGATTTTTCAAGTTTTCATAATTTGTTTCTTTCCGTTGCCATGGCAACCAGAGTTCTACATGGATCAAGTTTATTTTAGCAACTTTTGTGAAGGTTCAACCAAAGGTCATCCCTGCTAATTTTAATCAAATTCTGTCCAGCAGTTTCAGAGGAGATGTCATTTAAAGCAAAATGTTGAAGGCGGACGACACACGCGCCGGACGCAGGGTTATTCTTACAGCTCATCTTTAGCATGTTGTGCTCAGGTGACTAAATTTACTTACACACTTAAGAGACTGGGGCAGGATTCCAAAAGATTCTGTATGAAAGGTGAGCATGGGTCCTTGTAGAGAACCCTTGGTTTCTCTTCCTGGTCCCTCAGGTTTAGGAGGCGGAACAGCAGCCAACCAATGAGTAAGAGAATGACCGTGACCAGCTCCAGCATCCTGGCCGATGTTATGTCACTAACTGGTGGTGTCGATACAAACTAACCCCTATATTTCAATAAAAGGAAAGCATCACAATCTGTCATATACACACACTTAATAAATCTAACATTATGCTGTATTTTGGGTCTTACCCTACAACATTCATTGTCAAATACGCACGGCTGATTTTCTTCTGTTTCATTACATGACATCATGCCATGGGGAAAAAGGTGATATGGTAATACAGTAGATATTGATTAAATTATCAACCAATAAAAACATGCTTTTTAAATTCAACACTTTTCTGTGTAGAGGCTTAAAAGTCATGTAAAAAAAGAAAAAGAAATTGTTGCATCTGGCAGCTGTATAAAACGGCCTCAATGATTGACTTTAAAAATGTGATGCGACCGATAAATGGTGTTATTTTGACACACCCTAAAACAATAAAATTCAGCTGTAATATCCCATGGCCAATAGATAATTTATCAAATGGTCATGCATGGGTATTTGATGATGTACAACATTATATTGTATCACAATTGATTACAAGTTAACTTATAACTCTGTAACTATTTACTAATTTAAGATGTTAAGTCCATTAACCCTTACAATGCTGTGTGAGCTTAGGGAACAGTGCACACCATGATCAGCCTGAACATCCATGTAGTCTGATCATGGTCTGCAATGTTCCCTATTCAGTCAAAAGACTTTCAGCAAGCACCCCCACAAGCAACTTAACAACTTATGGTGCAGCAAAAAGAAAGGACAATTCCAATTAAGAAATTAAGCATGGTAAGGGTTTATTAAGTTAACCTGAGTTGGGAACCATACAGCCTGCTGGCAATTTTTTAATATTTTTTTTTAGAATTAAGCTATATAATTGCCATCAATAGAAAAAAATCTGATTATTTGAAGGGTAAAAATAATCTTTTAAAGAATGTCAATATGTCATGTACATTTAGATGTAACCAGATGTGCAATGTGCAGGTAAACAGGGACTTGAACCCTGGAATGACCCCTTGCTTTACAGAGCAAGACTAGTTCTAAACAGACCAAGCTATCAAACTGCTTATGGTACATAAATCTCTCACCAATATAGACTGCATACTCACTGCAAACTCAAATTTTGTCTCCAAATTCACAAGACAGGATGTGCAGTATATAATTAATAATAAGTTGTTATACCAAATATTGGGTGGCAAATGAAACCAGTAGCGTGTTCAGTAAAGATAACAGTTGCTAACATGAGCGGTTTTATTGCAGTGTAATAGAATGTAAGCAGGCTGGTATCAAATCGCAAGTGTTAGCAATACTGTGCTAAATGTCGCCTTAAATGAATGCACGACAGGTGAGAAATATGTGCAGTCGGACAGGGATTAGTATGGTACCCCTTGCTTACAGAGCAGTGCTCTACTGACTTAGGTACTGGAACTTACACATTAATCTCTCACCGGTATGGGTAATAACTTATTAGATACTGTAAAGTAATCAGAAAAGATAAATATGAATATAGGCCTAATCAGATATTTTAAATTAAGAAGATTTGGATATGTTGTCCCATTTTATTTTATTTGTTCAGTCTGTCTTGATCAGTTTAACATAAATATCTTTAAGCCTCCATACCAACACAGTCTGCATACCTGTCAGGTTTCATGTCTACTGATCAAAACAATGATCAGCATACGTCATCTACATCTACATCTACATCTAGAAGAAATAGGAAAGATAGAGTCAGATTTAGTCATAAAGATTGAAGGAAGATAAAGGTCTGATGAAAGCTGATGATAGATGATAAGAAAGAGAGAGAGAAAGAAATAAAAAGGGGGATGGGGATCAGCTGCGTTTTCGCCTACTCAACCCAAACCTCTCCAGTTACGGTGGCCGCGGCTGGTACAGCAATGGGAATCATTGAGAGGTACTTACAGCTGGGCCCTATTTAGTTGTTTAGAAAGAAAGATTTGATAGCCCCTGCTTGAAGGATACCAAGTCTCGGGCTTCAGCAACTGCAGCTGGTAATTTGTTCCATACTGAAATAGTTTTGGGAAAGAAGGAGTTTTTATAGTAGGAGGTAGATGATAGTTTCTAGAATGTGCTGAACGTGTGACACTCTGTACTGGGGTGAGGTGGACGGCAGATGAGATATCTACTAGGTTTGTAGAAATCTTGTAAAGCAAGATAAGTTGTGCTTTGGTTCTTCTGTCCTCAAGAGTATCCCAGCCAAGATGTTCCAGCATAGATGAGACACTGCTAGTGTTGTGGTGTCTGTTTGTCACATATCGAGCAGCCCTCCTTTGAACCATCTCGATCTTGTTAATCTGCTTCTTGGTGTATGGGCTCCACACGGTGGAGCAGTATTCCAATATGGGTCTCACCATTGTCTTGTAGGCTATGGCCTTCACCCCTTCATTACTGATATGCAGATTTCGCCTTAGGAAGCCAAGGGTACTGTTCCCTCTCTTTGTTAGCTTGTCAATATGGTAATCCCAGGATAAGTTTTGAGATATATGAATACCCAGGTACTTTGTCTCTTCTTCAGTAGAAAGTATGTGACCCTTCAGTGTGTAATCATATATAGTTGGGTTTCTTTTCCTGTAAACTCTCAAAATACCGCATTTCTCTGGGTTGAAGGACATGCCCCATCGCCTTTCCCATTCAGTAAATCTGTTGAGATCTTCTTGTAGTGCCAGACAGTCCTGTATGGAGTTAACTTCTCTATAAATAATACAGTCATCAGCAAAAAGTCTAGTTTTGGATGTAACGTGGAATGGGAGGTCATTGATGAAGATCAAGAAAAGGATCGGGCCAAGAACACTTCCCTGAGGAACACCACTTGAAACAGGCGCAGGCTCCGAGGATGCTCCATCAACAACAACTTTCTGGGTCCAGTCTGACAGAAAAGCTTGTATCCATTGCAAGTTGTGTCCCCTGATACCATAGTGCTGTAATTTGACAAGCAGTCTCCTGTGTGGAACCATGTCAAAGGCCTTACTGAAGTCAAGGACAGCGAGGTCATGCTGTTTATTCATATTCAGTGACTTGATGAGTTCCTCGGACAGGGTTATTAGCTGGGTTTCACAGCTACGTCGCCTTCTGAAGCCATGCTGACAATCACTCAGGACTTGATATTTGTCAAGGTGGTCCATAATGTTACTGACCATAACATGCTCCATCAGCTTGCAGGATATACAGGTGAGTGACACTGGCCTGTAGTTACTGGGTTTAAACCTGTCTCCCTTTTTAAAAACGGCTGAGACATTTGCAGTCTTCCATACATCCGGAAGGCATCCATCCATGAGGCATTTCTTATAAATTGTAGACAGGTATGGGACACACTGCTCTGCCATTTCTTTAAGAATACGTGCCGATATCATGTCTGGTCCTGTTGCCTTGTTAGGGTTTAATTTCCGGAGCAGGGAGGCAATTCCATCTCTTGTAATGGTGATCTCTGGCATGGTTGGGACAGGTTCACCCTCAGTAGTAGGGATGCTGGATAGGTCTTCCTTTGTGAACACTGACTGGTATTGCCAGTTCAGTATGTTGGCTTTCTCTGCTGGTTCACAGTGGAGTTTACCTTTGTATAATAGAGGAGATACCCCACAGTTATCCCGCTTCAGTGACTTTATGTAGTTCCAGAACCGCTTTTGCTTGCATGTGGGCTGGGCTGGTTCAGGGTCTGGGTCACTTATGTCAATGATGTTCTCAATATACTGCCAGTAGGCTTGTCGTTCTTTTTTCTGTGTTTCTCGTTTGGTCTGGAGATAGAGCTGTCTGTCTCGGCTAGTATGAGTAGATCTCTGCTTCAAATATAGTTTCTTTCTTCTTCTATGTAGAGACTTAATTGTTTTATTGATCCATGGCTTGTTGGGTTTATTTCCAGATATAATTTTGGATGGAATGTGCTGATTGGTTAGTGTTTGTAGTTTTTGTTCAAATAGTTCCCATGTCCTATTTACTGAGCTGTTTTCTGACTCTTTAATGAAGTCTGGGAGGTATTCTTCGAGATCCTTTCTGTATGAGTGTTTTATTGCTAGTGAAGAAGAGATCCAGTATGTTAGCAGTATATTCACCAATGCGTGTGGGCTTGTCAACAACTTGTTCAAGAAACGCATCTCTGGCAACTTCAATCATCTGCTGGCACTGACTTTTATTTCCCCCATTTGGCTTGGGGCATTCACCTTTCCAGTCAATGTCCGCAAGGTTAAAATCACCTCCAAGCCATACATGTGCACCTCTGGGTATGCGAGAAAGACTGCTCTGTAAGATGTCCAAATAATCGCGGTCCATCTTGGATGGGGGTTTATAGAAAGCTCCAATGTACAGGTCTTGAGTGCGTTTGACACTAATCTTAGCCCATACCAATTCACAGTCATCTTCAGGAGTCAGTTCAGCTGGCTCACTGCTAGAAAGTTTGTCTGAGACAAGTATAAAAACACCTCCCCCTTTGCATTCCTTTCTCTATCGCGACGATACAACTTGTAGTTGGTGGGGAAGACTTCAGAGGACTTAATACTGCTATCCAGCCAGGATTCTGTGCCAATAACAGCATCAGCTTGTGTAGAGGCAATCATATTTTCCAGTTGTCCTCTTTTACCTGGAGTTTTTAAAGACTGGCAGTTTATTACAATGACCCTGAGAGGCAAGTCATATCTATTCCCTGGAGAGGGGTGTTTACTGGGAGGGGATAATTCTTGGTCATCTGTGACAGAACTATGGTTTCTCATTCGTGGAGATGAGGTAGCATTAGGGCAGCTGAAACTGATGTCCTCCCCATTTTGGGAAGTCTCACTAATTATGGAATAAGGGTTGCTAGTGGAGATAGTTGTGTCAAATATACAAGTGGAGAAATTTGGCATACCACACTGGACACACTCCCAACTGTAGTTTGTGAGTGCATTGAATACTGTGTCTGACATCCCCATACAGTTTTGATGATACCACATGTCACATGTGTCACAACACACACATGGCGTGGTCCATTTACAGGCCTTACTACATATAGCACAAGGGAACTTTGGTCTTCTAGGTCCTGGGTTCGGTTCTGGGGCGTATGACTCAGCTAATAAAAGAGAGCACAGGTACAGTAGTACGAGCCTATGACGACAGACAGGGCCTTTTACTTTACCCATATGTAGCTTCATCGAGGCAACAAAGTGGGTTGAGAGACAGACGTGAGAATGGTCATGAACAAGTATGTGTTTGTCTGGGGGAATATTGTCCAACATGCTGGATCCAACTATTATCCTTCGTAAGAGAAAGACTGTGATAACAAAGGTAAGTGGCAGAAAAAAGTGCTGAGACATGGCAATACCTTAATTTCTCAAAGACCGAATGTCATTTTACGAACGGCGGGAATGCAAAGAGACAACAAAGACCGATTTATCTACAAATATCATGCAAAAAACTTCCTGGAAACTAAATGAATATGAAATCGTTTAGTAATTATGTCATCCAATCATCAAATAATTGCTTTAGAATCAGTGGAACCGTAAGAATAGAAAAATAGGGGAAAAGGTTTGGGAGCTAAGCAGGAAGCGACCATCCGCACCACCGGAAGTACACGAACCCCGTCAAGGGTGTAAAATTCCTAAATCATCACTTGCCCTCCTCACATTTCCCAAATTTGATAAAGCAAAATCAAGCAAAAATACAAAGAAATTATCCGATTCTTATCTCGCCCTGCACTAATGTTTACTTACCAGGGCGAGTGATATTTTACACTCCTGATACGGTACAATCCATATCTGATTAAAAACAAACAAACAAAACAACAACAACAGCTGAACATTTATATACAACCTACTGGTATACATATATTACACACATACACTTTGCCTATATAATGAATAATTCATAGAAATCACATTAATATTCATTTTCGAGCTGCTCATCTCAAAAGAATGACGATATAAGCAACAAAGTTTCTGTATGGAAAAGTATGGAACACGACTTAATAAGTTTACAAAATGTATGTATAGGATATGCATACTTACAGAGTCCCGTTACTGCCGCACTAGTATGTCTATGGTGTAAATAGCAGCATCACTATAACCATCAATACACAACATACAGTACAGTGTGGGTGACTGGATACACAATATTACGCAATCACGCGTGATAGCACACTGTCTGACAGATGGGTCTCAGCTGACAGGGGTCAGTAAATATATCGATGGTCAATCACTGAGCGCAGTTTTACACTGGATCGATGAACAAATCCGATAGCGATTAGTTTTACCTACCCGTGTGTCCACTCCCTACATAGATACGCATAACCTATCGACCAGTAACACTTAATTCAACATTGATAAACCCTTCGGGAAGAACAAAATGCCGCAGTAAAAGGGGAGACAATCTTTATGGTACTGTATCAAAGCACTGATAATACTAACTTTGTAAAACTGTTATACTATCTTATCGAAGGCCAAAACAAATATGCGTTTCTGATGGAGTGGTCTCAAAAAGAAAGAAAGAAGAATGAATAGCAAATGTGTATTCAACCAAAGACCTTAGGGTTAGGGGTTTTAGGTCTTTTATACAATGTATACGAGCGCCAAGTACGCACAAAATATACAAAATGTGCACGTGCGCAGGAAATAATAAAAAGAAATCGAAACTAGTTAACGAATAAGAAAACCTGAGAACACCCCATTGTGAACACATCAACAGTCACAATCGAAAGAAACACACTTTAATAACTTCTTTACGTTACTAGGAAAATATGCATTTTAACAAATTTATTATTAAATGCAAGTGAAAAATATAACGTTACATTCACGCCACCCGACCTACCATGTACAGAACACGAATGTCACCACGTACTTAACCACCGTGTGTAGGTTTCTATTCCTGTTCACACGAGACATGGTTTAAAATTTCCATCATGATATCAATGAAATCGTAACGCGGCCCCAAATATAGCTCTTTTTTTTTTATAATATACACGAGGTCAAGTTTGGAATTCTCAAACCACCACGACCGCGATCGGTATCTTGGTGCATATCATTACTTTTTTTTTCTTACAAAACTTCATGCCTACATAGCTTATAGATTATTGATCAATTAAGGGTCCCCAAATGTAATTACTTCAGTAACTCCCGATCAATTAATGAACAGCAGAACTTGCTGTTATATAGCGTACGGTCACAAGCGCCCGGGGTCATGGGGTCGATCACCGGCCGTGACACATCGCTGATACATTTTCTTGCTTGGCGTTCAGCGTATGTATCACTTGTAGGTCAAGGACTAGCTGGATTATTGTCAAGATAAAGTGGATGTGTGTGATATCATTTCCTTGCTTTATGTACTGACTTCTGTTTTGATGAGGGTGGGGTCCGATTTTGGTCGCATTGATTAATCTCTCTACATGTATTACATCCATTTTGACAATGATATACATCTAGGATTGCGAGATCCTAAGTAACATAGCTATTTCCCCACTTTCAAACTAGTCAAAGTACGTTGTTTTATCTTCGCCACCAAATCTCTGTGACCTAAAATAACAAATATTTTAGAATGATCATGCGATCATCAAATTGCCCGGGTCCAAGTCCATCATGCAATAGATCATTGTGTCATGCTATTAAAAGTTAATTTATAGATACATAGCAGACTCTGAGGTCAAATTTATCTTTTATCTCGTATAATTTGTTAATTATATTATTTTCCCTTTAACACTCAGCAGGCCCGGATTCACCGGGGGGGCCGAGGGGGCCTTGGCCCCCCCAGCTGCCCTGGTTATACATTTTTTTCTAGGCTTTAAAATCCATTGATTACATAATGTCTGAGCTGTCTAAAGGAAATCCCCATTGTTGGCCCCCATACTGAACCAACCGCATAACCACCTGACCAGCCAGACTCCTATTGTCTTATGGCCCCCTGCTGTTAATGTGTTGGTAATCCGAATCGGCAGTCATCCATGACTTAGTGATAAGCATGTGTTTAAGGTACTGTGTATGCAAATTGATTGACACGTTCACTGATTCAGACTATTGTCGAGTGATACCTAAGGACATCTCGTCTGCCGAGCGATCTAATGATTGAAGAAAAATAGGCAATTACAAAAACTTTTTATCAGTAAAACTATTCTAGACAGGTGATGTTTAGGAAATAGCATAAAAATCGATTAGTATAAAATTAGCCACTAAAAACAACAACTAAGTTGGACATTAAAATGTAATTGCTATCGAAATATTTTCACTAGAGCCCAAAGAAATTATTGATTTAACAAATAACTTTGACTAAATCTAATCAACGAAATTTTAAATTCACTTTTCTCTACATCTATAAAATTTTAAATCTTGAATTAAAAGCGGGCAATTTAACTGCCAGGTTGATGAACTTTCAGGTATGAAAAATTGCCGATTTTTTTTTTTTGAAAAAAAAATTAAAAAGCTATTCTGCGGGGAAGATGCATATCTATCGCTAGCCATGTAAATTAAACTTTATCAGAAATGGGTTGTGTTTCTAAATGTCATCAGCTATACTATTTTTACATAACTTGTAAGTATTATTTTAACGAAGCAGTTAAATTCTTCTTAACTAACTCTCTCAATATATAAATACAAAAAGTAGGTCTATACATCATCATGTTCACTTTTCTTATTATTTACGAATATAATAATAATAATTATTATTATAAAAAATGTGTATTTTTAGATTTATGAATATAATTAAGAAATGAAAGAAATTGAAAATTGTTAACTGCCATATTTTGGGATAATGTATGTGTAGATTATGATTACTAATTCAAATCAAATCCAGGTAATCAGTTATTGTTTGTTTTGTCACTGATTAAACACTTAGAAAACCCAAATTTTTTCAACTAAAACTAAAAATGTGAAGACTGCTTCCAGATCGACAATTTGACAGCCAATATCATTAAGGTCGAACTCGAACCTATTCCCTTCCGCAATTTTGACAAAATGATTATGTTTAACGTGAAAATTGATTTTTTTCTCAGTCTTTGACAAAACTGTCTTTTACACTGTTGAGTCAAAAACTAATGATCACAAGTTACTTTTTTTTACTGCAAAAGAATTCATTGAAATTTTCCCGATGTGTTCTCGATGTTTTATCGGGAAAACAAGCCGGGGAAATATCCGCAGAGAAGCTCCGGTCAGCATTCACGGAGCTTCGGCGATTTTTTTTCCTCCGATGAATCCCCGATGCGTCTGTGATGTCTCGCCTAAGTATCAGCGGGGCATTCGGGGATATTAGGCGGCCTTTCAGTGACACATTCCCGATCTTAAAAAAAAAAAAAAAAAAAAAAAAAAATGGCAAGGGTTGAAAAGCGCACCCAGAAATTAGTTTCTGTTTTGGCCAGTCCTAGATGCTTAGGGTATCCCCTTAAACCCCCCAAAAGTCTTCTCTTGACTTTGTCGCTTCTTAATTCCACCATCAAATTTTCATACTCTCAATAATCTTCCCCGAGACACGTAGGATGGTTCGCAAGATCCCCTAATCTACGGGGGTATTCCCCCGATGATGTTACAAACTCAGTGAAACTCCGGGGCACCTTCGCCGATCATCGGAGGAGGTCCCCCGGTGCTTTTCCGAACATCGGGACTCAAGGCTATTGTGTCATAGCCGAAACAACTGTGAATGTTCAACGGACCAATCCCGAATCCTAATAGTTGTCATTTTTCAACGGACTGCTCAGTCTTTTTTGGCTCAAACATCGGGAGCCATCGGTAGAAAAACAAAATGTTTATTTCCACATCACCGATTATTTTTTTTCCCAGTGGGACCTAGGCCTTCAAGTTTCAAATATATCGGATTTAAAAACAAAAACAACAACAACAACAAAAGCCTTCACTATTATCCCCAGATACCCTTCAGATTGCATCTCAATGACACTAAAAAATTTTTTTTTCCGGGGGAGCATGCCCCCGAACCCCCCTACCACTTCAATCACATTCGGATTTTGGCCCCCCCAGCAGAAAATTTCTGGATCCGGGCCTGGCTGTTAATATCAATGGACTTTGACAGATTGGTTACTACCTGATCTGATAACGTAACGTAACGTAACGTACCGTAGCGTAGCGAAGCGTAATGTAACATATACTTTATTGCATTAAACATCAGAAGACATTTATATAGAAAATATATAAACATATGCAACGAATACATGAAATTTACAGAGAAGCTTATATAAGTATTAATCAATAATTCAGCGAGCATCTACTTATAAAATACATGTATTACAATATTCCTGCTATTATTATTGCATCATATTGTAATACTTTTTGTCATAATATTCTAATTAATTGTGGCTCTTATTCTTTTTGCATTAAATATATATTGTGCAGTTGATTCTTTCATTATTTCTTGATTGATGGCTCAAAATGCTTTCAAATATTAAAATATTTGACCGTTGACAGAGATAAGGACTGAAAAGTGTATTTCTTAATTCTCTATACTTCGGACATACCAGTAAAAACGATATTAATTTTCAGGTAGATTGATTGCGCAACTTTTACATTATCTTTGTTTCTAGGAATATAATTGTATCTCTTCGTTTCATTGGGTAGATCATGTGATGAAACTCTAAATCGTGTTATTGAATGAAATCCGAAGACGTTTAACTTTAATGCCATCAAGATAATTTTCAAAGGCAATTTAATAATAATAATATGATTCTAGTGTGTGTGTGTGTGTGTGTGTGTTATTGATATTTGTATACCAACTTTGGCGATAATTATCGACGTTCACTGATATATGATATATCTAAAATCAACTAAAGAAACATCTTATGAGATCTTATACGACCTACCGATATGGTCCATAATGATATTGTGTTTTAACCTTTACTTTTATTATGTTTTTGTTAATCTGAGAAATGACGCTTCAAAAGAAGATATGGCCCCGTGTTCTCGAAAATAAAAATGGTACTTAAGTATGATTTTCATACTAATACTCAAACTATGCCCATTAGTTTCAACAGGGATTTGAGTATGGTACTCAAATTTCAGCCTGAGATTGTACTCAAGTATTTTCGAGAACACGGGACCAGAGTACTGTTGACGATTCCTGCGAACACACAAAACAATATTTAATTTGGCTGGGCAAGGTTTTGTTTGGCTCCCCGACAACACAAAACATAACATATTGAATGATTGAATCGTGTTGAAACGAAAGTCCCCGTCTCGTGGACGAGATTGGTCAGCCAAATGAAATATTGGATAGTCGTATTTTGACTTTTCGCCTCGCAAAACGTGAAGTATCAGAAATGAATGGAGGGAATAAAACAAAAATCGGGGGTCTTCGACGACGAGGCGGGTGCTGATGGAGGTATTTGTTTATATTGTTGTAAGTTGCATCTTCTTTGACTTTTGGTCATAGCAGAGATGTAAATACCCAGATGTATCTTTAATGTAGCTTCGTGGTCATAGAAAACATTTTCTTTTACCTTTGAAGAAACCAACCACCAACCATTTTTCTATGACCTAAATTTAAGTGACCTACAAGTGTATATATGTTAAAAGAATATTTAAGTTATTTCGTGAAATTTCATCGTTTAATCTTTTAAATTACTTTAATTTAACAACCGGCCCACATCATCATAGTATTCACCATTCGGTGCAAAAGTTTTGTCAGTGCTTTCTTTATTCATGTAGTTACTATAGGTTTACACAAAACTCTTACAACTGTACGGTAAGTTGCTGGTGATATGGTTGAATAATGACTTAACCCTTTCCTTCATACAGGAAACCATGAAAAGACCTATGCGAACAGCATAAAACCAGATCAGCCTGCGAGTAACTTGCAGGCTGATCAGGTTTTATGCTGTTCGCTGCTCCTCAGTGGTCTGGAAATGAGGACTTTATAATTAAATTTGGTAAGGTTTAACTGTGGTTTTCTGCAGATCAGGCTTTATGTGGTACCTAGTGAGTGCGTCAAAATGAGTCTATATGAGGGAAAGGGTTAAATCAAGAGCCCTAGTAATTTCACATGTTGTCATGATAGATTTCATCTCACAAATAAACTCCTTAATGAAGACAGCTACCCACATGCTATGGTCAGGACTACGGACAATAAGTACCTCTATAACTGACTTTACTGATAATTTAAAAGTGTTTGAAATAACTTATTTCTGAAATATTAGCCCGTAATTCAATGTTTGTACGTGCACCATGAATGTTGTACATGTCGGCACATTACGGATGATATGAGATTTGTTCGCTCACCACGGACGATACAATCAAAGATTCATTTTATCACAGAAACAAGCATTTTTTTTGTATGTGACTCGGTGACAGAACAAGGAAGCGAAATTCACTGATCTTCACGTTGCCGTTAATGATGTCGCCACGTGCTATCAAATCATTCATCATTTAAAGACTCTAATAAAACCAGTTTACAGGATATGCCCAATATTTGCTATGAAGTATATGTATGTGTGTGTGTGAAAGAGAAATTCCAGTCTGATGAGTAGACCAGACCGTAAATAAAGCGGTCAAGGCCAGTCTTTATATTCTTGATACAATTCAAGAACATATTTTCACATTTTTTTAAAAAAGTTCTTTGGTTGTTATGGTGATCATTTCCTACTTAAATTTAAGTTCATTTTATCATTGCCCCATAGTATTCCAAGCTACTGAGGGAAATAATAAATAAAAAAAAAACACGCACACACACTTTTTTGTAGAAGCATAATGGACTTTATCCTTTCTTATGAGATTCCTGATTTCATTATTGAATAAGTGATCAAATATTAGCCATACTAGTTTGATCATACTATAATGATTGAATGATCATTCTCTTTGTCATGGTTCATATAGAAATGTCAGTTACAATTTCAGGGGCTTTTTCAGGACAATAGTGCCCAGATTTAGGGCTACAATATTGAAGCAAGGTTTTACTGAATGTCATAGAAAGCAGCATATAAAGGTCTTTATCTACAATTATTGTTGAGATTTCACAAAATTAGGGCCAGTACAAAAAATGTATTCCCTGCCCTTTCATCAATAGTTATCAAGTGTATTAAGGTAAACCATCCATCCATCATTAAATTAAAATCAAGGTCCTTAAAATGCTTTAAGACTTTAGCGCTGATGCAAGCATGCATTGGCTTGAATTTATAGACTATTTTGCTCTAAGTCTACAGAGGTTTGCATTTACTATAAAATTCCCATAATCACTTGATGAAACATGATCACAATTTAATGATGGATGGATTACTTTAACCCTTTCCCTCATATAGACTCATTTTGATGCACTCATTTTGATGTAGGTACCACATAAAGCCTGATCTGAAGAAAACCACAGTTAAACCTTACCAAATTTAATTACAAAGTCCTCATCTCCTGACCACTGAGGAGCAGCGAACAGCATAAAACCTGATCAGCCTGCGAGTTACTCGCAGGCTGATCTGGTTTTATGTTGTTCGCATAGGTCTTTTCATGGTTTCCTCTATGAGGGAAAGGGTTAATAGCAAATGAAGCTAGAACTATCACTGAAGGTGACCGATACCCCCACATCCTACCTTGTCTCCATGTAACATAGTGTAGGATGAGATGGAACTACCATTATTTCTACACAGCCTCTACTTCTGTGAAAAGGGTGTATAATAAATTTCCAAATTGATAGTAAGATAGTTTCCTTATAAAATAACAAACACAACAATGTCTTAAAAACTATTTAATTACATATGTATCCTGTACATATTGGTAAAACATCAAAATCTTAATATTAGAACAATTGAAAAAAAAAAGTACTTTTAGAGATCAGGACACTTTAAATAGAGCGTGTCCTTTTCGTTTATGATGAAATTTGAGCCAATCGTACATGACGGAAATGTGACCCAGGATTGTCCAATGAACATAATTGTTACATTCTATAATCTTAAAACAGGTAAACAATACACATATATGTCAACATAATTAAAGATTCTTGAGTCAACATACATATATTCTGATTATGTAATTTTGAATACAAGGTCTTGGGTATCTCTAACAATTACATTTGAACAACTAACTTAATCAGTAAAGAATCGGCTTCAATCATGGAATATACATCTTAAGTTTAGATAGTAATGAAATACAGGAAAATACTTAGCTAAAAAATGCAACAGCAAAATAAAAAGCTTTTAAGCTCCAATCTGACAATGTTTAAATGTTGATAAATGAAATATCATTAACATGATTTAACTTGTAAGCAAAAGCACCGCAAGAGGTTACCAGAACTCATCTTATTATCTTGCAGGTCCTCAGCACATACTGCTCTTACTAAATGCATTTATCTAGGACCTACTGGTATATCCATTTTTTATGTGCCAAACCCCTGTGGTTTATATGCATGCTAAAAGTTTTCAGGATGGTAAAGCAGGAACACTCTTTAACAGATTAATTTCAACTAAAGTAAGTCAAGGCTTGGTGCAAAACTATTTTAATTGCTTCTATGCCAGTAGTTACCATAGTTTTGTAACACGTCCTCAAAGTTGCTTTGTAAATACATGTACATCTAAAAAGCCTGATATCAGTGTTAAATTAGAGTGTCTGCAGTATTGTGAAATGTCAGTCAAAAGAAAGGACTCTTAACATAAGATGGAAGAGTGATGAGCAACATTTCCAAATTTACATATTTTTTATGTGTTCTTGAACTTGGACAAGATCATAATACATTGTCCATATAGGTTTAATGACTAATGGTTTAATGACTAATATTTAAATGCTGCAATATTCATTTACTTTTAAAACTGGGCACCACTTGTCCCCATCAAATCTGATGCTATTCCCTGATACATCACACAAAGGGTGCATAACATCTACTTGGCTCGAATGTCCTCTGGGCAGTCAGGCTGGGTCTCTGGGGCAGCTGCCTTAAAAGCATCCAGCTCAGACAGGGAGGCAATAATCCGGGACACAGTTGGGAACTTGCTCATGTCCACTTTGAATCTGCCATAGAAAATAGTAATGATTTTAGTACATGTACTTGTTTTGGATTTTACCATTGCTGTGGCAGTATTTCAGTCATATATCAACTTCAGCTATTTAATAAATTAAAGGTTGCTGTGATCCAGTGGTAACATACCAGACCATGGATCTGAAGGTTTTGTGTTTGAACCCCAGCAGAGGCAAGGATATTTTCATTTTTAATTTAAAAAAAAAAAAAAGCCTATCAAACTTCCATTAAATATTATGCACTTGCTGATTTTTTAAAAAGTAAAAACAATTCATATGTAACCAAGCAAAACCAAAAGATCATAAATCGCGTGTATCCGATTATTGATTCCAGATCTGCATAATAAACTGCACAACTTTTCCGCAATAGTTACCTCTCCTGAAGGCTGAGTCCACTTTTATAAATTAGGGGAAATTGTGGTCTAAAAATAGACATTTGCCTGCTTCTTATGTAGTTGTTTGAAATCATATTGCTGAAGCAGCATTCCTTATTTGATATAGAAGTGATAAATTTTCATTACTGCGTTACCTTTCATGTTTATACAGAAAAGAAACCTGTTTTATCAAGTAGAAAGATATATACAACCTGAAACACTCATTTTAAATTGAAATATATGCTAAGTATCCTAAAAATAAATTATACAAACCAATGACAGCATTGCATTTACTCTGGCTTCACTTGCATACCAACATTTGATTGATTGAAGAAGTAGGTCAAAATCAATATTACACAGCTACACCGTTAAAAGGTAATTACAGGTGGAGGAAGACCTAAGAGCTGAGATTACCGACCTACTGCAAGTCACCTGGAAGACTTCATCACAAGAAAAATCCATGTGACCAGACTGGAACTAGAATGTTAGGAAGTTGATGAACGTAACCACTTGCCTCATGAGACCCCCCACTGGTAGTGTATGTACATAAATTAATTTACGACAATTTCAAAATTTTGGTTTTATGGATTGTAATGTTATTTATCTGACACAGAACTAACAAGATATGAACTGATAACTAATTAAGATATTGATCATACATAAATCAGGGCAGTACATGATGTGGGTGCAGTTGCTGAAACAAGATGGGCATTTCCTCACCTTTTGGCATTATAGAGCTGCGGAACTAGACAAACATCGGCAATTGTCACCTCGTCACCAACAGAATAGCGGCCAGCTGTCTCCTGAACCATCTGCTCATATGCTGTAAATATAGGGTATACACACTTAGACTAAATCCATAAACACATAACTTAATTTATACCTAAACGTCAAAATAAGTGCACCCTTTCTTAATTCATGTTACATAATTCTGATTTGAATGCCATCTTTTAGAACAACAACAAACAAGAGGGCCATGATGGTCCTATATCGCTCACCTGAGTTCCACTGCTCTAAAGGAGCAATCTTGGTAGAGGTTTACCCATAGAACATCTGTGCCAAAAATTTTGAAATCTGGCCAGTAGTTTTGGAACAGAAGTCTTTTAAAGTTTTCACTATATACATATAAGGCAAATTAGCCCTGCCCCTGGTGGCCATGTTTTTTTACGGATCAGAATAATTTTAGCAATCTTGGTAGACGGTTTCCCAAGGAACATCTGTACTAAAACATTTTGAAATCTGACCAGTAGTTTTGAAGGAGATGATTTTTTAAGTTTTCATTTTTTTTCTTTCCATTGCCATGGCAACCAGAGTTTTACATGGATCAAGTTCATATTAGGAACTTTTGTGAAGGTTCACCTAAGGATCATCCCTGCCAAGTTTAATCAAATTCTGTCCAGCAGTTTCAGAGGAGATGTTGTTTAAAGCAAATTGCTGACGATGAAAGATAGACGAGGGACAAAGGGTGATCTTAATAGCTCACCTTGAGCATGTTATTCTCAGGTGAGCTAAAAACATATTCGTTTTGAATTTGAACAAACATTCGAAAACTGTTTAAAACAAACTCAACATTTCCTCATTTGACTAATGCATAACTAATACCTGTATAGCTAAATTTATTATGATTCCCCTGAGAGACTACAAATGATTTCCCTGAGAGACTAAATAACTTCTGAGATAAGATCTAGCAACCTTGGAACCCGTGGGTGATCCAATAGTTCATCCACTGAGATAACTTATCATCATCCCCTTGTGCCAGCCTCGTACGTACGCTGCTGCTAATCATGGGCTGGGTACCAGATGATATCACTTCAGCCAGGGCACGGGCCTACAAAGTACAGTAACCCACTCTTGACTAGGGTCTGCAGGGTACCAGGCAGTGATAGGTTTGGGTTGTTATGGGTTAAACTGATTCTTACATATGGCATACATACAGACATCAGGGGCATGTTGCTTGCGTAAGTAGTTTCAATATGTTTTGTAGTCTGGTTCCTGTTCGTCCTCAAGATTATAGATAACATAGTGTAAGGGTAGGTACCTCAGCCAAGAACCAGACAATGAAACTTATTTGAAAATATTGTCTGAGCAACTCAGCCCTGGTACCTGATTGGCCTGTTAATTACAAGATCACCTGGATTTATACAAGTCATATTCACTCCTTCAATAAGGTTTTCAGTAACCAAACAACGACTCAGGATTCATTCATAAAGCTGATGTAGTCATAAAGCAAATACTCTATCTGATAGACACAGTAGCTGGAATCCTTCTCATTTTACATTTTTCCTAGCTTGTAAATCATACCTTGTGTTTATCTAATCATACCTTTTTGTGTTTATCTAAGAAAGCAAAAAATAAAATAAAAGAGAGCATATGGTATGTATATTCTGTGCAAAAGTAACAACAGCAGAGCTACTCTTCTGATGAATGCATTCAAAATTTGGTATTATCTACCATCAAATCTTTGCAAGTTGCACCAACGAACAATGCAGGTTTAAATTTAAGCTTTTATCTATGATTATGTTGTTTCGGAAAAAAGTCCATAAACTTATACTGATCCCTCTCGATGGTGCCGGAGATGGACCAGTACTTTGTGCCTGAAAAAGCCATGAAAACTCCTTGAACCAAACTAGGTTTGAACCTTCAGCCTTTGGATCTACTGCCAGTTCTTCAACAGGAGATAAATTTTGAAGACATGAGATAATACTTTGCAATATCATAATGCATAGTAATAAGTTAAAACAAGTATCTGGTATTGCATACAACACATGACCTGTAAGGTGCATAATTTTTCCGTTACCATAGCAACCAGAATTTTGGTCAAAGAAAAAAACAACAAAGTGGTGTGCAGAATCTCAATACTGCCATCTATTCATATACCAATTTTCATATTATCTTAAACGTTTTTTAAGTTATCGGGTGTTCAAGATTTTAGGACATCCGGACGGCCAGAGGGACAGACAGACGGAGGGCAAGTCTATAGCCCTTCCAGTGTAAACATCGGTAGGGAACTAAAAATAGATGCCAAAGGGCTATACACTGCACCCACTGTTGAGCCATTGTGATGACTATGCTGATGTCACAGGAAGCAGATGCGACAAAAAAATAGTACCACAGAAGGATTACAAACAGGATTCGTGTTTATATGTGCACACGAGGCAAACGAAAAAGCAAGGGACGTAAATTAAGATACCAGTACCTTTTTTCAAAGATATTATTCTAGCCATTTTATGGTAATGTCCATTTCATACAGATAATGTAATTACATACATGTATCATTAAAAACTGAGGTATTCATCTGGTATCAGCCCATTGACAGAAATGAGAACCTCTCAAGAAACCAAAGTAACCCCTCCTCCCAACACCAATGTATTCAATCCTACTACGTATCAATTTAGTAAACTCTACAAAATACTCATGAACACTAAAGTAAACAACAGGAAAGCAAGATCAGACTGAAAGCCTGATTATATTTTGATATACTACTTTCTCATCCAAAAGACATAAGTGGTAGTGAAAAGAATAGAACCAGAACTTGCCAGTTGATCAGGTTTTATACTGTTCATAGTGACAAAGAAATGTTAATTTACAGGATATATGTACAAATTTGCATACATAACTGCTTCATGAAAAAAATAAGCAAAAAGATTGCAAGGGCTGAGTCAGAAATGTGGCATAACTATCAGAAACATAAGGCAGGAACATATTCCATCATTCTTGGTTTACAAAATATTTTAATCAATGACTGACATATATTATTACCTAACTGACTTAATACATTATTTGTTATGAAACGAAATATTTAGGTGTTTTCATGACGTAAATCATAATGATAAAATATGTCCCTCAATATTTAAGTATTGCTCAACACTTAGCTTTAATAGAGGAATCCCTGAACACTTGCTAAACTGTTATTGCAAACAAAATTAAAGCTGATACCTCACACACAAGACCTACCAGTGAACCCTTTATCAATCCAGAAGTTGGCCCAGGCAGCCTGCTCCTCGGGAGTGTCAGACACCTTCCTTAACACAGACAGGTTCTGTATGGGCTGGGTGCCGGCTGCTATCACCTCGGCCAAAGCCCTAGCCTACATGAAGAGTGGGCTCACAGTTGACATGGTAGTCTTAAGTCAAGGTGTTTGTTGTGTATTGTGTTTACAATTTGTCTTTAATATGCCATTTTACAAGGTGGTTTAACACTGAAAGTCATCTCCAACTGAAAGCAATTCTCAGTCTTAATATGTTTTTCAGAGTTACACTTTCATGCCCAAGCTATTGATCAGTCAACAGGCTGCATGCTGTCTGATACTGATTGATATTAGTTATATACATGTATATTGTTGTTCTCAATTTTCATGTGGTACAAATTGACCTCTGCTGGCCAGGATTGACCGATATCATCATGAAGTACATTTTTTTTTCTTAATTCTCTTTTTTTATCTTTAATATTTCACACAGAGAAACTTGCAATAAAATGTGAAAGGAATAGATGAATTAAACACAGAAAAGTAGGATGCAAAGCACAACATTATTCTCAAACCTTCACCACATAGGGTAGATACTGTTACGGTACATATGTATGATGATTATATGTTTATAAGCATTTTGTGTAAACAAGTGTGTTCTCTGCAACACATGTGTCACCTGCTGAAGTGTGATGGAAAAAGTGTGATTGACAGACAGATGGGCGTTCTTACATATGGAAACAATTATTGCTAATCCTTTGTTCTCTTTTGCCACATAAGAGCCAATTATATCCACATAAGAGCAAACGGAATGAATGACATCAAAGGAAATTTACAGTTACCTATTGTTCCAATATCCACCTAAGTGTCTATATGTGAGCAAGGACACACAGATGATGGAAAAGTGATCCCTATGTGTCACCTCTGCTTACAGCAGGTTACACAAAAACTGAATAGGTATGAAAAAAATTGTATTAATGACAGATGTGCTGATTAATACAAGAATTACTGTCAAGTACAGGTTGAAGGGCATTTTAATAACATTTCCTCAAATCTTTGAAAAAAACCCACAGATTGTAGTGCTAGAGAAGACATTCTAAGTCAAGTTTTTTTCCTCCGGCTATTTATAGAAAGTACATGGCTATATACCTTAAACTTAAAAGTATACATTTTCCCAATTCCAGATGAATCTCCAGATAATGATTGACTGATTGATTTTTTTAGTTTACCGTTGCTGCGACAGTATTTCAGCCATAATATAGCGATGTCCAGCTAATTACAGGTGGAGGAAGACCCTGAATGCACTGAGGCATCCGGGTAGAACCACCAACCTACAAGCCAGCTGGAAGGCTTCCTCACATGAAAATACAAATGACCCTGCCCGGACTCGAACCAATGCCTTGAGGGGCTGAGTGAGTGTTAAAGTCAGCGACTTTACCTTCCATGCCATGGAGGCCCCGAATCTCCAGATAACAAAGGTTCAAGTTGGCCAAATACTAAGAAAGAGAAAATTTTTTCACACAGAGTAACTGCTGAATACCAGATCAATGGATCATTTAGTGTCGTTTCCTAGTTTCGTTGAAATATGCTGACTATTTTCCTCAATTTCTAACATGTTTACATGAAAATAATCCCAATCTGAAGGCTACAGGTCATCTTTGCAAAACTGAGTATTAGTAACCTTTACATACCTCTAAATGTGAATTACAATATTCTGAATAGGAATTTGTTAGCATCTCAATAGATGGTTTTGCAAATTATAGAGCATAGGAAACTGATCACCTCATAAAGATATGTTTTGATGTTTTGGAAAACAGAGGAGATCCATATCAGATAGCTCCTGTAGCAAGCTGATCAAGGTTGCTTCTGTCTTCTTATTCAATACTGTAGCCCTGATTCTAAATATTCTGCATGGAAAATGAAAAACCATTGTTTCATTAATCAATTAAGTGCAGTAAATTAATATTCATCAAGTCATGAATTCATGAGATGAAAAGATAACCTACCTTAGCTTTCAGCACAGGATCTTTTGGAACAATGGATGGTTCAGGATGAATGTCCTGGAGATAGTCTATTATAGCCAACTGAAATAAAACAAGAGCTGTCATAGGACAGCACGCTCGACTATTCAAAATGCTTGTTGGTAAATCAAATGAAATCTATTTAAATTCTTGCCCTTATAGTAATAGTAAAAAATGATATACCTTGATAGTCTGATACCCCTTAATATATTTATGATGTCTAAAATCAATCCCATGCCTAGTTACTGAGACATAAGCACAATAACACTGTGCATGCAAAACTTAAACCAAAAATCCAAGTTAGAAAAGGGCCATAATTTGCATCAGTCCAAAAGTTATCCTCCTGTTTTCTGATGCCCTTGAAGACACACCTTAACTTTCTAGTCAATTCCACAAGCAATTTCTGAGATATAAGCTGGATAGTAGCTTGAATGCAAAAATTTAACCATAATTCTAAGTTAAAAGGGGGTCATAATTTTTAATTTATTCCATCAAGTGTTATCTTCCTTTATAGTATGATACCCCTAAACATATTAAAGATGTTTCAAATCAATTCCATGCCTGGACTCTGAGATATAAGCATGAAAGTACCTTGCATGCAAAAAATTTAACCATAATTCTAAGTTAAAAGGGGGCCATAACTTGTAATATATTCCATCAAAAGTTATCTACCATGAAAGTATGATACCCCTAAACATATTAAAGATGTTTCAAATCAATCCCATGCCTGGATACTGAGATATAAGCATGAGAGTATCTTGCATGCAAAACTTTAACCAAAATTTCTAAGTTAAAAAGGGGCCATAATTTGTAATATATTCCATCAAGAGTTATCTACCTTGGTTGTCTGATGCCCCTAAACATATTCATAAACTTTCAAGTCAATACAATGAATGGTTATTGAGATACAAACTAGATAGTAGCTTGCATGCAAAACTTTAACCAAATTTTCTATTGCATGCAAAACTTCAACCAAAATTTCTAAGTTAAAAAGGGGCCATAATTTGCATTAAATTCAGTCAAGAGTTATCTACCTTGGTTGTCTGATGCCCCTGAACATATTTATAAACTTTCAAGTCAATACCATAAATGGTTATTGAGATATAAGGTTGATAGTAACTTGCACGCAAAACTTTAACCAAAAGCTGCAACGCCGACGCCCGGGTGACTACAATAGCTCTCATATTCAACGAATAGTCGAGCTAAAAAGCATTTGTCTCTTAATCTTTTTACATACCTTGAACTAATTAACTTGCTTTCATTATAAAATGTTACATGTTTTGTATTATTAACATTTTCTTTATTATTATCATTTCCTTTTTCACAAACTTTTGAAAGAATTTTGGAAACTATTTTGAATTTTAATCCATACAATATCATTTACATTAAGAAAGAATTTATTTTAGAGAGAGAGTTGAGACAAAAGAATGTACAGGGTACTATTCTTTTGCAATCACACTCATGAAAAAGATACTAACAAATAAAAAAATGTATTTTTCTGGTATAACAGTGGAATGAACCGACTGAAAGATACCATTTATTTCAGTTTAAAATTAACTTTAATCACACTGACGTTACAACACATAATAATCAAAGTTATGCACGAATCAGCACCAGGCAGTAAGGTCTATTTGCATCATCAAGATAAACAGTACCTATCTTCATACAATCCTCATTTTAATTCCTTGCAATAAAGTATAACAATGATTCTAAGTAGGTGACCGAGAAAATAAAACATAATCTTTAAGCAACATAAATCAGAAAAGCCAAGATGCACCGAAAAATACAATTCTTACTTTACAAAATACAAAAGCTAGAAACCTTAGTCGCCTAAATCTCCAAATGAGTATGGAAATATGGAAACATAACCTATCTTTGCCAAAAGGATAATATGAAAAATCCAAACTCTTTAACCCTTTCCTTCATAGAGGATACCATGAAAAGACCTATGCGAACAGCATAAAACCAGATCAGCCTGCGAGTAACTCACAGGCTGATCAGGTTTTATGCTGTTCACTGCTCCTCAGTGGTCTGTTAATGAGGATTTTACAATTAAATTTGCTAAAGTTTGAGTTTTGCTTTCTGCAGAACAGGCTTTATGTGGTACCTATTGGGTGCGTCAAAATGAGTCTATATGAGGGAAAGGGTTAAGAAAACTGCTGAATGAAAGCAGTGTAAGAACAAGCAGCTTGTGCACAAATATAAAAACATCTATCAAAGACCACTATAGCAATGGAAATCAATTAGCTTCTAAATCACTTTGCTGAAACAATGAAAATATCATTTATCATGTGGACAGTGTAGAAATAGGATGAGGACTTACTGACTGAGTGAGTACAACATCTCCATGGGTGAACGCTGGTACTTGTCCCATTGGATTAAGAGCTTTAAACTCCTTAGTGTTCTGTTTGATAGTAAAGAAAATCTAGTTTAAAAGTAACATATACATTTGTAAATACATATATCATATGTTTGTGTAAATTGAATAACACAATAAAATTAAATTTAAATTGAAATGGTACCGTTAATTTTAGTCCTGGACTCATTTTATTTTTGTTTCACTGCATGGATCATGTGACATGAAACTGGTTTATTTTAAGCACACGATAATGAAAATGAAACTACAAAACCTATTCAAATATACAATTAAAACCAATATGATAAGGTAATATACAAATTCTTTTGAAAGTGAAGGGTAACACTCAAATGACAAAAAATGCATATCTGTCTCTCAGACAATACTTCAGATATATTCTCAATTAAATTCTCAGGTCAATATGTCCTTTATAATTTAATTTAAATTTAGTTAATGTTCTTTTGGTTTAAATGAGAAGTAGGTGGGAGCTTTAAATAGAAGGCGTTGTGCTCCTGTGTTAACCATCAATGCCATCACAGTACATTGTATTTCAGTCATACAGTGACACACAGCTAATTATAGAAGAGGTGGAGGAAAACCCCTAGTGCACAGATGCAAAAACCTACCGCAAGTAAGCTTAAAAGCTACCACACATAAAAAACCCAGGTGATCCTGGCGGGACTTTAAATAGACAGTTTGGGATGTTTTATTCTAAAAAATGTTGTATGCTCAAGACAGGTTAACACTGATTGTTAAAGGCTAATATAATGCCTCTGATCAAATCACTTTGGAATATTTTGTTTTCAGCTTGAATATAAACATGCGTTTGCTGGGTTTCATCTTTTTAAATTGATGATATATAGATAAGGAGACATTTCTTTTTATTTGGGGGTCAAATGAAAAATTTGAGTGGTCAAAATGGGCAATTTTGTGCAACATGGAAAACCAGCATGACATTCCTCTACAAGGAAGCTGTTTTTTTGTTGTTTTTTGTTGTTTTGGTCAGAAATTTATCAAATGAGACCTATATCTTCAACAAAAGTCCATAAATACTTTCTAGACTAATTTGCAAATCAACTCAAAGAAGTCATTAGTACCATGTGTGAGTGAATATTAAATTGACACAATGTTTAAGGCATCTTTAATAACATTGTCACGACAGATTTCAAAGAATTTTCTGCCACACACTGATGTCATAGTTACTGTTTATAACAACATATTTATGGTTATCAAAAATAAATAAATCCATGATGGTTATTACAAATATCCTCTGGAGTATGGTAGGAAAGATTGTACACATACCTGTTCTCCCCCATCTTTGACAAGGTGCACTGGCTTATACTCATAATCTACTTTCTTCAAGGCTAACACTGAAACAGTTTTTTTTTTATATTATATATACATGTTCACATGTATAACTTTTTCATTACCTTTTAATATTTCAGATCTATGCATATTCAAAATCATTAAAAGGTAGAATTATATTTAATACCCACAATCACTTAAAATACAAAAACTGTCAGAATGAGATGAAGGTCAAAGGGTGATTATCTTTGATGTACATGAATTTACTTGGATACCACATCATTTAATTATATCCTGACAAATCACCAGGATGTGTCTGCTGATGACCTTTTAACAGAACTTACCAATTCTCACTCTCCAAGAAGCTGAACTTCTGAAATAGGAGTAGAGTGTGGGCTGAAATACAAATTTATACCAAAATACATAAGATACTGGGCAAAACCTAAAATAATTATAAATCACACACATACACACACACACATATATATATATATATATATATATATTTATATATATATATATACACACATGTATATATATATATATATATATATATATATATATATATAGAATCATCTATGCCTCTGTCACACAAGGTTATTTGCAATTTAATGCATGATCATACATTGAGATATAGCTGAACAATTTGAAGAATGTATCAGATTGCGTACATATGTAAGTCCAGAAGTGAGTGTTGGAAACTGTGATACTTAAATTGTATAGCTCTGCCGTGCATTCATTAAAGTTCTGAGTTGGTACCCTGCTTTCATTTTATACACTACGATTTGACATTAGCAACTGTTAGGTTCACTGAACACGCCACAGTTTTGGGATCTACAAAGTATTACCGGCATGACTGAAATATAAAAATAGCACAACTAGAGGTGAAAATATCTAGACCTTGTTATTTCTCCTCTCCTCTATTCTTATGTTTCTGTGATAAAAAGAGCAGTGTTAATGATTTATTGGAGTTCTGACCATATTATATTCCTACTGAATTAATAAGTTTGCTCAGTTCTGACCTTTTGGTATGACTTAAACATCCAAAGAAAAAAAGGATGAGGAGGTGAGGTAAAAAGAATAAAAGAAAAAATACTTTGAGAATATTTGTTTATAAATACTGAAATTCACACTTGATAATTATAATACATCATGTCCATTTACCCCCTGTAGAGGGTTTTTACCAGCAAAATTGGCCATGTACCCCTAAAATTGTTGGGACTCACTATATGAAAGGATACCCCCAGTTACAAAAATCAGGAGGGCACCCTATAATACAATGGAAACTGTGAGTGTGATAATTGTTCTTCTCGTTTGGATCATCTTAAATTTTGCACACCAATTTTTGCTCTTACAAGAAGACAGAACTTCATTGCAACTGTTTTTTAAAGATTTTTCTCTATATGTGCACCAGATTCGTGACAGACCAATTTTTAGGTCACTGTCGAGAACTCAAAACGCCATTTTGGAAATAAATTTTGAACTGTTGTTGGATTTTGAGTGTAATTTTTTAAATTTGTTTTCAATTACAAAATTTATTTCATTCGAAGGGAAAATATTGATGCATTCATGATATATTAAATATGAAAGTTATGGATTGTTTTGTTATTTTTTCTTGCTATAATTACTTATGCTGGCGAGAACTGGATACTCCGGGATCTATTCAGATTAAGTGCAGTTAAATTTAAGTCAATGTTGACCAGAATGTTGAATCTGCAAACTTCTCGAAAAGTTTTATAAAAGCTTCTGCTGTCCTTGTCAATCAAAAAAACATACTTGCACATTATGTTACATCTTTTTGAGGTTGATATAAAAAATCAAGGGCATGGTTGAAATGGACCAATGACAATGTCACCAGATTCTCCAAGCCGATACTATGAGCATGTCTAATTCCTTATTGTCATTGAAAACTTTTACTTTCTTTTGAGATAAATATGTATAATGAAAATTGTATTATATATAAAAAGTACAATAACTTCGTATTAATGTGTTACTTCGATAACAAATTTTGGATTAATATACCTTGGCTGCCATTTTGGTAAAGGTTTCGTCACTGCATTATTCGTACATGTAATTCAGGACTGTCCGACATATTGAATAATGTTGCGTATCATTGAATCTCTCCATCTTAACCCGTTTATACAGTTCCTGGCATTAGGATGTCTATTCATTGACCAAGACAGGTAATGTATTTATTTTAAGAAATAATAAAATTCGAAGTTAAGTTGGTGCGTCTGTTAAGTTGGGACCTTGGGTCGAAAGGGCGAACTATTTATGGTACGAATCATTACAAAAATATACGAATTTCAAGTACAAAAATATGTTCAAAGCATGATAATTTATATTAAATTAGTAGTAATACTAATTTATAATTAGTTTTCACTTCTTTTATCCTTATGGAAATTGATTTTCTTTGCGGCGGCACAAAAAATGGTTATAGCTTTACATAAAAGTAGATGCAATTTCGGAATACTCATCTTTCGGATTGTTGTGTCTGTGTATTTTACATTGTGTTGATTTATTTGTTACATATATTTGGTATCGATTGCTTTTTTGAAGAAAAAAAAATGGATAAAAACTCTGGTATTCCAGTAAGAAAAAGAACACAAACTAACCAGTCTTTCTCAGATGTTTCAACTGACAATGATAAAGATAAAAAAACAAAATCTGATTCTGATGAGACTGTTTATCCGGATGCTTCAACACATGGCTCATCAAAATTAAACTCAGAATCTGGAAATATGTGTAAAAAACAAGAGCTCTCAACAGACCAAAAAACTAACACCTCAAGAAAATTAGCAACATCTTTATCAGGAACAAATCAAGCATGGCTTTATTACAGCCTGCTTTGTTTCATGACGATTATGTCATTTGTAACTAGAATGTATAGAATAGAATTACCAAGATGGATATGGTAAGTTATCATTTTAAGATAGTTTCAAATTTTAGTTTTAACCATTTTGTGATTTTGATTCAATGGATCACATATCCTGAGAACATTTCGGTGATCCCGAAATCCCCAATCGCACGCCAATGACCCCAGGAACTCTGTTGGCCATGGTTGTGAAATGAGACGATGTGAAACTTTTATCAAGATGATGTTTTTATCATTCATAATTCTCAGACGCCTCCATGGTAACCAGATTTGTTGAAAGAATAGCTAAACATCATTTTTTTTTTTAGCTCACCTGAGCACGTGTGCTCAGGATGAGCTTTTAGGATCGATGAATGTCCGTCGTCCGTCCGTCCGTCCGTCCGTCGTCCGTCGTCCACAATTTGTTCGTTTGCACTCTAGCATCTTCATTTTATGAGCAATTATCTTCAAACTTTAAAACAATGTTTATAACCATAAAATCTCGGCCAAGTTCGATTATGGCTGATATTGGAACATTAGGTCAGGAGTTATGCCCCTTTTAAAATTAAAAAAAGCCAGATTTCACGTTGTTTGCACTCTAGCATCTTCATTTCATGAGCAATTATCTTCAAACTTTAAAACAATGTTTATAACCATAAAATCACGGCCAAGTTTGATTATGGCTGATATTGGAACATTAGGTCAGGAGTTATGCCCCTTTTAAAATTAAAAAAAGCCAGATTTCACTTGTTTGCACTCTAGCATCTTCATTTCATGAGCAATCATCTTCAAACTTTATGGCAATGCTTATGACCATAATGTCTCGATTGAGTTTGATTATGACTGAGATCAGTTGATTAGGTCAGTAGTTATGCCCCTTTTAATATTAAAAAAATGCCAGAAATCACTTTGTTTACACTCTAGCATCTTCATCTTTTGAGCAATCATCTTCAAACTTTATGACAATGCTTATGATCATAAGGTCTCGATTGAGTTCGATTATGGCTGAGATCCGTCAATTAGGTCAGGAGTTATGCCCCCTTTTAATATAAAAAAAGCCATATTTCACGTTGCTTACACTCTAGCATCTTCCTTTTTTTAGCAATCATCTTCAAACTTTATGACATTGTTAATGACCATAATGTCTCGATTGAGTTCAATTGTGGCTGAGATGGGTCATTTAGGTCAGGAGTTATGCCCCTTTTAATACAAAAAATGCAAGATTTCACTTTGTTTATTCTCTACCAATTTAATTTTTTAACAATCATTTTTAAACTTTAAGACAATGTTTATGCCCATAATCTCACAATCGGGTTCAATTATAACTGATATTGACTTGTAAATTTAGGAGTTATGCCCATTTCACCATAAAAAGAAGCCAGATTTCACTCTTACACTCAAGCATCTTTCTCAGGTGAGCGACCAAGGGCCATCTTGGCCCTCTTGTTTATCTTCATGCCTTTTTCTTTTTCCCCTTGCAAAATTTTATATTATAGTATGTGAATTATTATTAACTTAGCTTTACTTAGTGTAGTATTAGTTTTATTGTGCAGGTCCACTGAGGTCCTCTTTACAAAACTCTTCATTTTCTTCCCCTATGATTTTTCTGCTGGTTACTGTTAGTGTCACAATTTCGGAACAATAATTATGATTGAGGAGTCCCTGGTCCTTCCAGAGTTTATCCTGTCTATTCTTAAATGTATTTCTGGAATTTGCATTCACATCTTCCCGGGGTAGTTGGTTCTATATTTTTGCCGATCTTACCACAAAGATTTCAGACGTATCACATATTGCTGTGGATGTATTTTCAGAAAGTTAATATTTTACTGTTTTTCAGATATTGAAGTTTCCTTCCCATATTTTTTTATAATATTTTTTAGCATTTTTAGCTTGACTATCGAAGAATATGAGAGCTAATGTAGTCACCCTTTCGTCAGCGTTGGCATTGGCGTTGTAGCTTTAGGTTAAAGTTTTGCATGCAAGTTACTATCAACCTTATATCTCAATAACCGTTTATGGTAGTGACTTGAAAGTTTATGAATATGTTCAGGGGCATCAGACAACCAAGGTAGTTACTCTTGACTGAATTTGATACAAATTATGGCCCCTTTTTAACTTACAAATTTTGGTTAAAGTTTTGCATGCAATAGAAAATTTGGTTAAAGTTTTGCATGCAAGCTACTATCCAGCTTATATCTCAATAACCATTCATGGTATTGACTTGAAAGGTTATGAGTATGTTTAAGGGCATCAGCAAAATTGGAAAAAATTATGGCCCCTATTTTAATTTGGTTAAAGTTTTGCATGCAAGGTACTTTCATGCTTATATCTCAGAGTCCAGGCAATGGAATTGATTTGAAACATCTTTTATTTGTTCAGGGGTATCATACTATCAAGGAAGATAACACATGATGGAACATATTACAAATTATGACCCCTTTTTAACTCAGAAACTTTGGTTAAAGTTTTGCATGAAAGGGATTTCATGCTTATATTTCAGTAACCAGGCATGGGTTTGATTTGAAACTTCTTAACCTTTCCCTCATATAGACTCATTTTGACGCCCTCAGTAGGTATCACATAAAGCCTGATCTGCAGAAAACCACAGATAAACCTTACCAAATTTAATTACAAAATCCTCATTTCCAGACCACTGAGGAGCAGCGAACACCATAAAACCTGATCAGCCTGCGAGTAAGGGTTAAATATGCCCAGTGGTATCATACTATAGTGGCAGATAGTTTTTGACTGAATATAATGTAGATTAGAGCCACTTTTTGACTAGACTTTTTGGTTAAAGTTTTGCATGCAAGCTACTATCCAGCTTATATCTCAGAAATTATTTATAGTATTGACTAGAAAGTTTAGGAGCGTGTTCAGGGGCATCAGAAAACCAAGGAGGATAACTCTTGGTCTGAATTTTATACAGGCCCACTCGCCCTTTTCTAACTTGGATACTTGGTTGAAAGTTTATTATGCTTATGTCACAGTAACTAGGAATGGGATTGATTTTAGACTTCATAAACATATTTAGGGGTATCAGACTATCAAAGTATATCATTTTTTACTATTATTATATACAGAGTATGTGAAGGGCAAGAATTGTAGATTTCATTTGATTTACCAACAAACATTTTGAATAGTCGAGCATGCTGTCTTCTGACAGCTTTTGTTTTTGTATATCCTCACTTGTGTAAGATTTTGTACATTTCGATCATATCCCCTCTCACTCTTTGGAAATTGCTAGTGTTGGTAATTTATAATGTTCGAGTCTAAAGTCTGTCTTTCTTGGTGCATGATCAAGATTTTTAAAACCAGGAACCTGCTTTGTTGCTTTCCTTTGTATACTTTCAATTCTCTCTATATCCTTTGCCTTAAGTGGTGAATTGATAATTTTATGTGTGTTCTGACCAAGCTTTTGTACAGAGGTTTCTTTAGTATATGATTATGATAATCCTTTGTTAACCCTATTTGTCACTCAATTGGTACCACATAAAGCCTGATCTGCAGAAAACCACAGTTAAACCTTACCAAATTTAATTATAAAGTCTTCATTTCCAGACCACTGAGGAGCAGCGAACAGCATAAAACCTGATCAGCCTGCGAGTTACTCGCAGGCTGATCTGGTTTTATGTTGTTTGCATAGGTCTTTTCATGGTTTCCTCTATGAGGGATAGGGTTAATTCTTATGTTGTATTGACTGCATCCATTTGTTCTAGGATTAGCAATATGCAATCACTGCATATATCTAAATTAAACCTCTGGCCCATATGATTTGTAATTCATTTTGTGTTTTATTTTTCAGTTGGGATGAAACACACTTTGGGAAAATGGGAAGCTGGTATATTAGACATACATTCTTTTTTGATGTTCACCCACCCCTTGGAAAGGTAAGTATTGCATCTGTGTTTTAACTTCTGTATTGATTTTACTGAAAATAGTACTACAATACATATAGTTTATTAGTTTAAACTTATTTATTTTACACTGATTTGGAAACATGTTCTTGCAACTTATACTAAGCCCTCTCGACGGTTCCTGGGTTGGACCAGTACTTAATGCCTGGGAAGCTTGTGAAAAATCCTTGCCCCCCAGCAGGGTTCGAACCCACAAATTTCGGATGTGCACTTGCGTATGTTACCAGTGCACTTCAGCACCGTGTTTGTATACAGTAGTGTTGTATTAGTTGGTTAATATATTGACTTGTAAAGTGTTTCTCTATATTTCTAAAAGTACTTTTTGAATCGTGAACACAATGATTATCTTTCAGATTATTGTTACTGTGTAACATATTTTCAATTTACATTTATTGTTATGCAGTTGACAACTGATGTGACTAACTGTTGTAGATGCTGATTGGACTGGCTGGCCACTTGACAGGATATGACGGAGAGTTTCCATTTGATAAACCAGGGGACTTGTATGAAGATACAAACTATCTGGGCATGAGAGTGGTAAGTATACATACACTGGCAAGTAAACACTTGGTGACATCATTTATTTGACATTATTTAATTTTGTCATTTTTTTTTATGACTCAGTTTACATTTTATTTAACCTGCCTTAGTCGGTGTATCTTTTCATCTTAAAGGTATTATGTGATTTCTTTTTCATTTATATTTCTCAGTCTGATTAAACTAAATAACAGTATTCATTGTTCTATATCAACAGTGATGTTTGTGCTACTTTCCAGTTTTGTGGTTGCTTAGGAGCATGTCTGGTTCCCTTGACGTTTATGTCCACTTGGCTCCTGTGTGAGTCTGTCATCGCTGCCATGTTTGCATCCACCTTTGTATTGTTTGGTAGGTATACATGTACTTATCATTTGTGTATTAAGGGCACCATGGTCCAGTAGTATCATGCATGACTGTGGATCCAAAGGTTGTGTGTTCGAATCTTGTTGGGGCAGGAATATTTCATGACCTTCCAAGGTGCACTGTACTGTTCCATCCCAGACATTGTGAGAAGATTAGTGGAAGTTAATTGAACTTGTTTCCAGTTGACCTAAAATGAAATAAAATAATGTTGAATCAATTCTTACATCTAGGAACATTATGTACCCTTTAAAGTTTATCACAAGGGAGCTCTTAAGTAGTAACCTATGTGCCAGTGTAGGTTTCTTATAATCTAGAAGGCTGATCAGGTTTCAAAGAATATGGAGTTTGGAGATGATGAGGATGGACTGTGAAACCTGTTTGGATTGAACATTTCTTCTTGTCTGATTTGTTTTCCTTCGTTATTTCATGGTTTAAAATCGGGGTATTTGAGTAGTTGTTTACAGTAGAATATTATAAAACACAACAAATATTTATTCCTAATTATTAGGTTGTTAAGTATCAGTTTATTGAAGCTGACTTATTTTTGCCCGGTATTTGATACACAAAACTTAAACACCTGGCTAGAAATATATATGAAATGAAGAAAAAAACTTTTTTCTTGAATTGTAATGGGCATGCTCTCTTACTGAATAGGTAATCACTATACTGCTTGTTGTGGCCTGTCTTTGTAAGAGGAGGCAAAAGCTGCAAAGGACATTATCTCACTTTGAAGTAAGCTTTCTCAGTGTAAGAACTAAATGCTATTTTTTTTTACTTTGTCTGTCTTTGTCTTCGAATGATAATTATTGTATGTAATAAAACTGAAATTGCCCAAGAATAAACCAGCTTTGATTTGATGTATCATAAGTCATTTTTCTTTAGCTTGAGGGATGACAACAATGTTTACAAATGTTGCTTTTGTCTTTGAGAGTGACTTGAACATAACATAATTGATTTCAAGTTCAGCAATTATCAATATATGATTGGAAAGAAGTTCCAATATGTTGCCTTGGCATATATGAAGTGACTCTCGGAGAGAATCATTGATGTCAATGGAATGAGAAATACACTTCAGAGTTTGGCATTTATCATGTATCTTTTAAATTGTGAAACAAGGCTTTTTATAAATTCATTTTGAGAAGGCTTTGAAAAACATTCTTGCCCCAAGTGGGGATTTAAATGACAACTAATGGATCTGTATTCAATGAACGCTAGCACACTTGGCCATATTGCCCTGTATCATGTACAGGGAGATAACCCATGCAAATCACTTTAAATGAGTTTGCCATACTTTTTGTAATAGAGGGGAGTTAAATAATTCAAATACATTTGTGTAACTGAGCATGAAGCCTACATTGCCCAGCCTTCAGATCTTCTCTCACAGTCACGCTTCCACTGCTATCACACCTACCACTGATCCATTCCAGACACAGGCGTGAACACGCTATCTCGTCACATCCTGCTGGACCCTATACTGATGTTCTTCATTATGGCCGCCACCTACTGCCTTCTGAAGTTCCTCTCCCTTAGAGAAAGGTTGGTTGTTGTCTTGTATCAGCATCTTTCATGTTTAAATAGGTCAAATCTGCCTCTGACGGTTGAAGTTAGTCATATTTTCAGCATTGTCCTGTTTGAAGAAAGATTCAATAAAAAAATCATTATATTATTTTTAGAAATATGAGAATGCAGTTAAAGCTCACAACCCTTTACCACCTATACTGGTAGATATGCATTAATACCTTGGTATACAGAGGAGCTGTAGATCAGGGTCTCCACTGGTTGCTTATACAATATTGTAGCTCCGATTCTACTATGTCTGGATGGCAAAGACAAATCTGCTGTTTCAGTATATTGATTCATCAAGGGATAAATGTCCATATGAATATTCATGTGGTAAAGGCATCCAAACATTGTTACAATTTGATCTCTTCTTTTTCTTTTATGTAATGGCTAGCAAACATTTTTCAATTATTAAGGCCATATTTTAGACCGTAAGGTCAAGGATTTCCGGAGTGTGGGTCCTGTTTTTTTTTGTTGTTTTTTTTTTTTGCTGTAAAGGGAGTCTGGGTGCGATACCCTAGCTCATTTTATGAATAGACCCCTTGATTTTTTTACATGCCTGGTGTATAGCACCGATACACAGGAGACAAGTTCCATGGTAGAACCAGCATTGAGTACTCTTGAGTTCCCATAGCAACCCCATTTTGCCAATACCAATTTTATACGTCTTTGGTCTGACGTGGTCACGAGAGATAGTGCCCAGACTGAGACTTGAACCACAGACCTCCCGAACGTAAAGCCATGCACATGTTCATATTATTCATAATGATTTCCTTCAACATTCTTCTTTAAAGTTGTCAGTGCAATGATTTCATTTCTTCAATCTAGCAAAGATTACTTTTAGAATCTTCAACCACATATGTTGTCCCTGTGAAATCTCTTTCAAGTTATATATCCGATATCTATTCTGTATCTATATTTTTGTTTTAGGCCTTTTACTGTGTCCTGGTGGATTTGGCTGTTTGGTACTGGAGTGTTTCTAGCATGCTCCATTGGGTAAGTATCAAGTGTGTAATAAAATAGAATTAGAAATTCAATACCATCCTTTGGTATAATTAAGTCAATCATGAAATCTAATTTGGTGATGTATTTGTTTCATTGACAGCCTCCAGGAATGATTATGACTTGATCTTCTCTCAGAGTAGGTTTTAATTTACCGTAAACAGTCACAAAATTACATATACCAGTTATATATGTAACATTTTAGACTCCTGATGAATCACCGACTAGTTACAGTTACAGATACATAGTCCCATGTCGGTATTGTGATCTGTCTGAGGTCTTTCTCTAATCTAGAAATCAGATAATTGTATTTAAGAATCAATAGGATAACCTTATAAAGTCATATATGACTATGAGTACATGTATTGATGAAGAATTTGGTGTGTATTGCAGGGTGAAGTTTGTTGGACTGTTTGTGATACTGCTGGCTGGTTACTCCACTGTGTTGGACCTCTGGAGACTGCTTGGGAACCAGACCATGTCTCTGGTAATAATTGATTATTTACTTTTTTATACCCCAGCTTCACAAAGGAATCATGTAGAATGTCCCGTCACAAGGCTGAGTGGAGGCTATAATGGAATCATTCACATCATCCAGCCCTTAAGAGAAGTGGAGTTCAATGTCTTGTTATATTATTGAATCTTGAAGATGAAGTTGGGTATTTATAACCCATCAGCTATGTTCCAGGTTTAGTTTAGGCTTCAAAAAATTACAAATATTTATACGGTATGCTTTAAAAGTGACATTTTGTGAATTTTCATGGGGAATATAGGGACTTGAAGTACAGAAAATACCAGGCTCTACTCTTCCTAACATTTTGGGTCTGTTGTCAAAAATAAAGGACTCTTTTTATCTCTCCATGAAACCATTTTATGTTTCTCTGATGTTGTCTTTTCAGCTGGAAATATGGCACAATGGTATGTGCTTGTAACTGACAACCTGAGAAGGATTTACACTGTTTGATTCTTGTTATACTTTCTGACATATAACAGCATCCTCTGTCTGTCTGCTGGGCTTTTTCTCAGCAACCACTGGCAGGAAGTAAATGAAACATCAATATAGAGAGAGTATGCACTTATTAAGCATGTTTTGGCCATGGCTTCGTAATTTTTATGCGCCTGCCACTCAAAGAATGGTAAAGGGACATTAAGAGTTATCCTTGTCTTTGAGTTTGTGAGTTGCTTTTGCATTCAAATTCTTGTCTGGACTATTTTTAAGCAACCTCTACCTAGAATTAAATGAACCTTCACATGAAATTTAACTACCAGTACATGTACTACCAAGATAATGTGCAGGTATTTAAGACATGGTCTAGTTTGTTTTTCTTCACAGAATTATGGTCTTTTATCATCTTTTTTCATCATTTTGCATCCAGGTTCTTGTCTGAACTTCTGCTCAGTAACCTAATTACGTACGTTCGTGATGGAATGAAGAAGCCTCAGTTACTTTGTTAAAATGCACCTTTCGATCCATCGCATCTCTTATGTATAAGCATGATGATAACACAATTTGCATCCATACCATGCACATGCCAAATAAAAGTCAGCAATATGTATATAAGCAATGCAACTATTTTATTGAAGACATGACATTATGTAATTCCAATATAACGTTATTTCAGATTTCATTGCTTTGCTCAAAATTTTATAAATATATGCAACCAAATGAATTATTTTCTGTGTTTGCAGGTGGAGGTAGTGAAACATTTCCTTGCCAGAGCTGTCTTCCTTATTGCAGTACCTATTATATGTTACATGGTGTTTTTTGGAATACACTTCAAAGTTCTGTACAAAACGTAAGTTAGACTGAAGATCCAAGTTTTAGGAATGCCCTGTATTTGCATTTGTGATCACGTTTTTTTTTGCGTTTTATTTTCTTTTGTGTAGTTGTATAATATTTTAACCCACTTAAGGGACCTATCATATTTGCAAAACAGAAAAGGTTGTCAGTCCCCAATGAATAAACCTAATCATTTCACTGGTTGAATATGGTGAAAATTAAAAAAATAAGTTACTTGACAATTTTGAGGCACTTGTAAAACAACCATGTATTTATTTGATATTTTCCATTTTTAGTGTTATTAATTAATATATTGACCTATCTCAATCAAAGATGCAAAGATCAGAACAATTGTAAAACTTGGATCATAAGTCATAAGAATCAATTAACAAAATATTGTTGATATATCAATTTTGTTTCTTTGATGACAGCCTTAGTAACAGATTAACATGACATACTTAGGGAGCCCTGACTCATGTGTTGTATTTACAGTGGCGGGGGAGATGGGTTCTACAGTTCCCAGTTCCAGTCTCAGTTGGAGGGAAACAGGCTTCATAACATCAGCATGCCTGAACGTGAGTATCCTGGTCACATCATAGGCCTTTTTTCAAATATGACTCTTTTTATAGTCACAGGAAAGGCATCAGTTTAAGCTTCTACTTAATTCTTCATTTTTAAACATGTTAAACAGCCAATATCTTTAGATTCAATACACAAACTAATCACCTTTTCGAGAGAAAAAAATGTTAGAAGATACCAGAAAATGCTATTTTATGTTGGGATATTTGCTCCAACAGAAGTTTGAAGAAGAATATCTCTGTATAATAATACTTAAAGAGAGTGCAGGATTACATAACATTGGTGTCTTAATTAGAATTAGAATTGTTACTTAGATTAAATAAAAATAAAGTTTCAGCTAAAATTTTGAAATAACATCTTAATCATTTCTTATTAAAAAAAAGAAAGAAAGAAAACAAATATTTGACAAAACAATTGTAACTTATAGAATTGAATGTAATATCAACTAATAGGACAAGGAATAATAAAATAAACTTTATCCTTTAGCATATGGACATACTATCAGTTAATAGAAAATTTTACTTAATTTCCATATTTTTAATAATTTAGAAAATATAACTTCAGATATTGGGTGGACTTAATTTTCATATTTTTAATAGTATAGAAAATATAACTTCAGATATTGGGTAGATATGACTCCTTGCCCCAAAATCTTGGAAATAAATACTGTTTTGAAGTATGATTGTCATGATTACACACAAAATATGGCCATTAGATTCAAAAGGGATTTCAATATGATACGAGAGTTTGAGTCTGACATAGTTCCTAAGTATGTTTTAGAACAAGTTTCAAGTTTATTTGCATAAATCAGCAATTAAAATTTGCCTTTTGCCATTTACAATCAAAATTATGAATAGTGGCAAAGACACAACTACACCAAAAGGTACAATCTAATACTGATCATTTTAATTCAAGAAACAGCAAAGTTATCAAGGGTATTTTTTTTAATAATAAAAGCTTTTATTAATTTTCAGGGTTTTACTTAAAAGGCGGCAGATATGACTGCTTCAGATCCTTTCCTGGCCGGCTCAAATTTGTCAAACTGTTTAAAAAAAAGGGAATAATTCAGAGAAAAAGAAAAGAAATCACAAGAAAACGTAGGACCCCTAGACACCCCTGCCTCTCACAATTCAAAATTAGCCTTCAACTCTTGATTTTTAGCTCACCTGAGCACAAAGTGCTCAAGGTGAGCTTTTGTGATCGCCCTTCGTCCGGCGTCCGGCGTCGTGCGTCGTCCGTCGTCAACAATTTGCTTTAAACGACATCTCCTCTGAAACCGCTGGACAGAATTTAATGAAACTTGGCAGGAATGTTCCTTGGGTGAGGCTCTACAAAAGTTGCTAAAATAAAGTTGATCCATGAAGAACTCTGGTTGCCGTGGCAACAAAAAGAAAAATAATTTGAAAACTTTAAAAATCATCTCCTTCAAAACTACTGGCCAGATTTTAAAATAATTTGGTACAGATGTTCCTTGGGTCAACCTCTAACAAAGTTGCTAAAATTATTCCGATCTGTAAAAAAACATGGCCTTCAGGGGCGGGGCTTATTTGCCTTATATGTTTATAGAGAAACCTTTAAACAACATCTCCTCTGAAACCACTGGACAGATTTAGATTAAACTTGGCAGGGATGATCCTTGGGTCAACGTCCACAAAAGTTGCTAAAATAAACTTGATCTATGTAGAACTCTGGTTGCCATGGCAACAAAAAAAAAAAAAATGAAAACTTTAAAAATCATCTTCTTCAAAACTACTGGCCAGATTTTAAAATAAATTGGTACAGATGTTCCTTGTGCCAACCTCTACCGAAGTTGCTAAAATTATTCCGATCCGTAAAAAACATGGCCGCCAGGGGCGGGGCTTATTTGCCTTATATGTATATAGGGAAAACTTTAAACAACATCTCCTCTGAAACCACTGGACAGAATTTGATTAAACTTGGCAGGAATGATCCTTGGGTCAACCTTCACAAAAGTTGCTAAAATAAACTTGATCCATGTAGAACTCTGGTTGCCATGGCAACAAAAAGAAAAAAAAAGAAAACTTTAAAAATCATCTTCTTCAAAACTACTGGCCAGATTTTAAAATAAATTGGTACAGATGTTCCTTGGGTCAACCTCTACCAAAGTTGCTAAAATTATTCCGATCCGTAAAAGAACATGGCCGCCAGGGGCGGGGCTTATTTGCCTTATATGTATATAGAGAAACCTTTAAACAACATCTCCTCTGAAACCACTGGACAGATTTAGATTAAACTTGGAAGGGATGATCCTTGGGTCAACCTTCACAAAAGTTGCCAAAATAAACTTGATCCATGTAGAACTCTGGTTGCCATGGCAACAAAAAGAAAAAAAAATGAAAACTTTAAAAATCATCTTCTTCAAAACTACTGGCCAGATTTTTAAAATAAATTGGTACAGATGTTCCTTGGGTCAACCTCTACCAAAGTTGCTAAAATTATTCCGATCCGTAAAAAACATGGCCGCCAGGGGCGGGGCTTATTTGCCTTATATGTATTTAGAGAAAACTTTAAACAACATCTCCTCTGAAACCACTGGACAGAATTTGATTAAATTTGGCAGGAATGATCCTTGGGTCAACCTTCACAAAGGTTCCTAAAATAAACTTGATCCAAATAGAACTCTGGTTGCTATGGCAACAAAAAGAAAAAAAAAATGAAAACTTTAAAAATCATCTTCTTCAAAACTACTGGCCAGATTTTAAAATAAATTGGTACAGATGTTCCTTGGGTCAACCTATTTATCTCAGGTGAGCGATTTAGGGCCATCATGGGCCTCTTGTTATGGAAAACCCTGAATATTGATATTTTATGTTACTGTTTTTTATTACTAGATGACATCATAGCATTAATTTTATTTACTGTAGGTCATGATATATTACCTAAATATTTTTAACCAGGTTTTCCAAAGGAAAACTCTGGTTATTAGATTGGGATACGTTGGCGGGCGGGCGGATGGGCGGGCGTAAA
>CM037792.1:45336226-45384465 GCA_021229015.1 Solen grandis
TGGGGGGCAACTTATTCTCATACACAATACATAATATTTTACCATTTCTATATCTTTTCAAAAAAAATATATCCTATTCACAGTCATGTGCTCTAAGCAATCAATCTCGTGCTTTACAATGTAAAACAAGGTTTTTCTTTTGAAAAAATTTGTTTTTTTCCTTCTACAATCTTTTTTGTTGAAGAAGCTGTTTCGGCCAATTTCGTGATATGTTGTTGCTATGGACCCCAGGAGTGGTTGCTATGGACTTTTATGCAGTTGCTAAGGGCACGAGATTGATTGCTAAGGACTTAATGATGGTTGCTAGGGATATGTGGGTGGTTGCTATAGAACCATGAGTAGTTACTCTGAACTTATGTGTGATGTTTAGGTTCGATACTGAACCTCCCTACTAAGTGCGACGTTTAGCGTTAAGGTTGTGCGACGTTTAGGGGCAGTCGATTTTTTTGCGACGTTTAGCGTTAACGTTGCGACGTTTGGCGGCAGGGCAGTTGCGACGTTTAGCGGTGGTTGCGACGTTTAGCGTTAGTGCTGCGACGTTTAGCGGCAATTGCGACGTTTAACGGCGTTGCGACGTATAACGGCGTTACACGCAGTCTACATTTCCGGTTAACCTCAATATTCAAACCAACGGTCAACAACACAATGCGATGTTAACCTACTTAGCTTTTCTTCAGAGTGACGACCAGACGAACATTATTAGCCTATTCAAAATGTGAAATACATATGTATAACATTGATTAAGATGCATTTCTAAAAATTAAGTTTTGTGTTTTATTGAAAATCATTCTGATTATGAACAAGGAATTCGTTTGTAACGTAATTTCGCGAGTTGAGTTCGACTTGTTTATCGTATATTGTATGTATGGGTAGTTCAAATTCAATCTACTTTTATCTGCTTTAAATTTTAGTCCGAGAACCAAAGGATCAATACTTTCGATCGAAAGTTAGATATGATTTATTGTTACTCTTTGCATTATTTACTGTATTGTTAAGTAATAATGATAACGTTACGTACTGTAATGGGCAATTTTCTGGTATACATTCCAAACAGTATTGTATTCCTACAAGATAACAAATAATTGCGACAAATCTGTGTTTACTGTTATTATGTATTTATTTATTTCTGTATCATAAAGCACTGTTATAAATCACCTGTATTCCGATCAAAGAATGCCTTGCTAGAATGCCTTGCTATTTACACTTGCTACAGATATACATGAAGCTACATTTAGGTATTCACATCTCTGACATATAAAACAGGATGATTACTAATGTATATGCTTTGTGTAATTGTAGATAGAATACCTTAACCTGTTGAGTTCAAATCTCTGGAACGTTGTGAGGAGGTTTCTGAATGGAAATGAGCTGGATGTAAACTGCAACTTCCATGAACTGAAGGAGATGCTGCCATTTACCATATCATGGCTGAATTTTACAGTAAGTTTTGCTGCAATAAACTCTAGCCAAGTCTTAAATGTAATGAAGTCATAGTCAATGCCTTGGAATTTTTCAATCTTTATATCATTTACAATCAAGATATGTTAATACTAAATAGAACCCAGAGGCTTGAGCTGATAACACACATCTCCTACGTTATGATTTATTTAAAAAATGCAATGTTCAGTGGAACCAAATGAAAAAAAAAAAAATGATACTTTATTCTCATCAGTTATATTTTTTAGTTTCAATGCTAAGTTTAACAGTCCCAAACTTGTTTGGTTTTCTTTCTTAAGAAATTGTATATTTTATATTTTGAACTCACAGAACCATTGCACTGAAGACGCTGAATAGAGGTCTATAAATGGCTGACAGGTGGTACTGGACAGGGAAGGGGGAAGAAAACAGTGCAACAAAAGTCAGGCAAGTCTTCAATGTAGGAATTCCAACAGGAGACACTCTCAATAAGTGGAGGGACATACTCATAGTGAATAGTTTAGAATATAGTTTTGAATAGATGAATATCAGTCCATTATTTTTCAGACACATCAAACTTTGAATTAAGTATACTATTGTTTCTTTTATGAATCAGTTCTGTAACTAACAATTATGGGGAGATTGGACTACTAGTATGTGCGTGAGAATTGCTGATTAGGTTAATTCATATTATTTATTCACATTCTTAAAATGCTATGCCAACAATCAATATGTTTTATATAAATTATAATTTCACATATCCATGCATCACTTGGCTGAACAAGATAGTTTGCTTAGTCTGTATAATTATATTTTCACTACCCAGTTTGATTTTAAGTTTTTAAATATGTGAATAAGTAATTATTAAATTTTCCTTTTATTTGAATTTCAGTGTCACTTCATATTTCAAGTACTTTAAGGTTAAGAATTTAAGGTGAGATAATAATTGTTATGTGTGTGATTGTGATGCATTTCAATATTATGCATTCTTGTATAATGAGTGATTGAATTTATGTGCAGTTTAAAGATATGCAATCTTTAAGTGATTGTTTTTGTTGCATAAGAAATTGTCTTAGGTTAGGAAATTAAACATCACTTTTAAACTTTAAAAGCATTCAAATTTTTGAATTATGATTTTTGATTTGTTTTTAATTTGAATTGAAGTTTTAATTAAATTAAAAATAAAAAATAAAACTGTATATTGTATTTGAGGGACCTATTTTCTGATTTTCAGTAATATTTTGGAGCAACAAATTTTCAGAGGCTACTGGTACCAGTTTTGCACATTTGACTGCACTTTCAGACAGTGCAGTGGTATGGAGCCATTTTACATGCAAATGGGGTGCAAATATGGGACCCTTAAGGGGCCCATATTGGATCTTGGTGGACTGCCCATATGGGACCAAGGCCAAAACAGGTTGCACTTTCGACATGGGTCCCATTTGGGTTTCCCAAATGGGGCCTATGTAGAATCTAGACAGACAGCCCATATGGGACCCTTGAGGGGCCCATATTGGATCTTGGTGGGCTGTCCATATGGGACCAAGGCCAAAACAGGTTGCACTTTCGACATGGGTCCCATGTGGGTAGCCCATATGGGGCCTATGTAGAATCTAGGCGGGCTGCCCATATGGGTCCCTTGAAGGGCCCATATTGGATCTTGGTGGGCTGCCCATATGGGACCCAGGCCAAAACAGGTTGCACTTTCGACATGGGTCCCATGTGGGTAGCCCATATGGGGCCCATGTAGGAAACCATATGGGACCCATATGGGTCCCTTATATATTGCTATCTGGGCGGTTCCTGGACGAACGCTCCAACCACATGGTCACCTGTGCCGGTAAATTATTTGTCTAGACAACTCAAAAGATGATAACAATATTATGCACAAAATGATAAACAATCAGTAAATTACAAAATTGGTTATTCCAAGTTTTAGTGCAACAGTAATTTGTACGCATGCCCAGAGACTTATAAACAGAATTCTGCAGCTAATTCTTTGTCAATATCGATTTTCTGAAGTCGCGCGCAGCCAAAGAGACTTCAACGAGACCCGGACGAGTTTGGAAATCAAATGTATACATGTATCTATGGTAAGTTCCAGTGGATATTTAAAGTAATTTAGTATTGATATGGTTATTTTTTTCAGTAAATTATTTGTTCGATTACTTTTGACATAAACAATCGTCAGTTAGGTTGATCGACCACACTGCGAGTTGTACTTAAGGGAATCAATCAGTAAGCAATCATTCTACATGTTTGTCTTTGAAGGTTTGTGTTACTAACACCAGTCAAAAGAACAAGAAGACCCTAACCGGCAACAATCACGGGTCAATCCTAAATATAAACCATGCTATCATGTATCCCCAACGTTTTCTGATGCCGATCTTTGTTTGTTACAGACCAGTTATCTACCCGTCTTTTCGACCCCCCCAATTTCAACTTATATAACACAACAGTTATTCAATAATATTATTTTCTTTTCCCCCGATGTTTCACGCGTGACTGACTCTCTCACATACAAAAGCCTGACATCGATGAATGAGCAGATAGTAAATACATAAAGCTGATTCTAAAAACAACGAGCCACTTGTACAATCACATAATCACACATTGTTAACTGTAAGGAAACAAGAAGAAGAATGTCTAAGAGAGAAAGGAAGTTTTACGAAACTTGTAGTAATCAATTAAACATCTAGCTATGAAATAGATTTTCTTTAGAATGTTTTAAATGGAAAAAAACAACAACACATAACTTAATTATTGATATCTGTATAAAATAATTAGATATAAAGTGTATAACAGTCACTAAGACAAACGGGCTTCTGCCAATTACTGCTTTTTTACCGTCGCTGCGACATCATTTCTATCATATAAGCACGCCCAGCTAATTACAGATGGAGGGAGATCCCGAGTACACAGAAGCTCTTGTGTGGAGGTACCGATCTACCGCAAATCAGTTGGAAGGCTTCGCGATTGACCCGATTCGAACCTAAAGCAGTGACAGGCTGAGTGATTTAAGTTAACGACTTTACCCGCTTGGCCATATGTATCCTTATCTGTTATTGCACAAGATATACAACACCTACATTAAAGTTAAAAATTTTCATTTGAGAAAGGGCGGAGTACGAATTTCTCTTTGTTTTAGAATTCTTTACAAAGACCATGCATTAATCAGTTTTGTGCTAGAGAATAAACTGTTTAACTAACATGTATAATATCTGTATTGCTTTTCATCCCTGTATTTTCTTATTTCTTCCGGACCTTGTGATAACATGTAGTCTACAAAATTGTTGAATATGTAATACTGGTGGGTTTTCCGGTCCTCACAGAAAACGAACAGTAGGTCGTGGTTCAATTCTTTATATTGTATATATGGAACTGCATAATACATGTATAATACATGGTAGAAGAGTTACCCTGAAATAACAATAATAACAGAGCCTTAGAAATACATCAAATATTCAATTACATGTATAAGGATTACAATATTAACATCAGTCTTCTATATTTTCTCCAAGTAAATGCAAACTGACACTTTCATAAAAACAACGTACAAGTTAACTTCATAAGACACATATCATAGCTCAGTGGTTTCAAGACTAAGTATATAAAAACACGTATAATTCATATATGAACATTTTACATATACATGACATTTTACAATTTATCTCTCACCTAATATATGGGAATAAGGCCATTCTCTCCTGCCAATCTCACTTAGTGATGTGTGCTGGTCCCTGTTAAGAATTAAACAAAAGGGTTAAGTACATGCATGCTACATGTAGATAAAGACCAGGAAATACAGATTTCAAAGTAAGACCGTCATCTTACGTCATAAACAGCGAATAATATAAAACATTACAGAGCAGCAACTACAATGAAACAGCTTCAAAATAGCGTTTTAGCAAGTCAAACAATTTACCTCTAAAAACGCCCAAGAATCCAATTTCCCAGCTAAACTACTTCTTCCATAAGAAACAAGCGGGAGACAAGAAAAACAAATGTCCTTCCTCAAGGAAAACTTCGAACCGACTACCCTGCTGATCAGTCTTGCCAGGCCACATATGTTAGTGTCAAACAAAGCAAGGTATCCACTCAAGCATAATCATGTGCAAAGCATGGGCATTGAGTGAACTAAAACTGAGTAAAAATCAAGAGGTATCAAGAGGGGTAATAGGGTAACAAACGGGAGAATGACATGATTTCATGAAACTAATTAAATGGCCAAAACCTGACCCTACTACAAATATTAATTACCATAGTTATTTTGACACATGAACTTCATTTAGATACATGAAGATGTTATATAGTCTATGTATATGTCTAATATATATGTATATGTGAAGTGTTTAGCCTATGTAGCCTATGTAGTGAATAGGTTACAGCATTCAACCAGTTTATCCTATTAAACCAATGTTACTTAAAAGGGCTATGCTAATAATTCAATTAGCCTTTAAGCTGCAACTTATATCATATTTAGTATTTGTGGGACATATGCTACAATATTTATCCTATTAAGGGTTCATCAATTTACAAAACTAAATGAAAGTGGGTGAGGTACATGATATTAAGGTTTTATCAAAATTTGCATTCAATTGTTAACTACCCTATAATTGGAATGTACTGAAGAATAAATAAGATACAAGGGTTAGTACCAAAACTGAAAAGATGCATTATAGAAAAAGACAATAAGATATGTCACCTTGCAAAATGCCAGTATGTTGAGATGTCAAAGTCCTTCTGTGCCAACTTTTTCTTTAAAGGAAAATCACCAAAATATTGTCCAATGCATGTTTTCCAAAGTCTTACAAACACTACAACAGAAAGAAATAAGAAACTTGGTATTCTGAACACACACTACCTGGTTTTGGACACACATCCTGGTTTACAAAGTAGTTCCTATAAAAGGTATGGTGTACAGGTTGTGCTATAATTTGGTATGTGCACAGTTTCCTCCCTTTTTAAACAAAACTTTTATATCAAATTATTGTTACAATTATAACGTAATGATGAAAATACATGAAAAATGTTGTTATACCAATGCTTATTTGACAAAGAACATTACTGTAACAGTATTTATTATCATTACATACTATACCTTCATTGCATTTACATTGAACATTTTCTCATCGATGAATATTTGCACTCAATTATTTGTAAATATAATATTTCTTTCACCTGTTTTTCTACATCATCATGCACATATATTAATGAAAAATTTTTTTTTTTTTAAAATTTAAACAATGTTAATTGGTTCTGTACACTTAAGGATAATGGACAAATCACTGATTTGGATTGTAATATCATGTATACTGTAAAAGGTAAAAACACACTGAAATACCTTCCAAACTTTGGTATAGTCCTTTTTTATGTACACTAAACACTGTCCAATATGTATATATCTCTGGAATATGGCGAAATGTTGAGCATGAATCCACACATGACCAAAACACCTATAAAATGGAAAAATTTCTAGGGTGTCAAATATTCCAAATAATTGCTGCGATGTTTTATTAAACAGCTGTTTGTCACTCACTGATTAAAAACCAGACTATATTACATTATTCGACACTTGCATGTTCAAAATCTCAAAAGTATCTGATACACTTTAATTACTTCAACAGTATCCCCAAAAATATTTTTTTTGTTATCTTTATTTCAAGGTAATTGAAAAATATTTCACTCAAATTGTTAAAATATTGGCAGTGAAAGGTACTCACTAAACCAGGTTTCACTCAATTGGGACAAAAACAGGGAGTGATCACTCAATTGAGAACATTTCTTATCTGTTCCACTGCATACATGAACTCATGCATAATCTGTTACAAGTCACTGATTATATGAATCACAATACTGTTGCACTTTGCTTATATAAAAGATGCACAAATAAAACCAATTAGTATTTTATTGTCAAATATATTAATTACTGAATATCCACAGATTTACATTTTTTACATAAACATGCCCACATAACACTACATGCGGAGCTTTAGATTTGTAATTGAAGGTTTGATCCCTGTCCTTGGCATAATTCTGTGTTTGTGATGATCAATCTTAGACATTGTGTAAAGAGTCATTTTTGTTTTAGCTATGATTTAGTGTAAATCATATAGGATATGCAGTATGTCACTACAGAAAATTTGCTCATTTCTGTCTGCTAACATATGCTCCTACAATTGTGATTTATAGTATATAAGATTGTTATTATGGCTGCATGGAACTTAAAACAAAAAAAAAAAAATACTTACTCTAAATGTCTAGAATAGGTGACCATTCAACACCTAGTTTTTTTCTTAAAGCTCCCCCATAACAGCGTGCATTCCATGAGCCACGAGCACATCTATTTATAACTTTCCCTCCATCAAACTTTGCACGGATTGACATCCAACTTTCACAAAGATTGGTTGTGAAATTACCAATAAGCCTGTGACTTTTATCGGCAATTTTGTTTAGGGAAATTTGAACATCCTTAATGATTTCTTTAACTTCATGTTTTTCACATCTATTCTTGCACGCATGTCTTGAACTTTCCATTTCTTTTTCTGATGGCAACTTCCAGTATTCATACTGACTTTCAAAGATATCATCAAACGATTCAGTTATTTTTAAAATCCTCACCATCTTCATCAGCATCATCATTGCAAGTTAGTACATTTTTTGTTTTCTTTTTGCAAAAATCACTGCATCGCTCATGAAAACCAAAAACATGGTAGACTGAATTTAGGATATCTCTCCGCAATTGTTTTACATTTTTATCTTTTGATCTCATGCGAATAGCACATCTTACAGCAGTTGTAAGTCTGACTCTGTTTACTTTACTTAACTTTCCTTTACCTTTATATCTAGGTTTCTCATTCACTAATTTTTCCAAATTTGATCTTAAACATTTGCATGTATGGTTTGCACATTCAAGTTTTTGAATGGATTTGCCCCAAACTGGTACTTTTTCCTGCAACTCTGGAAAAACTGAACTGTCCCCATCTGCAATCATTTTGGTATATCTTACACCATGAACACTTTCAGCCTAGAAAAAGCCAGACAAAATAATATTGGCCTCCATTGCCTGAGAACTGTCATTCCAGTTTTTATAGCAGTTGTGGGGTTTTGCTTCAACTGACTTGTTTTTTGCTTGATTGCAAATAAGACAGTACTTATTACGCACTACAATGTATAAGAGTTTTTTTTGTTTCTGCCCCAAATATAACTCCAACACCCCCATATGCATTGTATGTGTGCTTATGAGTTCGTTTAGACCAGCCACCATCACATATGACGGTAATAGCTGGTATAACATCGTGGTAAATTCTTTTTTCAATTGCTAGTCTTTTTTCCTCTGCCCCAGCCTTTCTAATTTCTTCCTGCACAGCATCCTCCCACCACTTTCCTATCTTTTCTTCCAACATATTACTTGTAATTGGTGGCACATTCATTGTGCATAATTGTTCACGAAGGTCAGCTGCTCCACCACCACTTGACATTGTACCCCACACTGCTCGAACATTTATATCATGTAGACCATTTCCTGTTTTTTGCTGGTCTCCAACACAAACTCTTTCTTGCATCCCTCACAAACTGCCATTAGTATGCTAAATAACCCATTCTTACATTTTTCGGAGTTCAATATAATTGGTTCCTTACCATTTTCCACTAAGGTTTTTGCATGTGGGCATAAGCAACTATGTGTAGTTATGTTGGCAACATGATCTTTCAGGCAATCCAAATTAATAATTCGATATCCCGAAATGGGCTTAGTGTCTTTCACTAATTTAAATTTCAAAGATGTGTTGCCAAGAGAAAGTAATTTGGAATGTTTTTCTTTAATTATTGCAATTCTTCTTACAACAAATTTGGTGCAGACATTATTTTTACATGTACGTGTCAGTTTCCTTACAAGCTGATATGGCTGGTGATGACTATGATCTTCTTCAGTGTACATACAAATTTTATCTTGTCTTTTCTGCAGGAAAGCTTTCTCTTTCCGCTTAGCATGGATGCTGTTTCTCCCACAAGGCTGTCCAAACAACATTTTTCTTACTTTATTATTTTCTTTCCTGAAGACACCCATAACTTACACCAATATGATGTAAATGAAGATGAAAGAGAATGTTACACAGTGCCTATTTGTCTGAATATCATAAAATGCAGCATATGACGAAACGTGGACCGAACTTTCCACCATAGATGTTTACTATGTTCCACTTGATTTCAGGTATTTTCATGAATGGAACCACATTTACATCAGTAACGACCCGACTTACAGAAATCCATTCGCAAAAACACATATTAAGTCAAGCCATAAGAAAAAGTCTCAAATATAGATTCTTTGGGTGATCAAACTTACCGTGATCGCTGCCGTATTACCTCTGAAACACGGCTTTTCTTTTGGAACATCGCAGCATCTCTTAGGGGAAATTTACCGGAAACGACCGAAGGACATCTACGGATAGCATTACACGTAACAAAAAATATCTTTAAAAAAGATATTCGGCGTAGGATGAAAGAAAAACGAGATTTTCATTCATGCATAAATATACTTTAATTAAGAAACTTATAAATGGAAATATATGCAAAACACATTTCAAAGACTCTAATGTTATGATAGGTTATAAAAGCATTGTTGCAAATAATTGTAAATTTTAAAAATGAATGGCAATGTTTGATGTGTACAACAACAGGAATGTAGCAAAAAAAAAATACAATTTTAAAATAATGTCTATATATATTCAAAACAAAATGTACAGTAAAGAATGACTAGACTATTATACAAAAGACACGACTGACCATTATCGTAAACAGGCTTAAAAAATTTATTCCAAATTAAGAGCAGTTATCTGCTCGTTGTAGTTAGGACATACAATTTTTTCTTCACCTTTATTTTATTTCTTACTGACAAAAGCTTGTTCAGGTCTGATTTTATCAGTTGTAAACTGTATCAAAATAGTTTATACAGGCATATACATTAATGATCAGCACCTTAAAGCATAGATTCATTGATAAAGGAAGTTACAATAAACAAGATAGCCATGATGGCCCTGAATGACTCGCCTGGGTATCACGGCTACAATTTTATTTTCATTTTTTTTTAATATAAAAAAAAGACAATAATTCTAGTATATCTTCGCAGTGGTGCGAAAGTTTATCACCTGAAGTACATGGTTTCATCAATAAACTAAATACCTAAGACCTAGACGACATAGTTTCAAAAAAGAAGAATGTGATTGTTTATCCAATATATGTCTATGTAAAATAACTGTCCCCTGGGTTGTGGCCGATTATCTTTCGATATGTTCCATTAGACAATGCTACATGCCAAATATTTAAGCTGTAACATTTCTGGTGTTACAGAAGATTTTTTAAGTGATCCCATTTTAATCTGGAAAAATAAGTGACTCATTTTTTTTAAATTGCCAGTGTATGTGTAATTTTTGAGAAGAGTGTTTTAAGTTTTACCCATAGGCTATTCATTTAGACTATAATGCAAGTAAGCCTCGCCCACTAGCAGGCATGCCTTTTATATTTATGACACTAAATGTTAGAATAAAAGCTTAATAAAGAAGAACCTTTAATAAGCGTTTTATTAGGACGCTAAAAACACAGGAAAACAAAAAATCACAACTAACAACATGTGGTAAGAAAGTAAAAGATGTGAATTAACCAGTCGCCAAAACTGGTATAACCATGCCCCGAATGTTTGTCGGAGGTAATTGTACATAAGAAATTAATAGAAACAAGATTCACATGCATTTGTTTGTCGGAGCCTTGTCCAACCTGCCATTGGCTAAACCAATACACATATTCAGTTTAAGGCGGTCTGGCGACTGGTCAGTTGAAACACGGATTGTTTAAGGGTAACCTTAAAATAATAAAAAAACAACACTTTACCTTCTTACAAATATTAAATGTTGATTTCATAAAATTGTAAATTACTGTTCAATGGGGAATGTTGTTTCCTATTTGTATATTAAGAACTTATGCATTCTATGACAAAAGTAAGCAATTTTTGTTAACTTTCACCCAAGTATTATCATTGCCAAGTTTAATCAATTTTGGTCTAATGGATTCTGGAGATATGTTAGGGAAAAAAAAACAAATTACCACAATGGATAAATGGTTACAATAGCCTTCTTGAGGACATTGGGCTCAGATAAACCAAAAATGAACAAGAAATATTTGTTAAAACACGATTTCACTGCCATTTTCTATCTCTATAAAATAAAGTGGTCCCATAAAAGATAAACAAAAACCATTGACTCTTATTAGTAAACAACGTCTTTTTCAAAGTCTTCCAGTCTTCTAGAACATTCCGAGGAAAAGCGCGCGAAAGACCGACGCACAACAAATTCAGTACGCTCTAGAAATAGTTCAGTATTTATTCTATGAAATATACTTATTTATAGACGGTAATACAAAAAATTATATCTGTAAATAGGCTTGATTGATATTTGTTCATATCATTACTGCATATGACAATTATGATATAAAAGCGTTATTAGTTGTTTTGGTTTTGGCGAATTAATTTTCAATGAGAGCATCTCGAGGCTGGAAAATTAAAATTAAGGGGCTTCATGTCATAACACGGTGGATTCTTTTTTGTTGTTTTAAATCATTTTCACAAAGTAGCATTCCTCAATTGATGGAAAAGGATTGTATTTAACTTACTGAAATCACTTTCATGTTTACATCAAAAAGAAAAGTAATAACACCAAGCTGAATGATATATACAAGCTGCATCCCTTATTTACAGTAATTTTATAGTCCATAACGATGCGTTAACCAATAACAGGAGTCCTTTTATTCAGCTTAGAATTATTTACCGCTGTTAGCGTACATTTGATTGGTTTAAGATGCGAGTTGAAATCGAAATTATACAGCTACGCCGAAAAAATAAATCCATAATTTCAAGAGAAAACACGTATTAAGCCATTTATTTACTCTTAGGATTGCATTTTCTTGGTATTTTTTTTTTGGTTCAACGATCAATAATATTAATATGTCCATAATAAAAATGAGAAAGATAATATTAGGAAGAGTTACGGTTCTTGCAGTTTGCGGAATAATTTAAATCGGCATAATAAAAATGGTGTTTTGGTGTGAGTTTTGCGGTTTATGAAGGTAATTAATCTATAATCTTGATGTGATTCTTAATTGTTTATTACTATTTTTACGCAAGTAACTCTTTTCTTTGTTCATTCATAATATTAATATACTACTTGACCTATTAAAGTCAAATCACCAAACTACGGTTTGTTTATATTGACCATCAATGAAAAAAATGGCGTAATCATGATTTTTTTAGAGATGGACTGAAAATATTTGGTTCGTTCTTTTTAGACATGTATTTGTTTCGATTCAAAGTGTAAGACTTTGTAGAATGTTTCCTTCATTACTCATATATAAATTCATTTTATTCCTTAGTCGTATGCTTTTTGGACTCAGACTCACAACATTTGGTCCATTTTTTTCGCATATTGTACTCCTTATCATGTGATAACTGATACATGACTACATTTAGAACCTTAAAACCGTAATGAAACATTTATAGTAAATAGCTGAATAAAGATTTATTGCAAGCCCTTTCTTTTAAAGACAATCCAAAAATGAGACCTCCTACTTTCATTTTAACAATTTCAGTAAAACATGGCACCTTAAGCATATATATAGTAAACAGGTTACAGCTTTTATCCTCTACAGCCGTTTTAACATTGGTAATAAATAGACTACAATTTTTATCCTTTTTAGCATCTGTATTTGAAAGGCTTCAACATTCATCCCGTTTATTCTATTTAATTTAAAACGACTATGTTAATTAGACAACTCAGCCTATTTCACCTATGTGGTATACAGGCTACAGCGTTAAGCCTATGTAGGGCACAGGCTTCACTGTTTCTATCCTATTTAGCATATTTAGTGGAAAGGCCTTTATATTCAGTCTGTTTATCCTATTTAGCATTTCTAAGTTAAAAGGCTATGTTAATTGGACCATTTCGCCAATCTTACCTATATGGTGAATAGGATACAACATTTAGCCCATCTGTACCACCAAGTTCCCTTAGTACATGAGATGAATACACACCTTGAGATATCCTTAGCACAAACAGAGAGAGGGAGAGAGAGATTTGTATTACAATCTTAGCGAGGTATCCCATTTGTAAATCATACGTTCGGTTTGGTTTATCTCTAACACTAACCCATTGCCAGGTATAACTTGCCGAGTTATGTAATTCAATCTTGAAACTAACCATTTTTTTCAGCCCAGATACCAAACCAAACACAAACACTACACACAACAGTATCCCAAACCCTTGTCTTGACCATAACACCAAAAACTACAAACCGATGAACAAGATGTCTACCTCACAATGTTAGGTATACCAAAGTACCCCCCCCCCACACACCGGAAGTACATGCATAATTAATATACATACCAATATCATATAAAAAAATTAGCATACATTATTCATACACGGTATAAAGTATCACAACATGCAGACTAATATACATGTGTGATTACGTGAATAAGCATATACATGTGGCTGTAACCCTCATAGAATTTCATATGTGAAAATAAAAGAAAGCAAGTGGAATTCCTAAGAAAAGAAAATGGAAATATATATAAATTTGAATTTCATCATAATTTCATTAATAAATACGTGTATATATAACACTTTCTATACAGTGTTAAATTGGTTGTATCCATCTGAGCGTCGATCATAAATTCATGTATGATTTTGATTTCATTATAAAGAAATACTTTTTTAAATATTTTTTTCCATTATAGAAAAACTGACATTCAAATATAAAGTAATGTTCTCAGTTTACTGACAGCTTCGTCTTAAGTGCATTTACTCTGATTTAATTCAGGACCTATCCAAGTTTTTGTTTCTAACGTTACCGTTTTTTTTTTATATCCCTGATCATATACATAGAGAAGCGTAGGGAAAACTTGGTGCTTAACTAACATATCTGCATATATTGTAAATAAAAAGCGGTTACAATCGTTCTGTTCCAATCCATCGGTGTAGAGTACTAATTTGTATTACATAAATATTTTTCTTCTCTGAATAACCTTCGAATATGAATTTATTCTTACGCTTTCTATATAACTTACAGTTTGAACTTTAAAACAAACCGTTCATACATTAAAATAATTCTATTTATTAAGCATATCTAGCTATCGATGGTTGATGAACTTTTATTTTGATATCAGGGAGGCAACAAAAGTGCATCTCAATTAATCATATCATTAAGTGCTGGTTGTTTGACTCCAAGAATAAGATTTAAGAAATCTAAATTGAATTTTTGATAACTTTAATACTGCCAAAGCCTTACATCCCACAACCGTACAGAAAAAATGTCATTAAATTGCGACATTTGAAGATCAATAGGTAAAGGCATTATGCTTGTCCTTTATTATAAGATAATACAGTTTTTTCTTCTCTTAGCATTTTATAACTTTGCTTTTGAAAACGAACCATATTTATAATGGCTTTTCGTAAACCAGCAGAAAATATATTGGGTTTGCTATGCTTATATGTTCGCGATTTAGAGCCTTCAATTCTGGTCGAATTGTCTTCGAGGTTTCACAGAAGATGAAAGTTAGAATGTACATGTGCACTTCGGTATTCAAATTTCCAAAGTCAAAAAGATTAAGATTTCATGGCAAAACCGAGTTTTGAACTTTGGTACTAATAATATACTTTAATGTTTCAAAGGCCCCCGATGAGTTAGAAGCATGAAAATTGGGCAGCATATCGGCCAAAAGGTCAACTTTTTGTATTCTTCAGGATTCTTTCTGAAGTCACGTGTTTATGACGTCACTAAAAAGACGAAAAGCAATCCTTATAAAGATTTCTGTCGCTCTGGCATCATGAATTTTGAGTCATTCTCATCTAAATATTCAGAATTGATAAAGTTAAAACTGAAGTGATGCATATTGATAAAAACAAACAAAAATGCTTGCTTTGTCACGTGGTTATGATGTCATGCATATTGGAGCAAAAAGTATTAAATATTTCATATAAAATCGCCAATTTGACAAATGAAGTTTCAATTTGCTAAATTGTCAAAACTTAAGACGTTCAAAATGTCTTGAAATTTTCAAGTGATTACGTCATCAAACATGGCAGATATAATTCATGTTTTATGAAATTTAAAAAAAAAAAAAAAAAAAAAAAAAAAACACCCTCTTCGCATTCTAGATTCCACATGTTTTGGTTCTTGTTGTTCGGTTTGTTGTTGTTGTTTTCTTTTCAGGATTAATAGAACACTGCCTAAACTTGTGATTGTATTTAAGATATTTTTCTTAAGCCACGTGATTATGATACCTTTAAAATATATAAAATCATCCATTTTAAAGTTGGTTCACGTTCTAGCGTCATGAGTTTTGAAGCAATATTTATCATATGTTCAGCATGAACAGAATATCGACTAAAGTAGTACATACTTCAAAGAATTTATGTTGAGTCACGTGGTTATGACATCATCGATAACTATGCAACTATAATAAAAAATCCATATTAAACCGACGCTTTAAATCAGCAGAATGCCGTACCTGAAGATGTGCAAAAAGTCCTGAATAGTTCAAGTAATTACGTCATCAAACATGGTAGATACCCAGGTTTTTTGGATAAGGGCTTTTACATGAAAATCTATCAATTTGAAAAAAGAAAAGAAAGCGGTCTTTGGGTTGGCTGATCCGGATGATCTTACGCAGGAAAAAGTGCTCGTGTTCAATGGTAAATTGCGATGTGTATTTTTGATGAATGAGTTGAACTTAATGATTAATTAATACGGATAAACGATTGCCTTTGTTATAACGGTTTTCCAGTCTGTCAAGATCTGTCTTATGATTACAAAGTTATCGCGGGGCAGAAAATGACGTATAAATATATCTACCGATTTTTGCTGTTTTCCCAAGGTTTAAATATCTTTCGTTCTTCATCCGTTAAAAATAAATCATAAATAAGGCAAGTGAATTGTTGGGAATTTTAGGGCGTTTTTAACGCTTAAAAACTTTTGAAAATTGGACAAAATTTAAGTAAAGTACATGAAAAAAAGTAATTATTCGAAAAATATTGCTTAATTATCTACATGAGTTTCCCTTTATTATTGAAAATGCAAATGCAAAGAAATAATATTAATACATGTAATAATAAAAAAATAAAAAATAAATAAAGGTTGAATTTCATGGCTTTAAATGAAATCTCATTTTTTTTCTTCATTTTTATTTCACTTTGTCTGCAGTGGTGTATACAGCAAGGCATATTTGTTCAGTCACGTGGGTATGACAAAGTGGATCTTTTATTAAGAATGAAAAATTGTATAAGATCAATAGAATAACGTTTGAAATATAATCTTGAGGATAGCCTTATCTAAAAAATATATATTTTTGCATGATTGTAAATAATTACTTCATCAAGTATGGCGCATATTTATACGTTCACGAATATCTTGAATTCTTGAAGACAAAATGAGAATATTTCAAATTTTGAGCTTTTCATTTTACTTTTCTATTTAACCTTATTAAAATGTGTGTCTATTTTTTTCTCCTTCCTTTTTCTTAGCCTTCACATCTTTTCTTTAGAAAGGTTAAAATAATTTAAAATCAGTTACATAAAGTTTAATAAACTTCTCTTGTAAATATTTATGATAAAGAAGATCTATATATCAAATCTTTAATAATCAGCATTAGTGTGCCTTATTTTTATCAAATGATACATTCAAGTGAATTTGATATCATCTTTTCTCGTTAAGATCGTGTTTTAGAGACCGAGGCCAGCGGTGGTTTATAGCATGGGGTTTATTGGCATCGTTTGAAAATTTGATCTTCGTTCATCAAATTTACCATAATATACAAAATAAATGCGTTATCATTACATTAAATGCCTAGTTCTTTCAGCGCTATCGGCGCTTTGATTAACCCACATTAATTGTTTGTTTGTTTGTTTGTTGGGTTTAACGTCCCACCGACAGTATTTCAGTCATTTGGAGACGATGTCTACTTGAGACAGATATAGTGCTGCCACACTGCAGTATCACGCCGTAGACATGTGTCATAATACCACACCCAGTCACATTATCTTGACACCGGACCAATCAGTCCTTGAACTACCTCTATATGCTGAGCGCCTAGCAAGGGTGTTATACCAGTACTATATTTTACGACTTTGGTATGTCGCGACCTGGGATCGAACCCACGACCTCCTGCTCCCGAGGCGGACGCTCTAACCACTCGGCCACCTGGGACGGTCCACATTAATTGACACATTATTAAGATGTATATGCCACACCCACAAAGGCAAGTTATGATTTTTACAAACTTGCAGATTTAAATGTCGTATCAGTATATCTTACAACTTTAGTGCAGATGCAAACATCCAATGACTTGGACTTATAGTCTAGTTTGCTCTAAGTCTATAAAGACTTGCATTTAATATAAATTCCCACAATCGCATGATGAAAACGATCACAATTTAATGATGGATGGGTTACCTTAAACACTTGACATCATAGAATCATTTGGATTCGGTTTTAGTGTAGCTTTAGTAATCTTTTGCTGATATGTTCTTACTGAATAAAAGTGCATGTAGTTAATTCGGTGTGTAGCACATTTATTTATAGTATTACTATAGTACTTACGTCATATATTCAATACGTGTGTGGGCCGCCGTGGCCGAGCGGTAACAGTCGTGGACTACAAATCTCTCAGCCCCTCACCGCAGTGAATTCGAATCCCGGTAGGGACTTCGGATTTTTCATGTGAGGAAGCCTTCCAGCTTGCTTGCGGTAGGTCTGTGCACTCGGGGTTTTACTCCACCTGTAATTAGCTGGACGTCGCTATATGATTGAAATACTATCGCAGCGACGGTAAACCCCAATACAACAACAATACGTGTGGTTAGAGCTTCCGCACCGGAATCGGAAGAACATGGGTTCCATCTCGGTCGCGACATATCAAAGTCGTAAAATATAGTACTGGTATAACGCCTTGCTAGGCGCTCAGCATATAGAGGTAGTTCAAGGACTGGTTGGCCCGGTGTCAAGATAATGTGACTGGGTATGGTATGATGACACATGTCTACGGCATGATACTGCAATGTGGCAGCACTATAACTGTCTCAAGTAGACATCGTCTCCATATGACTGAAATATTGTTTGCGGGACTTGAAACCAACAAACAACAATATGTCCATCCATCATAACTGAACTTCTGTGCATTACATCTTACATATATATTCATTACATTCCAAAACAGTCATGCGATGCTATTGTTTTATTCTTATGACATCTGCATCTGCCACAAATCCATCGACCCACAACTGTTAGTAATATTTCATGTTCCCTCGTACAAAAGAGGACCTACGGGTGGTACCTTTTACCACACTATGGCGCACAGTCTATATTACGTTCAAGTTCTCGATCGTTACACAAGAATAAACTCCTAAACACAGAAAAGAAAATTACATTCTTTTATTGTTTTTCCCTTTCCAATAAAATGCTCGTATTTCGTAAAAAAAAGAGAGAAAAATATATTGTATAAAATTAACCGTTAGGTCTTGAAATGGAAAAAATATAATTGTATGGTACTTACGTGACCTAGGCGTATTATAGGCATAGCAGTTGTGATTTAAAAATAGCAAGTTTTCTCAACTTTTGGCCTGCATTAACTTATGCCCCTAAAGATGACTACCAAAAAGTGTCTTATAATTGCCTATGACATCACACGGAAACTATGTATTGTGGCTAGAAACGTACAAATCAGTGTGTTATCGGATTGGTAAATCGTGAGTTATGTATATGAGTATTTTTATGTAATCAATCATTGTGGAAATGATGGTGGCAATAACCTCTCGGCCAAGGTTCAAAATGGCTGATATCAAAATTGTAGAAAAGGAATTATTTCCATTTAAAAGTAGAAAAATGTTTCGGTAAGTAGGTTTGATAACTCTCCAATCGGAGAGAGGCTTTACGTGCACCTGCTACTTCAGGGTGGTATTGAAGGGCGCATCGAAAAGTAAATATACAGCAGACACATTATGAAAAGACATGAAAAGACAGGTAAAAAAAAGAAATGTATTTTAATGGGAAAGGTAAAATCAAATTTAGGGTTGGTCGTTAAAAAAGGGGTCGTTCGGGAGACCAGAAACGGAACATTTTTAGGGGGAGCCTAATCAGTTTTTCGTTGAATAACCCGTCCAAAAATGATCTTGCATATTGATTCAATTAACATGGATATCGTAATTAAATAATGATATAGTAAGGAACAATCGAATGGCAATGTTACTTCTAACATGATCAACAAAATATGTTATATATAAAGATATGAGGAGTGTGTCGTGTAATTATTTTCGACATATGCACGGTTCAAAGATGACGTATATTATATGACGTCAAATGACTGTGTAATGAAAAAAACCAACACAATGTACAAAAATAGAGGTTCGTTTAGCGTGATGTATCGCAGAATAATGCACGATGGTGCGCGAAGATGTTCCGTAATTAATCACACAGACCTGCGCATCCTCGCGATAAGATTACTCCGGATCTTCACTAAAACCGTGCATTATTCCGCGATATATCACTGAAAATATATCACTGATGTCACTAAAAATGGAACTCTTTTACCTAAACATGTAATATCACGCGTCTGTGTTTACTATCGCAATTACATGTACTGATTCATGACCTTTTTTTTCTGACATCATTTACTGACATTTCCTACGACTGAATTGTTCCTGTGGGATTTTTTTTTCTTCATTTTTAAAAGGAAAACTTTCATATGCTGTACATAAAGACAGCTCGTTTTCAGATATTCATTGAATGATTTTTTTTAACTATATATGTGTATTACCTCTATTAATACCCATCTATAGTCGCATGGTCACCTAATGCAACATTCCCGTGGTGTTTTCTCCATAACTGACAATATCGTTACAAACAGTGTTAAATCTACATATAAAACTATAAACCTATATATAGATTTTTCCGTGTGCAGCCATTTACTCACTTCACGTGTTGCACATCACACGAGTTTGCTGCTAATAATTATTGTGTCACCTAGTACAGCAAGCACATGCTTCGGGATTACCGTACATCACAAACTCCACACAGTGATATCCCTTGCAATCAAATAAATCACTGCAGTCACAAATGTCACGTGATGATGGTAAACTAACATAAATGGCGTCTCCGTCTGCTGTCACACAACAAAGATATTTTTTTTTTTTTTTTTTTTTTTACCACAAGGCATTCATTATTTGATGTTTACTTAGGGAAATGACACTCGCAGTATTTTTTTTTTTTTTGAAAAAAAAAAAGATTAGCTAAATTCTGTTAATTTTTACTTGTAGTGGCAGTAGTTATCTACAACTGTAAGGGGAGGTATGACACACCAAGCAAAAAAAAAAAAGGGGGGGGGGGGGATGACGTTCATTCGAACGTAGCGCTTGATGTTATTCAAAATAATCTACTTTGATATGAGGTAATTAAGTATGCCCAATTTTGTAGTAGATAATACTTAGATGACATAAATCGTAGGGGGGATTGCCCCATCTGTGAGATATTTGTTAATGATTTAGAGCACTTTTATTTTCTTAAGAGAAAATTATCCTATGAAAATGAATGTGCTAGTTTGATTGTTGTGTTTAACGTCCAACCAACAATATTTAAGTCATTTGAACACTTTGTCTGCTTGGGACAGATGTAGTGCTGCCACACTGCAGCATCACGCCATAAACACCCAGTCATAATATTCTGACACCGGGCAGTCCAGTCCTGGAAATACCTTTATATGCTGAGCGTCAAGCAAGGGATCTCTACTAGTACTATTGTTTACGACTTTGGTTTGTCACAACCAGGGATCAATCCCACGACCTTTCGATTCCAGAGCGGACGCTCTAACCATACGGCAACCGGGACCGAAACGCTGGAGCATTATTTTCACTTTTTCGTCATATTGGCAATATTTGCCGAAGTATTGGCAGAGATCATCTTTTACCATTTATTGAACTACAGGTATTTCCTTCCTGAAAAAAATCCCTTCCAGTCCTCAAGCAGTCGTAAGGACCTTATACTGACTATTCTCAGATTTAAACAGTCATAATTTCACTTATATCTTCCCTTTGCAACCAGTAGCTTACAATCAGCTCTGACGTTGTGTTAGGACCATATACCATGCTCTTCACGTGCACCTTATGCTGTAGACGATCATCGTGCCCTGCGTTCAGTTCATATCGCAACTGTTACGGATTTGGTTTTCTGCTTGCAATCTATAATCTTTTATACAACTTTATACAACAGGGATACAAACGCTAACGTTGTAACTGAACGCAGGGGTGGTTTTTGACTGTTTTAACATTGCATATACTTAATGAATAAAGATAGACAGAATCTTGTTTACCACTTTGAATGGTGTCGTAACACAACTCCGTGCAGTAGTTACTTTCTTAAATTCGAAAGTACAAGCGCACCGGCTTTTTCTCACAATATTGCGGTGGCGCCGAGGTTAACGAGACTTCATTCACACGCTTATTTGAAGGTTTAGGTCTTTGCGTATACTATTTCCCGAAGAGCGTTTACGTAAAAAAGCGTTTTACCGTAAAAAGGTGACTTAAACTTGCCTATTGTTGTTGTTGCTGTTGTTGTTGTTGTTGTTTTTGTCATGACTTCAACATTATCGAGGGTGAGAAGATGTTTTTTTTTCTTTTTCATTTCTGTCTATTAACTGTTAACGAGCTTCTTTAAAATGTTAGAACGCAAACTGATTGTTGTTGTTTTTAGTTTAAACATATTTATTCCCATATAATACATACATCAAATATTTCAAAATGTTTACATAAACAAGGGATAGGATTAGAACGAAAGCTTTAAGCTTATATAGTTCTTTTCCTAGAAACAAAGTTAACGTTACCTTCTATGGCAAGATACATTTAAACTACATATTTATGATTGAGTATATTAAATTAGAGATAGAGAAAAATAACCAAATATCGATAACAATGAAACAGTGGACAAAATTATATAAGCAACTGCTTCAACATTTTGTGATGCAAAGAAAAAAAAAGAAACAGTACTGTGGTAGTTTGGAAATGATTGTCTATGAAAATATAATAAACTGAGTACATGGTCGACTATGTGTGTGCGCGTGTGTGTGTGTGTGTGTGGGGGGGGGGTGGGTGTGTGCGTGAGAGAGAGAGAGAGAGAGAGAGCCAGTATTATACTATAAGAATCGCTTACTGTCAGATATAAAATTCTGGACACACTGAAAAATAAACTTATTATCTTGGCAGGGAAGAAAAGGGTTTCCAAATAACAGTAAATTTAAACCTACATTGTATAGATTGAGACTATTTAGGAGGTCAGTACGACAATGAGTAAAACGCTGACATTCAAAGAAATAATGATATGATGTCTCTAACTGCCCACACATACATTTTGGATTTTTGGATCCTGGACAATACCTTTTAAGAAAAGATGAAAATTAAGGGAACTACATTTAGTTCGTAATCTTGTGTGTAGGACTTGAAGTTTTCTTGTGCCGACGTAATAAAATGACGGTGTTTTAGAAATGTTTTCGAACAAATGCGATTTGAAAATATTAAGTGAACTTGAGTTTCTCACATTCATGGACAGAGTGTTCCACTCGCGGATTACTGGGAAGGTTAAACATGATTATCTAATTGTATTAATGATGTTAAATAAGTTGGAGTCAGGTTATTTTGCATTTTAAAAAACAAAATTAGTCTATGTTTCTTTCGTCTTTCTGATAATGGTTCCCAGCAAACTTCCTGTAAAAGGGTTTCTTTAGATATTAATTTAGTGGCTCCAGTGATTATTCTTGCACATTCATTTTGTATTTTTTCTAGTTAATCAGATTCATATTCGGCTATATTGCTCCAAACAACGTCTGCATATTCCAGTATAGGTCGAATAAATGAAAGGTAAATAATTTCTAATACTTTACGATCTAGAGAATATTTTAATTTTCGCATGATATGAACTCGTTGCCAAGCTTTTTAGTAACATAGTGGATGTGAGGATTCCAAGTACAGTTATCATTAAAATAAACGCCAAGATGTTTATGTTCTATTACTTCAGGAATAAGTTGATTATACATTTCAAGACGAGGATGGTGACGTGGAGAATGTTTTCTTGTAATTAATGATGATTCTGATTTTGAGGGATTAAAATTAACAAGCCACTTGTCAGCACATGAGGATATCAATATCTGATTGAAGCAAGTTAGTTGCATATAAGGGATCATCAGTAATAATGTATAAACTAGTGTCATCTGCAAATAGATTAATTTTTGAATTTATATTATCTACAATATCATTAATAAAAACAAGAAAATGTAGAGGACCCAGTATCGAACCCTGAGGAACCCCTAAATGTACTGTTACCCAGGTTGACTTAGCTCCAGAAAGAACAACTCGTTTTTTTCTATTCGAAAGGTAGTCGGAAAACCATGTTAACAGGGGGCCTGATATTCCTGAAGCATTTAATTTGGCTAAAATACCTTTGTGCCATACTTTATCAAAGGCTTTACTGATATCAAAGAAAACAACTCTGACTTCTAGCCCATCGTCAAGAGCTTTACAAAAAGTATTGTAAAGATAAGTTAGTTGATTAATAGTGGAATCACCAGGTAAGAATCCAGGCTGGAATGGTGTAAAGAAGTTATTACTTTTAAGATGATTAAAACATGTTTATATATTATACGTTCTAAAACTTTTTCAATGGTATTCAATAAGGAAATAGGTCTATAATTGTTTGGGAGTGAGGGATCGCCTTTTTTGAAAACAGCAGTGACATAAGCTTCTTTCCAACTACTTGGAACTTTAGAGGAAGCTAGGGATGTGTTAAAAAGATCACAGAGAGGTTCTGAAAGTTCATGTGATGCCTCATATAGTATCCAGTTGTTAATGCCATCTGGACCTGCAGCTTTACCCTTAGGAAGAGATTTTAAAACGTCTTTGACCTCAGAAGGAGTTAATCTTATATTACTTAAAATATTCTCATTTAACGGCAGAACAAGGGGTACATCTTTATTACTATCATCTATCTTTGTCTTTTGTTGTTTTTGTCATGAATTCAACATTATCGAGGGTGAGAAGATGTTTTCTTTTTTTCTTTATTTTTTTCATTTCTGCCGATTTACTGTGACCGAGCTTCTTTAAAATGTTTAGAGCATAAACTTGTTTTTTATTCTTAAAATTTACATCCTCGGCAGCATCTGTTACCATCACATTCAAAGCAACAAAAAAAAAAACAAAAAAAAACAACAAAAACGACGAACTGCTTAACAATAGATGGTAACAGCAGCATTGAAACATTCAGACCCAAATGTATATTTCTAGTTGTTTAAAGAAAATATTGTTTATTGTTCAGTGTGTTAATGAACACAGTTAGCTTTTACAAGATTTCAAATATTAGGAAGTTTATTTAAAACCTGGAATGAAAAAAAAGAGATTGGTTTATTTATGCTGTAGTTTCTCTGTGCATTTTCAGCGTAAACAGTTCTGCAAGATAATTCTCATTTCAACATTGAATAGACGCTTTTATTTGTAATGGTAAGTACCGTGCTTGATGATTATTTTACACGTTCTTACAACTTATACAAATCCCCCTCGACTGTTCCTGTGTGGAGCCAGTACTTGGCGTCTGGGAAGATCATTAAAAGCCCCTGTCCTCATTGGTGCTCGAACACATAACCTTTGGGTCCGAATTCGGGTGTTATCACTGGCCACGGCACCTTTGAGATTGATTATTTCGCTAACACGTTTTATTAACTGGATGAAAACAATATTTAGAGATTTCTAAGTTATTATTGTTGTAGTTTCACTGTTTTCATTCATAATAAAAAGGAAATTTCATCATGTTTAACTATTAACATAGAAATAGGTTGACAACACAAGCACCCTGCTCCCTTTGATATGCAAAGATCAACGGTACCTGTTTTCATTTCAGAGACAAAAGCAATTAATTTGAAAATAAACGAAACATAGGAAAGAAATGAAACTGATATCAGCACTGTTATTTTGGCGAAGACATGGTTTTTTATTAGGTGTTTTGTCAATCTTGATTTTCATATACGTATGCGTGTATGTCACTCTTCAAGATGACTCCAAAACGAGGAAAATCTTATCCTCAGAACAAACGGAGCCTGTTGCATCGCCTCGAACCCAATACCGCCCTATTCATTTGTTCAACGAAACTGGAGAAGAGGTTGAAGCAGAATGTGTTGATTTGAACATCTACAACAACAGTGCGGCTAATTCAACACTCATATGTATATATGATACAAAACGCGATCGGATCATCTCAAAGAGAATTAAAAAATACGGCGAATGGGAAGGAAATACGTTAAAAGCCATTGGCAACACCTTCCTTTCCCACCCCCAACTGACGTTCCTGGACGTTGGGAGCAACATAGGAACCTTCACACTGTATGTAAATACATTCGGGGCGAAGGTGATTGCAATAGATCCGCTTTGGTCAAACCTACAACTTCTTAGTAAGTCTTTGCATCTCCTTCACCAAGAACAAAGCGTTATTCTTTTATGGAATGCTGTCACAGATCGGCATGAAAACATTCGATTGTTAACAAGTCAGCATAATGTAGGATTTACTCGTGTAATAGAGGAGAATGGAAAGGACACAGCTGGATACAAAGTGGAGACAATCATCCTTGATGACTTGGTAGATAAGTTCAATCTGAAAAACCAGCCAGTGTATATGAAAATGGACATTGAGGGCTTCGAGTACAAAGCACTTCTCGGTGGGCGGGAGTTTTTCCGACGAGTGAATGTTTGTTTCATAGCTATGGAAATTAAATTTCACCTTCAAAAGGAATCTTTCAGAAAATCTTTGATTTCCTTGAAGGTTATGGGTTATATCCATTCCACGATCCAGATTTTCAGATTTCTTTAGTTGGTAAAGATCCAAGTTCGTTTGATGAAAACTGTTACTTTGCTAGAAAAAACAAAACGTGCTAAATTACTTAAGACTGTAAGATAAGACTTTATGATAAATGTATACATGCACATTTTAAAGTAAGATTTAAAGAGGGGACAGATCATTTGAATGCATTACAGACGTTGGTTTCGATACCAAATACAATTCATTTATTGTTTAGCAATACTTGTTCTCTTCAAATCAGAGATACTTTTTTTTTTAAAGGGGGTTGGGGGGGGGGGGGGGGGTGACTAAAGTTACTAGAATTTGTGGCTCATAGCAGACAAAAACCATACTGGACTCACATTACGGCTCTGCCATTATGATTTTCCAAGCTGTGTACTCGTCCAGATGTATTTCAGCAATGTTAAATAACCTAAACTTAATAGTATGAGTACCTAACTATTGAAAAAGTTGTGTTAAAAACATCCGTAGTCGAAATATAGTTAGAATTTTCATATTTTTATTTCTTTCTGTCTTTAAATAGCATGATTATGCATTGTCTTAACAAATTTAGTGTTGGTTCATAACAATACGTTCCATTGTTATTAGTATGGTATGTGTTTTAACATTTAGATCAGGATCAGGATCAACTAAGCTCATTATTCCAGCACACAACAATTTCTAACTTTCCTACCTAAATACTTTCACGATACGCAACTGCCCCATTACTCACATGATTTGCGTTAAGGTAGTCCATCCATCATTAAGTTGTTATCATGATCCATAAAGTGATTATTGGAATGTTATAGTAAATGCAAGCATTCATAGACTTTGAGCAAAAGAGGATATAATTACATGTCAATTTAAAGCATTCGAAGGACCATGATTATAATTCAATGATGGATGAGCTACCTTAAGTTTAACAGGATACATTGGTCTCTTCACCGATGGCCAATTCTAAATTCGTTATTTGTAATGGGCTAGTGTCTTCAGTTAATACTCTATTACGGTAAACGTACAAATATAGTAGCTAAGGCACAGTCATACCAACCGTTTATAGGATTAATGAGAAAAATAGGGTGTCCAAGTGTCAATTGTATGCATTAAATATTAATTTACTTATCCTCATTTAGGCTCTTTATTCGTTAGATGCTACAAAATATCTTCTCTACTGTTTGCATGGTATGTTGCTTGGGGTAAAAGTATTGTGTATATACGAGTATGCATGCTCTTGATGTGTGTTTTTTTCTGTTGTGGCACACAACTAAGAATATGAATGATTTTCTAATATTTTGATGTTTTGTTGTATATCGACAGAAAGGTCATAAATGTGCCCCTCCATAGTTATCCTAATTATTTGCATTTAGCTTAACAATATGGGACTTTATTATTATCACGGTTCCTGACACGGTTTTTAATTGGTGAATAGTGGTATGCGTTTCTCCGTGCCTGTCTTTACATGATGTAATTTGTAAATGAAAATTAATATACAGATACAAGTTTTTTCTTAAATTGTCTCTGATAATGATTATGAAAGGTGTCATTATAATTTCCGATATGTTAAACTTACATAAAATCAAGTATACACGTACTTCTTGTTTTCGTACTTACACTTTTTCTGCTAACAATAATAATAACATTTGGCATATGGGAACACAGGTTGTAAAATAAATTACAACACATTATTTTTTCAGAAAATTAGATCTTCTATTAAGTGCTATTGTAAATATGATGAAATCACCTTCACCAGCCTGTACGAAAAGGTCATTTACAGGAACCATCTCAAAATGCAGTCTTTTTACATACTGGTTCATATTGTATCAGCAAGCACCAGTAGAGCATCGAAACGGGTATATCATGACGGAAAATCACGTCAACACAGTAGTCCTTCGGCCCGATTCTTGTTACTACGTTTCTTGTTACTACGGTATTAATTTTATATATCAATTAACATTGTTTTCCCTAAAAGTTGTCCTAATTGTTCGTTTCGTTAGGATACTGATCTGGGTTTTTTTTCTGTGTATGACATACTTGATACTATACATGTACTTCTTAAACTCTTCACTATATAATATTTTGCATAATCGGAATTATTGAAACGATTTTAGGCTTTTATCTTTTGGCTTAATTGGTGCTTGAATAATTGTTTATATTTTTTATATGAGATATGATTCAGTTTTGTTATTTTAGTTTGTTACAAGTGAAATTGTTAAATTTTATAACCCAGTGGAAATATATAAATCTTTCACATGTATACTTTTGTTCGTCTCATCTAATTTGAAAGGAGAAGGAGGGTTCTCAGTCCGTCGGTCTGTCACCTTTTAGTGCGTGGATTCGCAATGTGAAAAGACAGTTTTTAAAACAACTATTTTATTCAGGTCAAGGCCAAAGATGATTAAAATTGGTATTCTCCGCTGGTACATGTTCTAAGTCAGCCTTCAAAACGCCTCCTTGCAATATTTACGTAGATTGCATTGCGCTATCTGGTGAGTTTACAAGATTTGAGGTGGCGAGCCTGCTGGCCGGGTAGCAGTTAGGAGTAATGCGCTAAGCTTGGTATTATAAGTAAGGTTACCATCGCACGCAGAAAGCATTGTGGTCTGGTGTGGGGTATCCTGGTAGGGGTTAGGGTTATATATATTATTATTTAAGTTGAAGCTCAGAGTTGGAACTATAGGACATGCAGTAAGAATTTCATGTAGGGCCCGTTATATTTCAGTTTTAGGATTGTTATCTATCTCTGATTCTTAAATAATTCAATGTTAATTATTTGAGAGAATAATTTGTTATAAAATCATTTTAAAAATCGGCCTTGTATATATTCCATAGCTTATCTTTAATTTATTTAATCATACGACCAGGAGAGTCACAAGGAAAATTATGTTCCATATATATATAGTTATTTAGACCGCTCGGACACGTCACATTATGTTTTTGGAGTATTTAGTATAGGTATGAAAATAAACAGCACGTATTTGAATTTTTTATCATTTAAAGAGACCTATACTAAATATCGTCTGTTTATTGATATGGTAATATTTAAAATCATTCAGACCAATGCCCGGGCTTTATTGTGTACATTGAAAAAAAAAGTTACTACGGTGGAACAGAGCACATGCGAAAAGTAGTCGTCTCCTATTGTAAAATTGCGGGTTTTTTTCTGCTTTTTTTTTTTTAAATAATGCAATAAAATTGCAAACTTCCAGAGACTGACATTTATCCATTTAGTAAGTAGATTTGTATATGTGGGAATAAAAAGTGTCGTCATTGGTCATTATTTGATATGACATCGTCTCATTGGAAATCAGTGTATCAAGACTGGTCTAGCGTCATGTACCTTAACACCATGAATATACATGTGTATATTTGTGACTCGATGAAATTTAATTTTCTGAGCTTTAAACGGTGTATTAAACAATGATTTTTTTTCTTTTTTTCAATGCAGACAGTGTTGAATCTGAGCTACAATTTTCTCCTCTGTTTTTAAATGCGTCAAAACGAGTTTATATATGTATAAGGTAAAGCGTTAAGCCTCGTTCTGTCGTTGATGTCGATAAAATATTCAGTTTTTCATGTCAACATGAAACTTTATCAATAATATGCATTGTATTTCTTTCATGTTTTGGTAACATAACTTGCGGCTTACAGACAGAGCATTGATGTATTTTGTGTTATTAGAATGAGACAAACTGTAAACAAGCCGATTATTTTTAATTGTCAAAAATTATTTCTTACACTTCTTGAATATATCACTGTTTTGCTTAACATATACATGTAGTCGTGAAAATTCATATGATGTATTGTATTATACCTGGGTGAAATAAAAGAAATGTTTGTTTTGATTTTAGGCCATATTTTCAAAAAAAATGTCAATAAACTCATTCGAGTATTGTATACTTTTATGTGTTTGATTGAGGAAATAAGTAGGGGGAAAACACTAATTCATTTTATGCTAACTGATAAAAATCTGTGTTCTATCTGTGAGATAAAATCCATATCCTACAATGAGAGTGATATAGATCTGTCGGAACTATTTTTGTTTACTTATAAGGGGTATAATATGGGTATATAGAAGCATACAATAAAAAGAAAGTTTAATTGTTTTGAGTGAATATGGAATATACTCATCTTAAATTGATATACTTATTTGTCACATTTTCACTCACGCTACGAGCTCATGAAGATATCAAAATTGTATCACTTCTCGATGAGATATGTTCAATATTCAATCAAAACAAACAAGTATATTTTCTTAAAATCATATAAATTAAGAAACAAACAATATCGATATGATGCATCTATGTACTTTAAGACAAGCATTTAAAAAATAATTTAATTCGCATCACTTGATATTGTGGTTAAAAGTTACAGATAGAGATTTAGAATTCAGGGTTGAACAAATAAAATGCGACACATGCACACATATACCCATATAAAGGTCATGTACTTTAGCAATCTCATTAAATTCATATCCTAAGCTGCATTCCTCTACTATCCGCGATAAGAATCTGACAACATCGCATTAGGGGTCACGTCAGATTGACCTTTTAAATAATTTATCGTCGGCCTCGTTCGAAAAGGACGTAAATGCAAAAATGCAACTTTTCAGGAGAAAGAAAAAACTACTTAATGATGTTAAAACTTTTCACTTTATTAACTCGTTTAGAATATATAACCAATATAAGTTTACAAATATTTGACAGGAATATGCTTAATGCTGGGAACAACCGGCACTGTTTTGTTAGTTACGACATTTTATGCTACACAATAGAGTGCAAAATGTTAGATACGAGGTAATTTCTTGAGGTATTACTTATACACAAATACTGTCTATTTATAAAGACACATTTAATTGTAATCCAAATTTATGTAGAAACATTTTAAAACATATGGTATGAGCCTGACGCATAACTTGACAGAAAAGATACTACTTAAGTGTTTACATTATACTTTGGATCCTGAAAATTAATACTAAATAAAAATAAAAATGCATACAACATACATCGGCATCAACATGAAAACTAACACATTGAATACCAAGCAAATTTTTCACATTGAATCTAACAATATTTCCGCCCCAACGAATAGAAACAGAAATTGAACTGTTGAACAATTATTTAAAAAAATAATAATGTTAACACGAATCTAACATGAAAATAACTATATTTAGGGTCGATGAAAAAAATAATAAAAACCGATACATGAAAATAGCTCTACTACCAGGCAAATGCAATATAACTATGCTACCAAACATCTTCTTTTCTATTTTCATACAAGTTGTGATAATAACAAAAACTATATATTTGAAAACCGTTTAACATTAAAGAACAAAATAACTATTGTTAGAATCTAACCCTGACAACCCAAACCCTAAAACTGAAACTACTTAATATGGTTAACTAAATGATATACGAGCTAATGTTCGGAATACCTCAGTTCCATCCGTATAGTATCATAGACCTATATCAACATCGACGAGATTTGACTTATTATTAAGTTCAATAGATCTTTATGAAATTTACACAAACGTTTATCATCGATTGAATTGCTCACAAATCTGATTTATTGATGAGGAATCGCATCATAAAAATCGTGATAATCACGCGGGATGACTTGCTTTTATTTGCTGCAAATGTTCAAATTTACTGCGCTTTATTGGAAGTGGCTTATCATAAAGCGCTTTTGGATCCAGATTCAAGTTTGAGCTGGCCGTCCTTGGCATTGGAAGGGGTTGGTACTCTGAACTGTTATAGTCAATTTTATAGTGAATAATACCATCGTCTGTGTATTTCAGCAACCTTATCTCATTCACTGTTGGTGATCCTACACCAGTACCTGGTCGTATGGATTTATACTTACCAACTTTGCTAAAGTCTTTGAAAAATGTATATTTAAGATATTTCACCTGATATGGGGAATCTCTCCTTGCATCTTCGATGCATTCAACATACTGCTGTGGCACGTAAATAGACTTTCTCTTAATATTACGTTCAATAACACTGTGCACACTGTCACACTCCATCTGAGTGTGCCACGTTCTAGGAATTTCTGTTCAACGGTAATTTTGTGTTTTATATTGCAAACTGTGACAGAGCGTTGGAGAGCGTACTATTACGGTTCTGATACCCGCAACCATCGCTGTAGATGATGACTCTCTCAATCCCGTCTAAATTCTGATTTCTAAGTAATCGATAAGACAGGACGCAAATATGTTTGACGTTAGTTCACCGTCAACCTCGTGCCAAAAGTAGTTCATGACCGATCGCGAAGCAAGATCAAAAACTGTATAATTATGACAACATAGTTTGGTTTTATAATATAAGCAGCTGGCGTTCAACTTAGGACAGAGAAGCAAACTTTGTAAGTCAACTGTTATAACTCTTATATTTCCTTCCTTAATAGCCATTTCCTTGTCGTTTTGCTTTGAGACTCGAGCCTCATCCTTCTTCTTTACATGAGCAGCATACTCTTCTTCATCAACTGTGCCGGCAGCATGTGCACAACATGTATCACACAAATCCTTCTTCGGCTGAAACAAACTTAAATCCATACTTTTGAATAAACTTTGTAAACTGGGTTATTTGCAAAACTGGTTTGGATTCATTTTGCATATTTCGTTTATATTCATTATGTAATTCCGTCATTGTTGTGAAGATGTGGTTCAATGTATTGCTTGCCGGTAGATGCTCTGCAATAATGTGAGGGGACTTTTGGCAGTTCATCTAAAAATTTTCTGGCGTGATCCTTAGCACTCGGAGTATGCACTTCACTTTGGCTTTCAGATTGGTCACTGACTTTTGGTTTCGGAATACCTGATTCTGATGAATTTATCCAATGGTATACCATTTTCTCATTTAAGCCAAGAGTAGACAAAAAAATATTCTTACATACAGGTACACGTTCGTCACCGACTTGTAAGAAGTATTTAAAAGAAAATTTTCTACGACTTTCTTGTCCCGCTTCTACTGTTTTACGTGAAACTTCCTTTCTTTGTATTAAACCTAATACATACATACGTTTTTGTTCCCAATCCATAGTCTGCCAGAATCTAGAAAATATATCTTTTCGATGACTTTCATGAACACTCCCACACTGTCTTCCTTCTTTCTCCGTTTTACACCGTTTCGTACATTTACTAGGGTGAAGCATTCTCTCACTACGTTCTACACTTTGCGTTTTCATTCCATTTGTTTTGGATTTAACACCCATGTATTTCAATCCCGCCATTCGCAGACGTTTATTTTTTTTCTTTTTGTACTTTGGTCGATTGTTCAATTCTTTGTGAAAGTGTTATTGAGTCAACCTCAGTAGTTTCTACAACTTCTTCGTGTTCAACACTGTCAAGTTGTTCAGTGTTATCTTGGCTATTTTGTATGTTAAGAATACCTTGGCTTGTTTCAGTATCTTTAGCACTTTCATTTTCAAGAATGCAAGAAACAGCAGTTTGTGTCTCAGTGTTATCTATATTCATCACTTTATTGGTGTTCTTGGACCTGTTGTATGCATGATCAATTGTAACTTCATTTGGATCTTTTACTTGTTTTGGTATCAATTCATCATCGGTGTCTTCATGCATGCTGCTATCAGTATCTGACAAACTCTCATTACATTCTAAAATGTTTTTTGTTGAAGGTTTAAATTTTAACTTTCTCTTTTTCTTTTTAGGAGGCTTCCAATCAGGATCCGTAATATCATTATCATTATCTATATCTTCGTCTGTGATCATATTTTCATTTTCGTCTACGTTTAAAGCCTTTCTATGTTCACTTGGATCTTCCACATGCTCATTACGAGAACAAGTCTCGTTTGACTCACTGTTACCTAATTTTGCTAAAGATAATTGCACCAACTGCTTGCCACGTGAAAACATTTTCGATGTTTATTTTCAAATTTTTACTGACATTTTAATTCCTGACAAATCTAAAACGGTAAGTTTCAATTTTGAAAAAAGTTCAACCGCTGTTGTAGGAGAGATCTTTGTATAAGACACATACAGCTGATCAAGGTTTTCACACGCGGATATGACACAAAAGTCACTGTCCACCAGATGTATGCACTCTGAGACGTTTAGAATTTTCAAGCTGGCATGTATTTCAGAAAACACAACGTTTGAAATTGGACACTGACTAATATCTAACCAGTATAAGGACTTAGCATTGCACAGATTCGTCGTAAATATGAAGTCAATATCGAAAGTATGGCAGTCAAAATCAGCAAAGGGAATGAAAAATGTCTGAAACCCAAATGAATGTTTTGAATCCTTTTAAGGGTTCCGCTGTTAATACTATGGTCGACAGCTATATCAATGTCTTTCCAGAGCACACAGTTTTCTTCGATAATCTCATACAGTTTTTTGCAAGTTCGATTTACAGAATGAAGAAGCTGGTTCAATGGGATCTCAGACAAAATCTTCACGAGAATATAGTCAGGCAATGAGAGCAGGCAGTCGTCTGGTTGCTTCCATTCCATGGGTGAAAAGGACGTATCTGCAATATATAAAACAATTTCCTTAATATATAGGCTGGTTCAAAAAAGGACGTAACTACAAAATAAACAAGAAAATAACATTTTTTACTATATTATATTTAATTTTACATAATTAAATGTATTGAAATAAGGCCGATGTTTATCCTTTTATATTAACATCTATGTATATACGCAGAAAAACACCTAAAAATTAAAAGTTTGAAATCGAAATATATCCAATCTTATTTATCATTTATTTTAGATTAAAAACATAACATCACGAATCTACTGTTTCATACTGATAAAAAATCAAGAATAAATTATACTTACATATAAAACTGTATCCAGTAAATCAATATATCCAGAAATAAATCAATTTTACCACACGTTTTTTTTGTAAACATTTGCAGTCGACGCACATTGTAGTTACGACATTTCGACCGATGTAAATTTCAACCAATCAAGTTACGGCTTTTAAACATGTTATCATTTTAGAAGAACGGATTGGCTTAAAGATACGAGGATTTGACACAATACCGGAAATTATGAACACGCTATAAACGGGAAATACGATTTTGGTGAAAATGTAGTTACGTCCTTTTCGAACGAGGCCGACGTTATATGCATAAACAAGTGCTCGATTTTAAACCAATTAAATAGCGCGTTTCAAACTGACTTCGGTAATATATTTGTCACAGGGTAAGAAAATGTGCAGCTCGAACCCGGGGCCTCTTGCTTACCTCTACCGAATGAACTACTGCTCTTGCGAATGAGCTACCCGGCCGCTTAGACACCTTTCTATCTATTGTGAGATTGATGCAGTTACTTCCCCTGATATACCGAATGATCCGTAGCCGCCGATTTGATTGGCTTATATAAAGGTCAATCTGAGACGAACCCCTATACGATGTGGTCAGATCCATTTAGCATACTGAATCTGATTTTAATGAGATTGGTACTTTAGACAACATAACATATTATATGTTTATTGACATTTAACCTCTTCTGGAAAATGCAGCTTCTAACATTTTAAGTGTCTGGGACGGTGTCTTCCATATTACGATGTTCCGCATATTACGTTGATGTTATATTTCCAGCGATTTCTTTCAGCAACTGTTGCTTCTTTTGTATCTGTTAACAAAAATGGTAACAGCAATCAATTTATTTTTTACTCTGAAATGTCGTCGCTCGATAAGCACATGAAAAAAAAAAGAAAAAAAAAGAAATGTCTGTCCTGATCAAGCAGTGTCAAAGTGTCATATATGGCTCTCAGAACAAAAGGTTCTCACGCCTATTTATACCTCTTACTTTAAGCACAAGCTGAAAGAAAATGCATTAAAATTGTATTTCCAAGATATGACCAGCTCAACTAGTTTAAAACATACAGAAGGGAAAAAAATTGTTTGTTTCCACTTACCTCTCAAAAAAAGGGTAAGAAGGTCGGCAAAACTTTTTTTCCTATATACCCTTATATTTTTAGAGAGAGAGAAAACGTGATAAATCGAATGCCAGGAAATACAATTTAGGACAAAACAAAAAATATGGTCGGTTAAGAGATCAGGATTAAGGTAAGGAAAGACGAAATTCGGAAAATGTCAGTATTTATCGTACCCGTTCGGGATTGTCCGTGCTGATACGTCTTTTTTTAAAGTAACAACAGAAAGACAGCAGACAATCTCTTTTAAACAGTAATGATTCTTGGTTTAATAGAAGCAGAAATACAATATATTTTTCACATTTTTCTAATAACTGCATTTTCACTATGCGCAAAGCACGCTTTGAGGCAACATTTCTCATTAGCTCAAACATATTTCTTCCCATCAAATAATACAGCATAGTATATAACATTAAACCAATTCAGACAGAATGTGAACGAAAGCATGAATGACAATGTTCTTCTCCAAAAAAGACAATTAATTACACAAGAAGACAAATTCTGAAATTGATGTATAGGAAAACGTACTGAATTAAATACATAAACTAACAGAAATTCGTTATTTAGGCTGCTTTCTTGTTTTTGTATTGACGGAAACCATTTCTACGAAACAAACTAAGTATGTTACACAAGAAAACAAGCGCCATAACAAACCTTACTTTCATTTGATATATATTTATTTTGTTTCGAAGTTACGAAATATTTTCCGTAAAAACAAACTTTCTGCTTTGGATCCATAATTGATTTTTAGCAATTCTAACTTATTTTTTATTATACTATCATCATATAATCTTGTTTACACATTTCAGAGCTAATCGAAACTATTTTTAGATTTGACCATAATACACCGTAACAATAAAACTCGTCATCCTGTAACTAGTGAGGCTAACGTCGAAGTTCGATAACTAGTATATTTGTTCAGTATATTCAATTAAGAGTTATGGTTCTTAATTCTTCGCCAAATGTAAACCGTCATACACACCTGTCCCGAAAGTACATGATATATCTGTCTGTCTGTCAAAATGCATTTATTTAACACATCTTTAAAATAAGGTGTACCTTAGATTTGATCACCATTATATCCATGTGTTTGTTTGTTTGTTGGAATTAACGCCCCTCCCATTTGGAGACAATGTCTACTTGAGACAGATATAGTGCTGCCACACTGAGTTACACGCCGTACACCTGTGGCATGATACCACACCCAGTCACATTATCCTGACACCAGGCCAACCAGTCCTGGAACTACCCTTACATACTAAGCGTCAAGCATGGGAGCTTCACCAGTACCATTTTTGCGATATGTCTCGCCGCTCACGGGACGGCGCCCTTACCACTCGGCCACTTAAACAGTCTCGGAGTTTGACGTCTAAAAATATTACTACAAATAGAACAACGAGGAAATTTGCTTTATCTTGTTTGATAATTTTATGTTTTCTTACCATATTTAGAATATGAATAAGGTGTGTGAAGTTAGCGCGTAGATCGTAGATCGTAGCTCAACACTATAACTAATTTTCTTTGTCGACCTGGGTCGTAGATCGTAGCTCAACCATTAAAATAAACCAATATAAATGGTTGAGCTGGGTCGTAGATCGTAGCTCAACCATTCAAATAAACCATTATAAATGGTTGAGCTGAATCGTAGATCGTAGCTCGACCACTGAAAATTTTCATGGAATGGTTGAGCTGGGTCGTAGATCGTAGCTCAACCATTCAAATAAACCAATATAAATGGTTGATTTGGATCGTAGATCGTAGCTCGACCATTGAAAATGTTCATGGAATGGTTGAGCTGGGTCGTAGATCGTAGCTCAACCATTCAAATAAACCATTATAGATGGTTGAGCTGGGTCGTAGATCGTAGCTCAACCTTTCAAATAAACCAACATAAATGGTTGAGCTGGATCGTAGATCGTAGCTCAACCATGAAATAAACCAAAATAAATGGTTGAGTGGATCGTAGATCGTAGCTCGACCATTGAAAACTTTCATGGAATGGTTGAGCTGGGTCGTAGATCGTAGCTCAACCAATGAAATAAACCAAAATAAATGGTTGAGCTGGATCGTAGATCGTAGCTCGACCACTGAAAAAGTTCATGGAATGGTTGAGCTGGGTCGTAGATTCCCGACGACTACAAAATTTCCCGACGGAAGCCTTTTCGAGACGCTATGATTTTTTCGACGGACACATATCTTTCCGACGAATGCAATTTTCCCGACGAGGACAAACTTCCCGACGAAAAAGATAACGCGACTTTTTTCCGATTATTACATTTTCCGACGAGTACAATAATCCCGAAGAAGATAAAAATATTAACAAAATACAATTTTCACAACTAATACTAAATTCCCGACATATAATTTTTCCCGACGAACAGAAAATTTTCCGACGGAAACATTTCCGACGAATGAGATATTCCAACAAGTACAAATATTTTCGAAGGAAACTCTTTTCCCGACGAAAGCATTTTTTTCGAAAATGCAATTTTCCCGACGAGTACAATAATTCCGACGAAGATAAAAATATTAACAAAATACAATTTTCACAACTAATACTAAATTCCCGACATATATTTTTTCCCGACGAACAGAAAATTTCCCGACGGAAACTTTTCCGACGAATGGATTTTACCGACAAGTACAAAGGTTTTGGACGGAAACTCTTTCCGACGAAAGCATTTTTTTTTTCCGACAAATGCAATTTTCCCGACGAGAACATATTTCCGAAGAAAAAAGTTTCCCGACAAATGTAATATTTGTTGATTATGCGACTTTTTCCTGACTAATGCAATTTTCCGAAAAGTACAATAATCCCGACAAAAAAGACAAATATATAACTAGTTTTACGACTAATACTAAACAAAAAGCGACAGATAATTTTTCCCGACAAGTTCATTTTTTCCAGACGAGTACAAAATTACCGACGACGACTAAAATACGATCTACGATCCAGATCAACCATTAATCTTGGTTTATTTCAATGATTGAGCTACGATCTACGACCCAGCTCAACCATTCCATGAACATTTTCAATGGTCGAGCTACGATCTACGACCCAGCTAAACCATTCCATCAACATTTTCAATGGTTGAGCTACGATCTACGATCCAGCTCAACCATTTATTTTGGTTTATTTCAATGGTTGAGCTACGATCTACGACCCAGATCGACAAAGAAAATTAGTTATAGTTTCGATCTACGATCTACGATCTACGCGCTAACTTCACACACCTATATGAATAACCATTCTCTGAACATACGTGTTTTCTAAAGTGCAACTTACTGCTCAAATAACCACCTTCTTAACGTCTGGAAATCCAAGTTCGCTAGTAAACTTAGGTCACTGAAACTCATGTACACCGGATGCATTAAGGAAGATATTATCAATCTCTACTATCCCAGGGTTTAGGACAATACTTATCTTCCTATTTTCAAGAACCCTCGAACCTAGGACTGTATCTCTCAATGAATTAAATGAATCATACTTTGATATTGCCATCTCTCTCTCTCTCTTATTTTCTCTCTCTTAGGAATCCGGAGGACGGGGGTTCAAACTCCAGCCGTTACATTCCAAGTTTGTTAATACCCGTATAGCTCGATTAGCGCTCAGGATATAAGAGTAGTTCCAGGACTGGTTTGCCCAGTGACAGGAAAATATGACTAATGTTGAATCATGACACTTGTCTACGACATGATATTGACGTGTACAACAGCACTATGCCTGTCTCATTGTACAAAATCCACATACGATTGAAATACTGACGGAATGACATAAAACCAAAGAAGCAAATAATATTCATGACTTATATTATGTCATTTGGAGACGATGTCTACTTGAGACAGACATAGGCTGCCACACTGCAGTACAAGCTGTAGACATGTGGCATGATACCACACCCAACTATATTATACTTACACTGGGCCAACCAATCCTGCAGCTACCCTTATATGCTGAGCGCCAAACAAAGGAGCTATAACAGTACGACGTTGGTATGTCGCGGCCGGGGATCGAACCCACGACCTCCCGCTCCCGAGGCGGACGCTCTAACCACTCGGCCACCGGGGACGGCATATGGCGCTGAGAAGTCACATGTACCCTCAAATGTACCAGTTTACACACCATGGTGGAGTGGAACAATTAAAGTTTTTTTCTTGCTCAAGGAAATTAGCGGCGACCCGACCGAAATAAAAACCATAGACCCGTTGATCTGGAGAAGTGGGTCCTATCACTGGACTGTCCCGTAAGTACAGTCATTTGACTTCCTTCAAATTTCCAGCATTTGTAGTTATGTAAATTTGTGAAGATGTAAAAAGTATAAACCTTAATCATGGTGTTTAGAAAAAAAAGCGCTAAGTAATTACTTTAAATACCTACACAATTTATCAACATTAAATGAAATCCTTTTTCCTTTGAAATCTGATCTGAGTGATATAGAAATAACGGTCAAAGATAAAAAAAAAGTAAAAAAATGACCCTACAGGATTCGAACACAAAACTCCAAGTTTCAAAGCAGTTGATAGTCTAGCCTATTATGGATGCTCTTCAACTGGAGGTTATATATTAGGATTCCGGAACTTCAGTCGATGTCGTAAGGAAGTACTTGTTCAGAAATACCGTTAATTATAAATGAATAAGCTTTAAATGCTTGATTATAAATCATATGCATTCTTGAGATTTTCTCCTAAGACATTCACAGCTAATATAGCTAATGCATTCAGGTTCAGATCACTTTCACCATCAATAAATATGATTATATTACAGCAGGTATACATACGGATGTACATTCGTAAATACTCACGTTCTTGTATACAGTTATAAACAGTCTTAACAGTCCTCTCTGTCGTCTGTTCTCCAACTTTAGAGGTATCACATCTTCTTTTTCCATTGCAATGTATTTTCATTTTTTTTTCTTCAAATCTGCATTCAAGCTGGTCTTGTTGCAACAAGTACAAAGGGGCCATAGGCATGATGCAACATCTCCTTTCTCCACCTCTAAAACGTTGATGACATGTCCGTGACCACAATCTATAAGTGTACTACCGCAGGACGTATCAGGTAAATACGTACCAGGTGAGAAGCAGAACTTCATTTCATTTGACATTATTCCTGCAAAAAGGCATTATATATTCAGTTGGCCTTATGTCATGTCTCACACACCACTCTGGGCTGGCTAGTTGGATGATTTATTTTGTGTCAGAGTAATATATATATATAGGCCACAATGACACAGTCGGATGGCTGTGTTGGTTCCATCCACTACAAAGTCATACGAAAGTCATACTCAATTGTACTGACTCCAATCTCTGGCAATTATCGTATAAGGGTAGTTTAAGAATTGATTGTCAAGATATTGTAAATAGATACGTTATCATGTCACTTGTCTGTTGCTTTTAATCACAGTGTGTCGCAGTCAGATAGATTAAAAAAAAACAGGACTGGTTGGCCCGGTGTCAGGATAAAGTGACTGGGTGTGGTTTCATGCCATATGTCTACGGCGTGATACTGCATTGTGGCAGCATTATATCTGTCTCAAGTAGACATCGTCTCCAAATGGCTGAAATACTGTCGGTGGGACGTTAAACCCAACAAACAAACAAACAAACAAAAATCTCACCTTTAATGATAAGATCAAGAATGAGGAACAATATCCAGTCCGTCCATTTTATAGACCAGGAAAATGATAGGGAGATGAACCTGCCCGTTTGATCCTAAAGATAATACACGTGAGTACAGTTATCATTAAACTTTCGTAATGCTGTAAACATGACAATACGTGCACTTACATGAATACGGAAGGAAACTATTTTAATCGGATGAGTAAAATTGCGCATCTCAACTTATAAAGCATTAAGCGGTGCACATATAACTTCTCAAACAGTGCCGCCGCAGTTTCTTCCCTTGATAAGCTGCCACTAGTAAATTTGAGTTTATTTTGTTCACTTGCAATCCTAGATTCGAGTATTTGATATCAGTTTAGTATATTTTCATTAAATTACTTACGTAATTTTGAAATAAGTTAATAAAAACAACAACAACAACAACAAAACAAAACAAAAAACACAACAAGAACATCAACAACAAAAAAAAAAGAATACTTCATAAAAATATTTAAGAGAATTTTGACTATCACGCCGATAAATATGTTAACATTGAGAACATGGCTAGTAAATGGCAACTGCTTTTCAATTGTGCGAGGAGTCCTGCACACCTAAATGTCATTTGTTACTTTCAAAATAAACATAATTTGGATTGAGTTTTTTTTTCTTCAACATTTCAGTTGAGGTCGTCTAAAAGAGCAATCAGACCTTGGATCTGCTCTGTTTGCCAATGCGCCAAAATAAGTTTATATGAGGTAGGGGTTTAATATTATCGAAATTCAAAACTTAATGAACCATATATACTGTCTAGCCTTCAGGGACTATAGTGGCTGAGGGGCTCAAATGCTATTTATTTTAAAAAATGTATTTCCTTTTCTAGACGGCAATAAGCCGTCATATGCTGAAAATCGAAATCAGGCCTTGCTAATTTGCATATTTTCCACAACATTTTTAACTTTACTTCTCCGCGCTTAGTGCGGATCCATGCAATGCGATTCTGCACTAACGAATACGAGTGGAATATGTAACACAGGCGTTTAAATCATAACCGTAACCACTTTTAGTGTGTTACTGTTTGTTAACATGTTTTCTTTTGCCATTATTTTGCACTGTAAGCATCAATTTTAAGCGTGAAAAAAATATACGTGACATTTCTTAACCAGAACAGCAACCCATCCTACGTACATGAAGATCTACTCCTGTAAAAAGAAAAAGTAGTGCTCCGTATGTATGTAATTGACATAAAGTAGTCCACACAATATTTTACATGATGGCGAGTTAGGTTCCTCCCAGGGCATTTCTTAACTTTGAAATAGATAGGCAAACATTCTACATGTAGTATCTTAAATAATCAAATACCTGGTCAATTTCTACACATACAAAACAACAGTTAGAATTCGCTAGTACAAGAGAAAGAGAATGACCTACTAAGGTATGCAGCTCTTTATGAATTAAAGGTTCATGACCTTTACTCCGGATTATTATGTTACAAACAGAACCTCTGTAGCAACAGCGAGTGGAGTTTTTGTCGTCATGTGACTGCTTAAATAACTTCAGAAACGCTGGTTTAGAATGTTAATCCCGTCGCCGTCTCTCAGCGCATTGTGTGCTTTGATGTTTTCACTTATTTTAGGTGAATGACTTAAAAAGGTATCAACGAAAACAGGGATTTAAGTAAATAATCAGAAAAAAATACGACTTGTATACACAAACGTACGAGTATTACACAACAATAAGGAGACGGACTTGCCGAGTAAATATTCAAGACTAAAACTGTAACCAGGACAAAATAACTACACTGTATCAAGCAAATAATTAAAGTTCCTGTATATGAGCAACACACATATTTGCGATCAAAGCGCACAATGCGCTGAGAACGGGGACAGGGTTAACCTGAAATAGCTATAAATTCTAAACCCAGCGTTTCTGAAGTCGTTGAAGTAATAGAGACAATGGCCATATGACAACAAAAACTCCCCCGCTGTTGCTATAGAGGTAGTTTTAAATCGCTCTCTGTTTTTTTTTACTAATAATCCGGAATAAGGGTCATAAACCTTTCATTCATAAAGTTGCATACCTAAGTAGGTCAATTCCCTTTCTGCAGTATTAGTGAACCCGATATAAAACATTCTTTCGTTGTGTTTGTGTAGAAATTGACAAGGTATTTGATTTTTTAAGATACTAAATATTTGCCTTTCTATTTAAAATTTAAGAGGAACCAACTCCCATCAGCAAAATTACGGTGGACTACTTTAGGTTAATTACATACCACCGAGCACACCTTTTGATTTAACAGGATAGACTTCATGTATGAAAAGGGCTGCTTCTGATTAAGAAAGTCACGGATATTTTGTTCATTTTAAAAGGGACTTTCAGGAAAAATAAGGAAAAAAAAACATTTTAACACACAAAAACACATTATAAGGGGTTTACATTTAGATATAAACGTCTGTGTAACATATTCCACTCGTATTCGTTAGTGCAGAATCGCATTCAGGGATCCTCACTAAAGGGGAGAGGTACAGTTAAATTTGCCGTGGTAAATAGCAATCAAAGGCCTGGTTTTTTTTTTCACACAAGAGGGCTGTACCGCTAAAATAATTGAAAAAAAAATAAGAATAAAATAAAAATACCTGAAACATTATTATTTGCAAAAAATAAATTCCAATACTTTTTTATTATAACGAATGGTAACTTAAATCGACAGAAATAAATTCACAAATTCTACTAGTAACCAAAAAACGAATTTAAGAAATTTTTTTCATTTTACGCAATACGAAAGTTTAAGAACATAATTCTATATTATCTTCGGGTCAAACAGGACAGATTCCATGCTGCCCATCCATAAAACGCAAATTTGAGCAAATTTTGAACAATTGTCGTGGGGTGCGTTGTCTGTGTCTCGAAGTCATAACTTTATCCGACATATTATCACTTCTTTCAACCAAATCCGGGTAAGAAATTTAGTTGGAGATTTAATTTTTTTTTCTCGATAGAAAAAAAACCCGTTCCCTTTTAAAAACACTGCGCCTTTTTGTTTGGATTAAATTCATTGAATCATTTTCAAAAAAAGAAAGGGTTTTGCATATTTACAAAATAATTTATTTTTGGTCGCTAACCTTTTTTTTAAAGCATAAGAGCATACAGCATCATATTTAAAAGATTGTTTATTGAAGGGGGGAATCAAACCCAGAAACCAAAGGGCTCTATCTGCGTACGCTTTGCCCTTTTAGTCATCGGGAGGGTTTATTTAAAAAAAGCCATGTTTTTTGTATGATTGAAATTTGATTTTTTATTAAAATTGTAGCAAAATTAAATATAAAGGAAATATCACAGTCACCATTTAATTTAATATCTTAAAAACAGTGTCAAATGTTCATAATGATTAATGGTATTTCACATAGAAAGGGGGTGCCTGAAAAGCATAGTGGAAACGCCCTTGATCTCACCAACGCACCCCAGATTTGATTCACGGGGGGTATAGGGTTCCTTTTCCTAACACGATTGTTTTCCCCGGGGTTCTCCTTGAGGGCATACCCCCAAACCAGAGATATCGAGAGTGATTTATATATTTTATTTTTATTCTATTCGATGTAAAATAAATAAAGTAAAGAGAATCAAGACCCTATTGAAATTACTTGGAACATTGGAACAAACGTTAATTGAAAGACAATTATTACCACACACATAGGGATCATTTTTTTGTTATCCTACATTTACAAGGCATATAATCATCCATACACCGGGTGATGTCAAATTTTGTGCAACCAAAACTAATCACCATGACAACCAAACAGTTTTGAGTATATAGCTATGTCATCCAGGGTATCAACTTCAATAATGATATACATTATATTATTGACCTAATTTTAAAAAATTGTAAATTTTTGTACTTTGACAGGGTTTTTTTAAATTTATCAGATATGTAATTTGAATCGCATTTCCACACGTTATAGGTACTTTTTTTCTAGTCCATTAACCCTAAAAAGACTACAAGAAAAACAGTGTTGTTCGCGTGGGTTAATTCACATTAATCACTTTTTTTCCATTAAGTTATCGTAAATGTTTTCATGACTCATTTTTTGCATCATCCAAGATTTTTTTTTGAGACAAAAAATGACCAATATCTGTGAAGATTATGCAAAAAAAATTGACCTCTAGGGTGTTTAAAAAATTAATTTTTAAGAATTTTACAGAGTGATCACTTGTTGACTCCCAATGACCCATCTAATTCAACCAAGCTGTCATGCAGGCAAAAAAATTTTGACCAATTTTTTATTTGAATTTAAAAATGTAGCTTTTTTGATCTTTACAAAATAATTGTTGACGCCACAAAAAGGACCCGACACTGGCATCTAAAATTCCCATTAGCACATTTTGCTCAGGTGACTAAAAGGCTAAATACTGTAAATACATACAAAATGTAAGTTAATACTTTCTTAAAAATTTTTAATATTCTATTATTATATTAAAAACTATTTTTTTTATTTTTTCTAATAAATACTGGAACAAAATTAAAAAGAACAATAAGAAATCATATTTAAAATATTTGTATATGCAAAAAATTTTTTTTGTTGTTTTTTTTTTTTACACTTAATCCGCTTGTTTATTCAGTAAATTAAAGGGAACTCGTCAAAATGATCGGGAGAAAAAAAAATTTTCGCCCCCTCGTAAATTTGGGACGTCTTTATTTCGGCAAATAAACCGGCAAGTGAGGTCAACGCAATTTTCGTAAACACAACTTTGCCCAAATCGTTTAAAAAAGAATGCGGTACCCCCGAGGCAGGTGTTTGCGGTACCACGTGACACGTTTCCGAAACAAGCGTCTCACCATTTCAGGTAGCGTTTCGTAAGTTCAGTTTATGAAGTTAGCGCATGCGAAAGAAGTGAATGTGATCCCAAGTGACATATATAATATATATTTCAAACCTTTGGGATAGTATTGCCTATGAGGGAAACTACCCATTTTTTTTTTTTTTTTTTTCTTTTAATTTTTTTTTTTTTACAGTCAGGGATATTGCTTGGGGTGACCAAGCATATTTAATAGTATTGATAGACGTTTTTCACACACAAGTTAAAAATTAAATCTTATCTGAAAATCTGTAAACGAACTGCTTTAAGCTTTAAAATTTTCCATGCATAGTTTCCCATGAATCATGTTTTTTTGATTTTCTATAGCCAATGGGTCTTTGACCTACTAGTACAAAAAAAGCAGCAGTTTGTCACTTGATTTCCACCCTCGGCGGAGAAGGAAGAGAACCAAAATTACCTTAGCCTTCAGGATCTCGTTTACGTCCGGAATCATAACAAAGCCCCTCTTCTTTTAATGAAAATATGGAAACAAAATATTCTTTTACTTTGTAAAAAAGTAAAAACGATATTACTTTCAGCAATAAACGAACGATTTACTCCCCCCCCCCCTATCTCCCTCACACACACACCGCGCGCGCACTATACTACACCAAATTAAAAACAATGAAAATAAAACTGACACAACAAACAACAAATAAACCGATTTTTTTTATTAGAAGAGAAAAAAGGGACGAAATTTTTACTTCGTTCCATTGCAATACAAGATTTTCGAGGGTGCCAAACCAAATAAAATTATAACAGAACAACTTTTTTGAATATAACTTGAACAACTCCTTCCGTTATACAAGAAAAATAAATACACATACACGAAACGGCATTGGGAACTAAAATGCTTTTCTTTCTTTTCTTTGTATGCATTATACTACTATTCATGTTCAGCTGATGGGATAGTTTTAATCTTGCTATAATTTTTCTAATTTTGTAACAATTTATTTTAGCTTATAAGGAAAATTTCAAATTGTGTTTTTCTTTTTTTATACAAATACAATGAATTCCTTGAATCTAACATTATACCATTCCAATAAACACATCTACAGTCATTTTTGAATATTTTGAAAAAAATTTTGCATTTATTGATTCTGGATAAATCCACACGCAAAAACCCCGAGTTTGTAAAAAGTTTGACCTACTGGTCCAGAATTATCTTAAATTTTTTCTCAGGTCATTCCTTCTTTCACTACATTGATCTTAACAAAGAAATTGTATTTTTTTTATTAAAAATAGACAAAAAAATATTGAACAATTCTTCAATCTAAAATTTAATGGATACCCTCCTAATTCTCCATATAAAAACTGAATTATATGTCGATAATTTAACTCTCAATATCCTTTTAAAAAAATTTCCCTGCACCTTTTATACTATCGGCTTTTAAAAACATAATACCGGGCAGGCTAAGTCAATTTAACGTAACAAAAAAAGTTATTTAAATGGTACTTCTAGTCCCGTATATTTTTAAAAAGACAACCCATAGATTGCAGACTTTAACTCCAGTGTATTTTTTGCATTTACAAAAAACGCTACTGGGAAACTATACCAAGATAAATTGAA
>CM037792.1:45384565-45407891 GCA_021229015.1 Solen grandis
TTAACATTAAAAACACTGTTCTTTCAGCGCTATCGGCGCTTTGATTTGAAAGCAACATCTGTTGATAGAATGAGGCGTAACACAATTTGGTTCACATAATGCGTCGTTGCATTATGCTTGGTGCTTGGTGATATCCTGTATGGCATGGTGCGTGCAAGTAAGCGTTAGTTTAATGTTGGATAGATTGTTAGAAAATTGTTATCGAATAGATTGGTACTTCAGGTTCTGCTCGTACGATTAGGGTCTTTATTGCCGACCCAGCATCATGCTCAGTAAAATGAACATTATGCTGGGTCGGCAGATTGTTCAATTAGCATCATGCTCGCTCAAAGAACATCATGCTCGATCAATGAGCATCATGCTGGGTTTGTATTTAAATTTGTTGAGCATGATGCTGCATCGGGCTAAAACATAATATAGACCCTTTCGTACGCGCAAAAACATTTGAGCATGATGCTCGCTGGAATAAGCATGATGCAGGGTCGGCAGATTGGTCAATGAGCATCATGCTAACTCAAAGAGCATCATGCTGGAATAAGCATGCTGGAATAAGAATGATGCAGGGTCGGCAGATTGTTCATTGAGCATCATGCTCGTTAGATAAGCATGATGCTGGGTCAGCAGATAGCCCATTGAGCATCATGCTTAAAACGAGAGCATCATGCTGGGTCGGCGAATTGTTCAATGAGCATCATGCTGGGTTGGAAGTTTGTTCATTGAGCATCATGCTCGTTAGATGAGCATCATGCTGGGTCTGCAGATTGTTCACTGAGCATGATGCTTAAAGACATGAGCATCATGCTGGGTCGGCGGATTGTTCAATGAGCATCATGCTGGGTCAGCAGATTGTCCATTTATATCATGCTTTAAAAAATGAGCATCATGCTGCTTTTTTATGCAGATGATCCAAATATAGAGCGTTGTAGGTATCAAAAAGAAACCCCGTGAACATGACAAATCAGTGAAAGGAAAATTTCTCTGTACCAATCAAATAACTCTTCAAACAAACCCTCACATTTGGCGCCTTTTGTACAGTTGCGCAAATATGAATATAGAAAGACGTATTGAATTATTACAGATTTGCTTGGCCATGTATCTCAACGGCAGTGTGAAAAATCTTTTCTTTTTGAAAAGGTCTTAATTCAGTGTAACCATACCATTTTCTAGCATTTGAAAAGCTATTATTGATGTGCTTTTCGTGACAGCAAAGAAATGCTCACGAACTCTGAAGGGTTTCCCGAATGTTAGAAAATTCTGTACATCAGACAAAAGAATCATTCGGGCGTATGTGCGATGCACAATCTTCCGCTTCGAATACACCAGATCTATAAAAGGAGCATAAGCAATTTTCTTCTCCGAGTCGAGGCAAAATATGCTACTTGTGAAAGCTTAAAATGACGAAATATACTACATAGTATGGCTACACTGTTAATTTTACTTAAATTTTAATATTTTTCGCTAAATAAAGATAATAATGTAATGGTCTAAAAAAACACAAAAAAAAAAAAAAACAAAAACACAGTGAAGGAAAAAGTTAACTTGCACACTCTGTATGGATGAATACTGACGTAAAGGAATCATATCAGGAAAACAATTATTTTGGGTGGTCACAATACTGTGCAGACACATCTTATTCATAAACCGAGTGTCCGCTATTACTGTTCGATAATCTGGATAACTGCATATTCGCATGGGCGTGGAAACTCCGCCCCCTAAAAAGCATGGGTACTTTTCTACAGAAAACTTCCTAGGCCGTTTTAAAAGAAAGTATAAGAAACTTTCGCGTTTTTATGTGTCCAGGCATATTCGCGGCGTAATACTGTTGCGGATTTGAGCAGACCGCAAATCCCGCGAAAGAAAACAAGCTAGGAACAAAATGTATTCATTGAATAGCATGACACGGCATCCTTATACACTTAACGGTTGTTTTTCTTGACAGCGGTCATTGTATATGTGTGAACAGTTTTTAGTTAATAGTTTGAGTAGGTTTTTAAAAGGAATTACTTGTATATTAGTATTAATGGTTATTTTGGGAAAGATGTCCATCGTAATTTTTACGCAACAAAAATCAAACAAAAAAAATGAGGAAATACATACATACATACATACATACATACATACACTCCGCCTCGGGAGCGGGAGGCCGTGGGTTCAATCCCCGGCCGCGACATACCAAAGTCGTAAAAAAATGGTACTGTTATAGCTCCCTTGCTTGGCGCTCAGCATATAAGGTTAGTTGCAGGACTGGTTAGCCAGGTGTCAGGATAATTTGACTGGGTGTGGTATCATGCCACATGTCTACGGCGTGATACTGTAGTGTGGCAGCACTATATCTGTCTCAAGTAGACATCGTCTCCAAATGACTGAAATACTGTCGGTGGGACGTTAAACCCAACAAACAAACATAACACAACATATTTTTATTCAGCAATAAATATACGTCAAAATTATAGCCGAATGAATACAATGGCATGTACAAGAATGTGTACCGACACCTTTTGTTAAGTATTGAATTACTCCACATTAGATCTAAGCTTTTAAAAAAAAAAAAGAAAAAAGAAAAAAAGAAAGCCGACCCACTGACCGATCGACCAATTTTTCCCAGCATGTAACCAGAAACAAGACTATTTTTTTACGCCTTATTTACAGAATGACCGGAGGGATGACGTCCAGTTGGTACCACATACTGATGAGTTGTGTAAATGTGTATATGTGTGTATTGTAATGTTGTATTGCTCTTTTTATCTTGTACATGTATTGTTACCATGTCATTGCTCTTTGTATTCATATAATATAAATTGCCAATTGGATCTAGAGAGCCTGAAGTTCATATAAGATTTGAAGGAACATTAGAATTTAGCGGGGCCTCCGTGGCCGAGAGGGTAAAGTCGCTGACCTTAGCACTCACTCAGCCCCTCACCGCGTGGGTTCGAATCCCGGCATGGTCATGCGGATTTTCATGTGAGGAAACCTTCCAGCTGGCTTGCGGTAGGTCGGTGGTTCTACCCGGATGCCTCCGTGCGTTCGGGGTCTTCCTCCACCTGTAATTAGTTGGCGTCGCTGTATGACTGAAATACTGTCGAAGCGACGATAAACCCAAGGCAAGTCTAGAATTTAGCATTGAACATATGCTTATGATGAATTATGTAAGTTCAGCAGTGAAATCACGTATGTCTCAGACATTGTATTTTGTCTATTTCCGGCTGGAAATCGTCATTCTTGTGGTATCCTGAAATATTTGTTATACATAAATCAGAATAACACGAAACGAACTTACTTATGTAATATTAAATCTATCAAACGACTATAGTTGACTTTTTTAATATGTAGATGAGCGTGTAACAATAATGCTCTACCATAATTGGTAAAATAAAAGTTGATCCCTTGATAAATGAGACCGCTATATACCATCAATATCAAATTTTCAAATTCTTCTTCAATCAAACAAAAAATTCAGAATTTAGTTTCACTGGTCATAAAAGTTGATTCCTTGAAAAATGAGGTCTGCAGATTGTTGGCTAGTTTTCTTTAGAATTTGAATCTGACTGTTGCTGAAGGTAACAAGGTTGAATAAAGTGACCCGAATTGTTTTGATTAGGTTGATGGTACCATGGTGAGCGTTCTGGGGCCACCATTGCCCTATTGTTTCATTGTCAAATATATTAAAGGCAAGGTGAGAAGCAGGAGTATAAGTTATCTTAAGTGATAGTTCTAGTTATCGCCAGTCCTTGACCAAGCGTTTGGCGCACGTTTGCAAAACAAAAATCTCACATTACCGGGATGATTAATACTTGTAAGGTTTTAGTCAAGTTTTAATATCCATGTATTGTTATTTATATACATTACCTTGACATGGCGTTAACTTATGCAAACGCTTGCAAAACAGAAATCTCATATTACAGAATGATAAATACTTATACTTTTCAATGTGTCTCACTGCTTCAATACCTGCCAATAAGAGGTTGAAATATTTAGGAATTGTAAGGTTAATATAACCCACACAATTTGATTTCATGCTCATGTACATTCCAGTGCAGTTCAAATTATATATCTTAGGATAACGTCTTAATGAATTTTGGATTAATGAATATTATATTCATGATAGTAATTACCCAATCTTACAATAAAACAAGTCTTTGGTAATAGTTCATCTGTAAAAATTATCTGTGGTCGTTATTTGTTATAGTGATGTTGCTTCTACATTAAGCAACCAAACTCAACCAATTATTTAAAAATTCTGGTAAAAATAAATCCTAGTTGCATCAACAGTTCACGTTAGAATACATGACACTTCCAATTTTACTTTTTAGTCATTTGATTTAACAATGGCTATATATCAGTGCATGTCATACTGACATTTGTTGGTATCATGTCATACTGACATTCGTTGGTACAAACACATTCTTGTCGCAATTCACTGGAACAATGATTATTCTTGGGTACTAACCCGTTCTGTCTTTTTGATTGTTGGTCCTTGTTTGCCGCAAGTATGTTCATTTTAATCTTTTAATCAGAATATATTTGTTCCCACCCCAGAGACCCCCCCCCCGGAGATTACAACACTGCTTACATTGTAATACATTGACAAATTGACAATGCACTGTAACCTCGCTGTGTATCAATTACGCGTAATCGTGGTTGTTTGCAGGTTTCATAGAAAAAAACACGTATATCTTGATCCTATGGGCCATGAATGATTTCATTTGTGAAGTAATACAAGAAAAGGGTCATATATGTCAAGGATAAATATGCTGTTAAGTGGAAATGTACACCTCAATACAAAATGAGGCGTTATATAATTCTCCCCAAAATGACTTGCATATTCAAATTTACAAAAAAATATAATTTTCGAGATATAAGCAGTTAAATGCACTTGGTGTAACACAATTTTCGTTTTTCTGCCATAACTCAAATGATTCAACCCCGATCTTCAAAAACTAAATATCATTTGAAAAGTCATTCAAAACGATACAAATTATACCATAGTGTCTCGATAGAATATTTATAGTTTTTGAGATATTTAAGGCCGAATATTCTTTTGGGACACTAATCCCTACTTGACCTGTTGGTAGGCTTCGTCCTATAAACTGGTATGATTCGTCTTGGTACGCATTTGCAAGCGTATGCTTCGTCTTACATTCTGCACAGAGAATGTTAGAGTCATCTAGAGTTGATTTTTTTGACAAGTGTTATCATATTTGCAAATTAATTATATTTATATATCTTTGCATTTTGTAGGAGTCATTTTAAGAACTGCAATCAGTTGCCATTTATTAATAAATATGTAGATTTTCTAAAGGGAAATAATAAATAAACAATTAAATTCACTCTTATTCAATACTTCGGCAAAAGTCATTTGACGTCCCAGAAAAGGTGCCAAACGTAGCGTCATCTTTTGACGTTGTTTTGTATTACGTTGACATCGTTCATAACAATAACAATATAGCGAATATTCAAATGTCTATCATGTAGAACTTGCTAACAATTCGAAATATTGAACAAGAGAGAATCAAATTGTTATTTGCCATTTATATACAATTGTCTTGTACTTCTTATATTCTAGAAAGCAGAAAGCATTTAGCACTATACACTTATTAAAGAAAATGTGACAATCTTATCTGCATGCAAACCCTAATGGGTTTGTACTGTTTTTCATTAGGCTTTACCATTTCTTGATTTTTTTTGTGAAATTAGCACAGCGATATACATTAAAACTTGATAATAAAGTTTCATGATACGTAGTGTAAGATCTTATTTTCCCCAGATCATGGAAAAATAAGATAATATCCTTCACATTTTCGAATGTGACACATGGGATTGACCGAAAATGGGGAACACATATTTTTCACAGATTATGTCGAAACTGAAAGATACAACATCAATAATAATGTTGTTGTCCTTGTCGTTGTATGCAATGGCGTATCAAGATATTGTAGTAAACTGTAGATTAAATGGGCACGTTAATATGTTAATGAATTGGAACAACAACGACAATAACCCTAACTAAACATTCAGCAACTATCTATAAAGCAACCAATTGAAAAGAAAAAACAAAGACGATTATCACAACTTCGCTCACAACATCCATTCTTACAACGTCAAGGTATATAACCAGCATTCAAAAGGCTTTCATATTTATTTTTCTGTTTTTTTTTTTTATTGTTTTTGCTACAGTCATTAAAAAATATGAACAACTGAGGTATGTACGAAGCCCCGTATAATAAACGAAAATTCTTGGAACGGTTCTAGTTGCATCGGCTCCTCTAATTGGTCAATCGATATCGCGCGCTTTTAAGCTTGTTGTGTGGTGTATGCTGGTTGTGCCGATGCTATAATAGCGAGCATCATGCTCATTGAACAATGATGCTAATCTTACGAGCATGATGCTCAGCTCAATGAACAAACTGCCGACCCAGCATGATGCTCAATGAACAAACTGCCGACCCAGCATGATGCTCATTGACCAATCCGCCGACCCAGCGTGATGCTCATCTAACGAGCATGATGCTCAGTGAACAATCTGCCTATCAAGCATGATGCTCATCTAACGAGCATGATGCTCATCATGCCGATCCAGCATGATGCTCATGTCTTTAAGCAAGATGCTCAGTGAACAATCTGCCGACCCAGCATGATGCTCATCTTACGAGCATGATGCTCAGTGAACAATCTGCCGACCCAGCATAATGCTCATGTCTTTTAGCATGATTCTCAATTGGCTGTAAGCCGACACAGCATGATGCTCATGTCTTTGAGCAAGATGCTAAGTGAACAATCTGCCGACCCAGCATAATGCTCATGTCTTTTAGCATGATGCTCAATGGGCTATAAGCCGACCAAGATTGATGCTCATGTCTTTAAGCAAGATGCTCAGTGAACAATCTGCCGACCCAGCATGATGCTCATCTAACGAGCATGATGCTCAGTGAACAATCTGCCGACCCAGATTGATGCCCATTCACCTATCCGCCGACCCAGCATGATGCTCATGTCTTTAAGCATGATGCTCATTGGACAATCTTTCGATCCAGCATGATGCTCATCATACGAGCATGATGCTCAATGAACAAACTGCCGACCAAACATGATGCTCATTGAACAATCCGCCGACCCAGAATGATGCTCGCGTTTTAAGCATGATGCTCACTGAACAATTTGCCGACCCAGCATGATGTTGATTTGACGAGCATGATACTCATTGGGCTATCTGCGACCCAGCATGATTCTCATCTAACGAACCTTATGCTCAATGGGCTATCTGCCGACCCAGCATGATGCTAATCTAACGAGCATGATGTACATTGACCAGTCTGCCGACCCTGCATCGTGCTCATTCCAGCGAGCATCATGCTCAACTGTTTTTGCTATTTTTTTGAGCAAGCATGATGCTCATTGAACAATCTGCCGACCCAGCATTGCTTTTACGAGCTACAATTAAAATTTTGACCATGATGCTCATCTAAGGAGCATGATGCTTAATGAACAATCTTCCGACCCAGCATGATGGTCATTGACCAATCTGCCGACCCTGCATTGTGCTTATTCAAGCGAGCATCATGCTCAAATGTTTTTGCGCGTACGAAAGGGTCTTTATTATGTTTTAGCCCGATGCAGCATGATGCTTAAGAAATAAAAATGTCGACCCATCATGATGCTCATTGAACAAATGAATGATCAAACGTTTACTTATCACTATGCAAAACAAGTTTGAGTGCATCCATCGTATTTTATTCAAGTAATGCTCTTAACGAATATGCGATATCCAGGATACGAAGGGGGTCTGAAGGTTTCAAATCCGACATGTGTTTTTCATCATTTTGACATGTTCTTTGTGTAGTTGAATTAATTTGAACGTTTATACATGTGTTAACATATTTCTGTCGAAAGATCGAGGTTTTAGGAATGTATATACAAAGGGAACAAGCTGACCTCTTTTTCGGAGGGATAATTTCGATTTTTAAGTGGAACAATTAAAACTTACAGTATTCATCAGCTGTTTAGTGACCTTAAAGTTTAGACTGGAAATTCTGGTGAAGACAAAATAGTCAGCGGCCGAAAAAGAATGAAATGTGATACACATAAAAGAGCAACATTCAAGACATTTTCTTCAAGACAAAGTTGGCTAACATCACTTCGTCGGAATTTACTTGACAGTGCTGTGACATGATGCTCTCTTAGATATTTTTTTTTGGTTAAATTAAAAAAAAAGAGTAAAAAAACATCATTTTATGACAAATTAATCTTAATTAAAAACACTTGATCTTAGGTTATACATTAGCAGTGAGCTAGGGTTTACCAGTATGAACCGGGTACAACCGTAACTGTGCAGGTTTGAGATATATAGGATGTTTGTTTGTTTTGAGTAGATATGGAATATACCTCACCGAAACAGAGCTGGATCCAGGAGTGCAGGTTATTTTTTAAAAAATGTAGGTAGTGACAATACAAGCGGCTTGTCACTTTGCCGGGGCCTTGCCCGCCCTTGAATCCGCCACTGCGAAAAGTAATTTAAGATATTATATCAATTAGAAGTGAGATATAGTCCATATCTACGAAAAACAAACACATTTATTTTTATTTCGTGGAAACAACAACGGTGGTGCTCGAATAATTGAAATGGGGTAGTTTGAATTCAATTTCCCCCATCCGGGAATTTGAAAACGTTTTATATTCCCGGTTGTGGCATATTGAAAACGCACTGAGACCCCCACCACTCCTTTTTTTGTTAAATGTCTTACCCAGGAATTTACGAACAAAATACCCTAAATAAATTTGAAAACGTTTCCAAATCCTCATATCCAACATCATAAAAATGCAATTAACGAATATCAAGTATTAATAGACACATCGATATTCTAACGACACATTTAAATATAAATTAAAAAATAAGATAATTTTCATCGATTTTGCGGAGGGTTTTTATATACAAAAATTAATCCCAACTAAAATATGTTCTTTATAAAGATTTCACGTTTACTAAAATATATCCACGTATAAAGATACAGTGTACCCACGAAATTCCCTCAATACATAATAGACGGAATTTAATGTCAACGAAAATTAATGATTTTACAATAAGTCTTACCCTAATGTAATGAACTTATAATGATCGGTTTTGAATGTAACATATACTTGATCAAACTCCGTGCAACGGTTACGTCACGCTACGCCTCTTTAACCACTGTCACCAAGCAAGTCACGTGATGATAGTTGAAACCATGTGACCAACACTCATAATTCTATAAATTGATTTTATTTTATTTTTTACTTTTCTCATAATCATGAATGTTATTTTCGTGAAATATAACGAAACTGATATGATATATACAAAACTTAAGCTAAAAGTGATAAAAGTAATTCCGGCCTGTATCAGCCGAATCTACTTGTGGTGGCAGTGGTTATCGACAACTGTAAAGGGAGGTAACTACTGCGGCGGAGTTTGATACTTTACCCGAGTGGAATAACCATTCTAAGCTGCTTTGCGAATATCCGGTTATTTTCTAGATGGCGCATCATTTCGAACTACTGACCACTTGTAAATACATTTTCCATGTTCTATTTATAGAAAAATGACCTTTAGAGATTCGTAGATATCCGTTACTTCCGTTAAACTACTCTTACAACGGGTCGTGCGTGCTTCTACGAGCGGTTTGCGTGCAAAAAAATGGCCAAGTAGTAAGATACACGCACGTGAAACGTACTTTTTTTGGTGGACGCAAACACGACGCAAAGCACGCAGCCCGAAAACTGGCCGGCCAGTTTTTCGCTACGACCTCTCTGCGACAATTCGAACGCCTGGAGCACGCTCGTAGCACGCAAGACAAAAGTACTGATTAAGTGCGCTAGGCGTGCGTGTAACGCAGGAACAGCATGCAGAATTTCCGGGGTATTTTACCACGAAGACGTACTTACCACGCAAGAGACTCGTACGTTCAATTTGCTTTCAATGTACGTGTTAACAAAAAAGGGGGTGACCGCACTTCCTCTGTGCGTTTGTCTTACTTCAAAAGTACGTGGCGAGTACTTCTACCGTACTTGTGAAGTGCGTCACATTAAGACGACACACGTGACCAGCACGATAAAATTGGGTCACAAGTAATTGCTCTCAGTTCAAAATCGCCTTCGGCAGTGTGCACAATGGCTCCAAAGACAAAAGTAGCTAGCAGAAAAGGGAAGAAGAGCAAAGATGATGAAACAGGAGAAGGAAGGAGAAGGGAAGAGAGGGAAAGACAAGCAGCTGAAGAGGAGAGAGAAGGAGAAAGGGCTGAAGGAGGAGAAAAGGTTCAGGTGTGCAGTCAGATGCGGAAAGCACCACAAGTGCCACATGGAAGCAGAACACGTCACGATACGATTTCAGTAGTGAGGAGGAGGCTAGACTCGTTGAGTTTTTTTAACATTACGTCACGATCTTCGGCCTCCTCTAGCATAAACAGCTGTAGAAGTCGATGGCGCATCCTTCTTGGAATCCAAAACAGTGAATGATGAAGAGACTCGGTGCTCCCTTTTATATTATTTTGGTTATCCGTGCGTTCCAGCAATTTGACGCACGAGTGTCGTGCTTAATACTTCCGTGCTCATTACGTTTCTCTTACGTTTCTCTTACTTCGTAAGTACGATTTCTGAAAACGTACGCTTCACTTGCAATACACGTACGATTATCTCACTCACTGTGTGCGACACAAGTACAGATCGTACGTGCTCCTTACTTCTTCCTACTTCCAAAAAGGCGCACAGACCACTTGCAGGCCCCACGTTTAGAGCACGACACACCTACTCATAAAGTACTTACTACTTACGTCCGCTGCGATTTAATTTTCATCCTGCGACAACGCTACGCCTGACAAGAACTCCGAGGACGCACGATCTCTAAGCACGCACGACGGGTTGTAAGAGAGCCATTATTCATTTACGATTATTGCCGGGAAATACCAAAATACCGCTTAAGCGTCTCGGTCACAGCCATCATAATTTGCGTATATAATAATATCGCGTATTGAAGATACATGTTTATCAACTGATGAGCTAAATGTTTTATTAAAATACAAGGATTCTTTATGTACATTGTTGTTATTTTATTTTGTGCAATTTAAGACATTTAAAGGAAGACACAATAGCTCATTAGAGAGTGTCCGCTTTGCGTTCGGGAGGAATGGGGTTCTTATCCCAGCCGGGGCACTTCCGATGACCGCGTCAAACCACAGACTGGCAGTCTGCAAAATGGGGTTGCTATGGGAACTCGGAGTACTCAGTACTGGTTCTACCAAGGAACTTGTTTCCCGAGTATCGGTGCTATACACTGGGCACGTAAAAGAACCAAGCTAGGGTATCGGACTCCCTTGTAATCCAGCTACTGTTCTCCCGATGCTGTCTCTTCAGCAAAAAAAACAACAAAAAAACACACACACACACACACACACACACACGGGACACACACGTGGGAAATCCTTGACCGTAAAGTCTAAAATATGGCCACGATAATCAGAAAATGCTTGCTAGCCATTACAATAAAGGAAAAAAGAAAAAGAGGTATTTATTTTTTATTATAAGTTATTTCCTTCAGCCTCGGGCAACAGTTCAAATGTCATCACCGACAACGAGGGATACTGTATACTGTAGGCACTGTATTTAGTACATTTTCCGTGTAAAATGTATAATGATGATAAATACTGATTTGCATATTTTTAGATTCCTCGACAAAAAGGTGTTATTCCTGAACCCAGCGGACTCCTTACTTTTCTTCTAGACCTCGCTTTCAGGGATGAGAAACTTTACAAGTTAGAGTTCCTCACAGACTACTACGAAAGACAAGGATTATTCAGGTATGACATGAAAGTGTATCTATTCAACACGAAACTCACACAAACTGCAATCAATAAACTAGAAAAAGGTGCGGAGGAATACCTGAAGGATTTGCCACTGAAGGACACTTTCCTGGGATCCTCCAGCAGGAGTCCGGAGGTGCGCCGAGCCATTGCCACCGTGTTCCGGAAAGCAACCCTGGAGGAGAGCGGGGACCTGATTATTCGAGACACACTTGATGTCTGCGATAGAATGGGAAAAGAGGCTGAATTAGGTAGTTGCTTTTAAGATTTTTTTTTCTGATGATGTGATGTGTCGCAGTATTTCAGTCACGTGGTGGTGTTCAGCTCATTCCAGGTTGAGGAAGACCTCGAGTGCACAGAAACCCCGGGTAGAACCATTGACTTACAGCACGCTAGCTAGAAGGCTTCCTCACATGAAAAACTGACCCTGCCTGAGTTTGAGCGGGCTGAGTGATATTAGTCAACGACTTTACCTGCTCGGTCACGAAGATCTCTCATACTTTTATCTTTAAAGCAACTCTAAAAATACTCAGCGTTTTACTATTCGACCTTTAGGCTTTTCTACTCAAAAGAGCTAAAATCCTACTCCACAGTTAAAAATACATATGCAATCTCAAATGCAGGAGATCTCGCATATGTTTGCCATGTGAGTCGAAAAATAGTAGTTCTCAGATAAATCACAGGTAATCAAAAGCGAGACTTGTAGTACATATCATGGTCACGTCGTAACTCAGTGTGGCAGTGATTGATGCGGATTCAATTCAAGCTTGACTTATATGATGCGGTTTATATGAAGGTTCGTGTCAGATTTTAGTCAAATTGAAATGCATTTTGTAAATTTGTGGGAAAAAGTAGTACTAGAACACATTGTAAATGACAACTGTAATGTTAAAAATCAGTGTGCAGAAATATATCATGCCTGGATTGCCAAGTCAATACTTTCGAGAGATAAAAGAATATAGCATTCTGCAAAAACAATGCTCATATTTTGATACCAAACATTATTTATGCAGTCTTAAATATCCCTACTTCATCCTACTCGCCCGTCTAATCACATCCAATTTCATTAACATTACGTGTATACAAGTTAGATGCGGCTGTACTGAGGTAATCCATCCATCATTAAATTGTGATCATGGTCCATTAAGCGATCATGCTTTCTTTACAGTAAATGCAAGCCTTTTTAGACTTAGAGCAAAAGAGCCTATAGCTCCAAGTCCAATGGATGCTTGTAGCTGCACTGATTTTTTGTTTAAGCATTTGAAGGATCATGATTATACATTAATGATGGATGGATTACTTTAATAACATTTATTGATAGTTCTAGGTGCAACTTGGTATACGTTTAAACATACAATGCTCTTTACTTATACAAAACATTACATATGCAAACTCCTCGCAACTTGGTATTTAGGTGAAAATTACATTGTTGTGTAGGACAGGCCGTGAACATGACCCAGTGGACATTACGGTTCGCGCTGGACGTTGTGGGACACATGCTGCTGCAGCTGGACCTTAACGCCCTGGAAGGGAGACAGGAGCAGCTGATCGAGTGTCTTTTGACCATACAGCACAGGTACAGGTTAACCCGAGATAACGGTCACATATAAGAAGCAGGCAGCATGGGCATTAAAATTTTCAATTTTAAGATCAGAAAACATGTTCATATTTCTACTGATACTGATTCATACTGATCTCTCGGCTCCATGGTTGGACCAGTACTTTGCGCCTGGTAAGGTCATGAAATATCCGTTTCTACCCCACAACCTAAAAAAAGGGGGGGTGGGGGGTAATGTGTCTGTATAACCAATTTGTAACAAAACTGATTTTTTTCATGTCTTCCCCACGCATTTTACTTATGAATAAAATGTATGTAGTATGAAAATGAATGTTACATATATGATTAGACATATCTTTACAGATGCTATGCTCTCGGTGAAATTACAGCTGATAGTGAGGAGTTTAGGAAAGCGAGTGACAATTTTGAAAAGCTGACGTCGGCCATATTGTCAGACGCTCTTCAAATTGAAAATCAGAAAACTGAAAATCGACTGGTTGACAAACTTCACGAGGCTTGCGGGTTCGAACATGTATGTTATGAATCTTTCAGTAATACTCAGAACAGGAAAAGCGCAATGTCGTTAAGTAAAACATATGCAATAAATGATAGTACACATGTAGCTATTTTCTAATGACATTTATATAATAGATGTCTTATTAATATTATGCAATTATTAAGTAACATTCTCTGAGGAAACATTAAAGCCCCTATCACATTACGACCAATTACGAACTGTAAAGACAACATTCGACCTCTAGTCTTTAAGGGACCTTAAATAGTCGCTCGACTTGCCAGCAAGGTCTCTCTTGGTGACAATCGGTACAGGTCACGTAACCGAATTCAGATACATGTAATCTGAGTTATTTTAGCATACACAAAAACCTGCCTGGGACTAAAATGGTCGCTACCGGTCTCCCGTCTTACGACCGTCGTCGTATCGACAGTTTCAGTTGTGTGTGACGTCAGTCACACCAACTATAGTACTACGTTTTCAACTCCCGTTCTTCTAAATTTAAAACCGAATAACCTCTCAGAAGTGTAAGTATATATCTCTACAATATAAGTATACTATAATTAAGCAAAAATGCTCTAAAGTCAATGCTGTGTCAAAAATAAAAACTACAAAAATCGCCTGTGGCATGTAAACATTATAGGATTTATTTCTCTGTGCTGATGTAACTGCAATCGAATGATGTAACTGTTTTTATCACGTGATCACTTTTACCAAGCGCACGAATATAATTTCTTTAGACGCAAAAGTGGCTCGCAAATAAATTTGATCGTAAACTTGATAGTAAATGTGTAGCGTTCGGTCATTTTAGACTGTGAAGTCCAAAACAAATCATTGTTACTAATCACATCAATCTATCGACCTCAGATATCTCTAAGGGTTATTTCTTACACTAAAAAAATGACCGAAACCTGTATAGCTACCATCCGAAATGAGTTCCTGGCCTCTGACCTATGCAGAAAATTCGCATAATTACTTCAATGTATAATTAGAGTCTGTTGTAGATAAGGTATTGCATGAATGCAAATCAAAGGTCTGATGGCGCTGAGAGAACCGGAATGCCGCATTTCTTTTATTTATCAAAGTGAATTTAATTATTGGTGATCGACTTGCAGCTCTTTAAACACTCTTTCATTTGAGACACACAACTTCAGTGCCTTCAGCGTTTTGATTCCTTATCTTCAGCAGCTGCTTGCGATCTTTAGATTCTCCGACTAAGTATTGATCGCAAAAAATCGTGCGATTGTCTCCCGACAAGCTGCTATTAGTCGTACGATTATCAACAACCTGCTGCAACCTGTGATAAGATAGATTGAGGAATTACTGTCGTGCGACGGTCACACGAGAAATTAAGACCTCTTTACGACAGCGACCGGTTTAGTCGAAGGCAGGTTCATTTTTTCAAATGTTTTAAATATGAGGAAATTAGAATAAGTTATCTCTTCAACTGGTACAATGGTCAATGACACCATATTCCATTTTATAATTTATTTAAAATGACAATGGAAATAAAGTTACACATTTAGCTATATATGTATAAAAGTGAATGGATGCCATTGAAAATAACCAGTAAGGTGGCAAAACTACTACATGTTTTGTTATTCTCGTATGTTGTGTTTTGGGCTGGAGGACAAACATCTTGAATTGATGGTCGGCAAAGTGTATCTTAGAGTGACTGATTCACAATATTTTGACAGTCGGAGGTAACTGTCAAGTTTTCAGGTCGCATGTGTTTTTAGCTGTCAATATTCTCAAACAGCTTTTTTTCCGTATAATCATCACGTATACACGTGACATATAACTTGTATATATGCAGAATTACTTCATCACTCCGCGTCGCGCTCGTGTAGTCTGTATGCATATGTGTTGAACCAAAACACCTTTATTAAATGTATTTGATGCAACTTACTTTGATTGAAAATAAATATTATTTACTGTTATGTTGATAATGTATAGGGAAACCACACATTAAATCGTTGTTTTCAGCTATTGCTTAGAACTATTTTATTGGTGTTTCATGTCAGATCCTATATTTATGCACCAGGCACGAGATAACATGAAGCTGTTCTTGATGGCGGGATCTGAAACAACAGCGTCAACTATCCCGGTGGTCTTCAGCTTGCTGACGTCTCATCCGAACGTGCAGGTATGTAACCACTTGCACTCTAAGCATGAGGGGAGGTTACCAACGTCTAGGATGATGAATGGTGTGACAATTTACAAACGACTTCTCTCCCTTTGTTTTCAGGTTATAATGTCTTTTGGTATATCAGTCATATAGCAACGTCCATATAATCACAGGACCACTAATGCACGAACACATCCGGGTAATTATGAGATCAAAGGAATACTCTTTAAAAGAAATATGATAACGCTAGACAGACTCTTGTTTGTAATATACAGTGCTTAGAAAATCAAGGGAGGGCATTGTCGAAAGGAAGGGTTTCGGCCTTTATCATACATGTAAAATATATACAAGGAAATAACAAGCTCAAAGTTCTTGAAAATAATTAAGTACGATTTCCGGTTCAAACTCAAATATTATATTTAAACCCCTATTAATGTAATGGCTAAAGTTTGAGTTTGAGCAGGAACATAATACTTCAGTATATTTGCCATTTCCGAGAACATGCTTCCTTGGGATTAAACAGGATGACAACACAAAGGTCCAGGTGGAAGAGATTTACAAGCACTGCTCGTGAACTAAAGATCATTACAAAAACTCATCGCTCTGGATCAAACAATATGTTTAAAATGATGATGAGTTGATCAAATTTAAAAAGAAAAAAAAAAGGAAAACAACAACAAACAAAATAAACTAACATATTTTGCAGGAGGAACTACGCCAAGAAGCAGACGAAAATATGGAGGCTTTGTTGAAGAACCCTGGCATGGACCTGCCAAAAATCGAGGCTTTTCTGAGGGAAGTGTTACGAGTGTATCCGATTGCACCGTTTATTAGCCGCCATTCCCACGAAAACGTTAATGTTGGTGACGTAACATTAGAACCTAATGTAAGTATGTGAGAAGCAGACGACACGTCTTAGTTACAGTAGACATTCATATTGTGTTAAATTGTCTGTTTTACTGGCAAAAATAAACAGAAGCTCTGATTTGTAACACATTCGTGTCTATTTAATTTATGTTTAAAAAGAAAAGGGAATTTCAAGGGTTGTTCAATGTCAGTTTTTGTTTCAATGTTCATGAAAAAGATAATATATATATAAAAAAACATTAGGCTAACACAATGTACAAATATTTTCTGTAAAATAACAGTTAAACGCATTGAAAATGTTGATCAAATTACGCAATTTAGTAATTTGGATGGATGTCAAAATACTCTCATCGCTTACATTTTGCATTAGCGAGTATTCCCTAAGACTGTCTGTTATAGGAAATAATTTGTATTAGAAAAACCGCAAGCGAATCACAATTTGTTTATCTGCTACGTCATCAATTTATGTACTCGTGATTCGTTAATTGAGACATACGGAAGGTATGTGGAAAATGTCAGAAAATTAACGAAGATATGCTGAATATACAAATTAGTTAATTTTGTAAACAAGTGAAAGATCTTAAGTAAAATATTATTTCTTATTTATGCACTGTAGTAACACTGTTGTCAACGAGTATGTACAGATTGCATCTTGTAACAGTTATGTAGCAAACACATTGCTTTTTTAAGAATAAAAACAACACACACAAAAAAAAAAAAAAAAAAAAAAAAATCACAAAAACACATAATCTCATTGAACATAGTGACACCGTTTGAACATTTACAACGTTGGCATTATTAATGACTACATGTATTTCATTTTGGACAAAATCTAAAATTTTAGTTACTCATAAAAAAAATGACATTAAAAAGTTCAGATTTTGATTTTGATATTGAATCAAATCACGCAAATGAATTTCATCAAAATAGACTAGTTTCAATCGTTAAGAAAATCAAAATGATTACGAAGCGATACTTTGGGAAAAAATAAAAATACAGGTAAAGTGTGTGTAATATAAAAACGCCTAGAAGTTACAACAAAATGGTAGAAGGCGTTGGACCTGAGCAGCTCTGATAATTGAAACGTTTTTAGCAAAATATGTTACATTTGGCAGCAGTCTACTGGATTGTTTTTATCCATCGTCGTATGGATACAGAAAATACATCTTCGTTCGGTTTTCTGAATTCAGAAGTTTCGGTTTGCAGAGGTAAAGTTAACATAGAATAAAGAACAACTGATTCGGGACCGGAAGAAAAGTACGGTTTTCAGAGACTTTCGGTTTTGGTAGGTTATTTGCATTAAAATTAAGTACCACTATTTTATGTTAAAATGCCTTTTTGTCGTTTCAGACCGACATCATAGCATTTACATGGGGAATACATCGATCTCAAACTCAGTGGAACCAGTCGAAAAGCGTTTGTCCATTCAGATTCCTTGCACCTAATGAGCGACATTCCAGCTCCCTATACATTCCGTTTGGAGCCGGGTCCAGGATTTGTATTGGACAGCATTTAGCGATGCTAGAGCTCAAACTCTTCACAGCCATTGTACTGAATCGATTCAATGTGGTTAGGATGCCAGAAACAGCGGCGCTCAAGTTTGTGGTTGACTGGGCCCACGCTGTGGTGCACCCGGATCAGGATATGCTCTTTAAGTTGGAGTCCATAAAATAGCAGTTGTGTGTAAACACTTATTTAGAATAATGTGTCGTAAATGTACATTGTATAGTTAAAATTTCTCATTTCTCTCAGCTTAAGTTTTCTTAACGTAGATATAATATTTGTAATGGACAGTTCTTTGATATTCGCCGAGTGAACTTTGTTGGGCCCCGTCCTTGTCATCTTTCTTTTACTAATTTTTCTACTAATGTACCAGTCTAAATAAAATATATGCACTATTCTGTTTTAATGCAAATTCATATTATTGTTGGACAATACACATTTAACAATAAAATGTTCAATTAAAATGTACGGATAGATGAGTTCATGTCATTGTTATTAATCTAAAAGACTTAACTCTTCCAGTATTAAAGATAGTTTTGCAGTAATGCATTTTTATTATATGACAGCCCCCCCCTCTCTCTCTCTCTCTGTCAGAGACACGTATCCCAGTGATACATTCATAAAGTGATGATAATTTTGTGTTGTGGGGAAAGGGCTCGTCAAACCTGAACAAACGATGAGTACAGTATATTTGGAGCTATTGACAAGTAAGACATTCAGTTGTATCCGATTATTTATTCCTCAACCTGTCCATATAATAACTGTAATTCATTTTAATAGTATTTTCATTAAAAATATACAAACAAGCTGTAATATAACTTCACAGACCACCGGCGATTTGTATTGACTTACAAAATTGATTTCATTGTTCAATATAAGCGTTTTGCTTCATCGTTACTTCAAGTACGTAATACAAAATAGCAAAAGTACACTGAAGTAGGTGAAAAATGATAACTAGAACCGCAAAGCGGCATCTTGGTTTTCGCTTTTAATTTGACTTGTAAGAGTTTTGGCTTCAACTGTAGACATAATTGATTGATATTAACTTTATTCGAATATTATTAACATATAAAAGTCAAATAGAAAGTTTGAAAAAAGAAGATACTTAATACAAAACAATCGTGTATTATATTACAAAGGGATATCTCCTGACGTTATTTGATGATAACAGCCTTAATCGAATTTGATCGAGAGAGTGTGGTAAAAAAAAATGAAAATATAAAGTTTGAAGATAAGAAATGAACTACGATATTTTTTTCTTCTTTTTTTTTTAATATTCATGGGGGAAAAACTCAATATATAATATGCTGATAACATTTGTTAACTTTCTTGCCCGAATTTAGGAAAGAACACTGTGGTTAAGTTTAAAAGTGATTGCTTAGAGAATGAACAAGCAAGAAATTTGGATCTATTTTGAGCTGAAGAAAATGGCAATTATCGTTATATAACCTTGACCAATGAAAATACTGTTTAATTTTTGATTTCTGAGAATTTGTGTATCATAAAACTATACAACCAGAGTAGAAAATGATGAAGCTTGAACAAAAAGACAAAAAAAAAAAAGACACACACTTAAAACTTATGTTTTTGAAATTGTAATTCATCCAATTAGTGACGTTTGCCGCATGCTGTTGACAAACAATACATACCCTTAACTCGCTTACCCAAATATTCTCTGTATATATGTTTAGCAAATTAAATAATGCAAATATAATTCAGGTAACATACTGATTTACGATTTTTCGATAAAGGATCAAACTTTGGACTGTTTTAAATTGATCAAATGAAGTCCGATCTTCAAAACCTAAACATCATTAGAACGATCTCTTCACGAACTAAAACTTTTGTTCATATACTTTCTATAAAATATTTTTAGATTTGAAGCTATTTTGTGCCGATAAAAATAACAATAATCGGTATTATGACCTTGACCTTTGCATATTTTCATCGTTATTTACTATGAGTTTATTTGTATTATTAAATGCATAAACAGTGAAAAAATGATAAGAGTGAACAAAAAAAGTCAGTGCTGCAAAAAAGAGGAAACATTCGGATTTACAATTGTTTGATAAAAAGATTAAACTTTGGACTGTGGTCATTTGATCAAATGAAGTCCGATCTTCAAAAGCTAAACACCAGTGGAAAGATCTCTTCACAAACTAAAACTTTTGTTCATATACTTTTTTTTTTTTAAATATTTTTAGATTTGGAGCTATTTTATGCCGATAAAAATAACAATAATTGGTATATGACTTTGACCTTTGCCTATTATGCTTGATTTTTTTCTATGATTTTATTTGTTTTATAAAAATGCATAAACAGTGAAAAAATGATGAAGATTGAACAAAAAATAAAGTCAGGAGCAGCAAAAAAGAGGAAACATATGGATATACAATTGTTTGATAAGAGGATCAAACTTTGGACTGTGGTAATTTGATCAAATGAAGTCCGATCTTCAAAAACTAAACACCAATGGAAAGATCTCTTCACAGACTAAAACTTTTGTTCATATACTTTCTATAAAATATTTTTAGATTTGGAGCTATTTTATGCCGATAAAAACAATAATAATTGGTATATGACCTTGACCTTTGCATATTATGCTTGATTTTTTTCTATGAATTTATTTGTTTTATAAAAATGCATAAACAGTGAAATAATGATGAAGATTGAACAAAAAATAAAGTCAGGAGCAGCAAAAAAGAGGAAACATATGGATATACCATTGTATGATAAGAGGATCAAACTTTGGACTGTGGTCATTTGATCAAATGAAGTCCGATCTTCAAAAACTAAACATTAATGGAAAGATCTCTTCACAGACTAAAACTTTTGTTCATTAAATTTCTATAAAATATTTTTAGTTTTGGAGCTATTTTATGCCGATATAAATAATAATAAATGGTATATGACCTTGACCTTTGCATATTATGGGTGATTTTTTTTCTATGATTTTATTTGTTTTATAAAAATGCATAAACAGTGAAAAAATGATGAAGATTGAATAAAAAATAAAGTCAGGAGCTGCAAATAACCTTAAAAGTCATGCTTTGAAAATGTTGATTTTTCGAAAATAATGGAAAAGTTTGACCGCATACTGTGGACAAACCATGCATTTCTCAAAATCGCCATACCATATATTTTGTGCGTTTATGTCTTGCAAATCATATGCAACAAACAAAATTCTCCTATCTCATCTCTGAATAAAATGGATAGGTTTTTGGTAGACCTACCCTTTTTTCACAGTTTTTGCGAGATTCGAACTTTCAACCTCCTGTAGCACAAAAGTTTTATATACGCAAATTTTTGGAACCTATCATATTTTTTGGGGCTATTTACAAGGAACATTATGCCAAAACCGCATTTGAATTGGACCTCAAATAATTGAGATATTGCTTATTAAACATTTTCATATAAAACGCCCCCTGGCGTGAAAATCAAAACAAAAATGAAAATTTTCTCGACGTTAGGATCATCTTCAAGTACGTGATTATTACTGATAAAAGTTTCATAGATGTGGCTTTTCTCACCTTGGAGCTATGCCGTTCACAAAAAAGGGTTAGAAAAAAAAAAAGAAACTAGAACCGCAAAGCGGCATCTTGGTTTTCGCTTTTAACTTGACTAGTAACAGTACTGGTTTCAACTGCAGACATAATTGATTGATATTAACTTTATTCGAATATTTTTGTTAATTGATCAAATGAAGTCCGATCTTCAAAAATTAAACATCATTAGAACGATCTCTTCACGAACTAGAACTTTTGTTCATATACTTTCTATAAAATATTTCTAGATTTGAAGCTATTTTGTGCCGATAAAAATAATCGGTATTATGACCTTGACCTTTGCATATTTTCATCGTTATTTCCTATGAGTTTATTTGTATTATTTAAATGCATAAACAGTGAAAAAATGATGAAGATTGAACAAAAATAAAGTCAGGAGCTGCAAAAATGAGGAAACATACGGATTTACAATTGTTTGATAAAAGGATCAAAATTTGGACTGTGGTCATTTGATCAAATGAAGTCCGATCTTCAAAAACTAAACACCAATGGAAAGATCTCTTCACAGACTAAAACTTTTGTTCATATACTTTCTATAAAATATTTTTAGATTTGGAGCTATTTTATGCCGATAAAAATAATAATAATTGGTATATGACCTTGACCTTTGCATATTATGCTTGTTTTTTTTTCTATGATTTTATTTGTTTGATAAAAATGCATAAACAGTGAAATAATGATGAAGATTGAACAAAAAATAAAGTCAGGAGCAGCAAAAAAGAGAAAACATATGGATATACAATTGTTTGATAAGAGGATCAAATTTTGGACTGTTGTCATTTGAACAAATGAAGTCCGGTCTTCAAAAACTAAACATTAATGGAAAGATCTCCTCACAAACTAAAACTTTTGTTCATATACTTTCTATAAAATATTTTAGATTTGGAGCTATTTATGCCGATATAAATAATAATAATTGATATATGACCTTGACCTTGCATATTATGCTTGTTTTTTTTTCTATGATTTTATTTGTTTTATAAAAATGCATAAACAGTGAAATAATGATGAAGATTGAACAAAAAATAAAGTCAGGAGCAGCAAAAAAGTGAAAACATATGGATATACAATTGTTTGATAAGAGGATCAAACTTTGGACTGTGGTCATTTAATCAAATGAAGTCCGATCTTCAAAAACTAAACATTAATGGAAAGATTTCCTCGAAACCTAAAACTTTTGTTCATATACTTTCTATAAAATATTTTTAGATTTGGAGCTATTTTATGCCGATAAAATAATAATAATTGGTAATATGACCTTGACCTTTGCATATTATGTTGTTGTTTTTTCTATGAATTTATTTGTTTATAAAAATGCATAAACAGTGAAATAAATGATGAAGATTGAACAAAAAATAAAGTCAGGAG
>CM037792.1:45407991-45427107 GCA_021229015.1 Solen grandis
ATTTACTCATTGCCTGTATTTTTTACGAAACATCTCAAATATCGGTTTCCCTTAACTGGAATATTGAATATTTAAATTATAATTTATTTGCTTTTTCACAGAGGATGCAATTTGTACACACGTGTTTTTTCCCGGTTTTTTCCATAGAAACGGTCGGTTGTGAATTTCCTGTGATCTATAGTTAAGGAAAATCTTTAACAGCGATGGTTCGTTGAAAGCAGGCCAGGTCCACTAGTGGTTCCTTTATACCCTGAAGCCCAAGCAATGCAGTCATACAAGTTTCCATTTTGAAAGATTTATCGGCGTAGCTCTCAGACGTAATTAGCATACAAATAAATTTAAAAAATTGTGTCTATATAATGCAGAAAAACTTAAATAATTTTCCGTATGACTCAGAAACGATGAGTAGTGAAGGGTGGCAATATGGTACCCTCGGTACCATATTTTTTTTTATGGTACCGTGGTACCATAATTTTTTTTTTATGGTACCGAATCGAAAATTTTATGGTACTATATACGAAAACAGATTTATGGTACCGTATGTTGCGTATGAATAAGAATAACTTCATATTATGACGTAACCAATGCAATAACTCGCTTAAGTCTGTAGAAAATGCCGGAATTGTGATCCATGTTGGTACATCACTAAACAGTATGTCCAGTTTTGGATCTAGTCGCTGATAATTGAAAGGAGGACACGCATATACACAGCAATATACTCTAATGTTCCGTGCAATACTTAATTTGAACAACTCACCTGTTTTAGGTGACCACATGTCTTTTTCATGGCCCTCCGTCCATCGCGCATTTTGGTACCGTATGTTGCATGTAATAAAAAAACATGTCCTACCTGTTAGATCTAACTAGGATGACTTAAGATCGGATAGAGAGAAAGAGTATACCAAACATTCGAATGACGCAATATTGTCATGTTGACGTCATGTTTTATTTCTTAGTTAAAGGAGGACCACTTCTTAACGTTATGTAAGTTAAAGGGGGATTGACAATTGTAAAATGTCCTTTCGAGACATTTGGGTTGGCCCTGAAAAGGGCCGTTTTGTTTCTTCTTTAGATTTCGGTGACATTGTCCTCATCGTGCTTGGTTTCGGTGACATCGTGTTCATCGTCACTGATTACGATGACATCGTTTTCATCTGGTAACATCTGCTGTTGTTCTATGAGCATATAGGCATCATGTTCATCTCGTTGCTGTTGTCTCAACATCATCTGATGTACCATGTCTGACAAAAGCGCATGGTATTGTGTAATATGGTCTTGCTGTTGTCTCCACTCATTGCGTTGTTGTTCGATCAACCCCATCAATTCGTTGACAAATTCAATCAGTTGCTGAATTTCATCCATGGTTGTGCAGCAAGAATATGACCGAATGCTTGATGCGGTGCGCTTTTATAGCCTTGAGGTGGATTGACCTACTTTCTACTGTTAGCGTACACCAATCAGAGAACGTTATTTCTATCCAACGATTTAATGATTCAAGTTTAACCTTGACCTGAGTTGGATAGCATTGCCTTTGGCCTTGACCTGAGGTGGATTGACCTACTTTGTATTGACATATCAGAATTGCTGTAAAAATAAAAAAAAAATCAAGCCGAATTTGTAGTTATGACTTTTTTTTGTAACATTTTTATTTTTGTAAACTTTTATAAAACATTGGATCATATTTTTAATGAAAGAAAATCATTTTGAATGGAATTTGAAAATAATGGTGACAATTGAGGTATATTCTCTTTCGAGACATTTGTGTTGGCCCTGATAAGGGCCGTTTTTCCCCACAGAGTAGTGGTTACTCATGACTGTCTATGAGTTTCTTCAGCAGATATTCAACATGTTCTATGGTGATGAAATGTGCTTCAATGATATTTAAGATATCATCGTAGTATAGTTCATGAAAGTAACATTCACTCAATTTGTCTATGATACTCCTGAGTGTTGTTGTTATTTTAAGCGTACGTTGGTATCGGGCTTGTATTTTAAGCGTACGTTGGTGTAGGGCTTCTATTTTGTCCATGTCAGATATGCAATCGTTAGTTATATGTGACTTATCCATAGCACAGTCTGAAAACGAATGGCATGAATTCATTTCGTGTGATACTTTTATTACTTGGTTTGACAATTGTAAAAAAAATGTCCTTTCGAGACATCTGGGTTGGCCCTGAAAAGGGCCGTTGTTTTTGTTTTTTCTTTACTTCTTACTCTTTTTGCTATTTTGTATGTCTTTACAATGGGCTCCAAGTCCATTCTTAGAATGGGATCCACCATCAAGCGGACGTTTGTTGGATGCTTCCACATTTTCTGGAATGAAAGTGATAGGCACCACCAGCTTGTCTGTTTTCAATTTGATACGGCATTCCACTTCTTCCATTCTCTGTTGCAATTTGATGAGGTTGTTGTTCACCTCTTTGAGTTCCCTCAGAATAGATTGTCCAACATTATTTACTGGCTGCGCTGCCGGTTGGTGTTGCATTGGTTGTTGCATTGGTTGTTGTTGCTGTACTGGTTGCTGCTGGTGTGGTGGAGGCTGAGGTTGATACGTTGGTTGGTAGCTGGGTTGGTACACCGGAGTCGGAGTGTACGACACTGATGCCTGGTTAGCAGCTGTCGTCAGGTCATACAAATCAGCAGCCTGTATGGCGTTGTTAACGAGATCAGAAGTTACGTAGCTTTCCATGGTTGGGTAGTGGGATTATGATACGATGCAGTGTGCTTTTATAGTCTTGAGTTGGATTGACCTACTTTCTTCTGTTGGCACACACCAATCAGAGAACGTAATTTCTATTCAATGATTCAAGTTTAACCTTGACCTGAGTTGGATAGCATTGTCTTCGGCCTTGACATTGGGTTGATTGACCTACTGACCTACTTTTTTCATAACTATATAAGTGCTTTTTAAAGAAGAAGGATGAAATCACAATGTCTGAACAAAAACTCTGGTTCGAAAAGTGTGGTGTGTGTTTAGAGGAGAGGGAGGAGGATATATACCATATAAACCAGTGTCGATGTCAGGACATTGTATGCATCAGGTGCTTCGCACGGCTTCAGAACTGCCCGTTTTGCCGTTTTTTTTGCCCGCATATGGTTTGACCCTGATTATTCAGAGTTAGTAGGATGACTCCGAGTAATTCAGGATCACAAAAAACCAAAAACGGCTCTTTTCAGGGCCATCAACTATATTCGAGAGGGAATATATCACAATTGTTAATGTGTAAGATAAACATAAACAACAAGAAATCAAATCAGTTTTAGCATTTTATTGAACTTTATGAACATTGCAACAATAATATGAACAAACAATATGAACAATGCAAACACTATTAACAACAAGTACATAACACTACACTTTAATGAAAGTAGAATGGGTCTAAACTATTTGTCAGTAATTCAAAACACGCACGACCACTCCCAAATTTTGGTGGATGTTTAGCTGTGCATGTTTGTTGGTGCTGATTACACACTTGTCTTCTTGCACGTTTGTACAGTTCTGAATAGTTCTGGTAAAACTAACATCCCACATTGGAGTGAGGTTGATCCTCTGTCCGGAATTTAGCTCTAAGCACCCGTGTTAAATCACATCCCCGAACAAGAAAATGCAAAGCAAACAAACAATATGCTCCACACACAAACGTGTTGTATCCTTGAAGTCTCATGAGATTCCATGTATAGGGTCCATGTCTTTCCAAGAAACGTTGAATGTCACGATGGAGTGGTTTTTGTCCATACGAATCAAAGTAGTAAGTCGATTTATCGTTGAAAAACACAGCCACCCAATGTTCACCAGGTTGAGTCGAATTGTGGGTATTCACTATGTAAGCTTTTACATTCTCTGGTCTACGTTGTGGTAGTTGATCTTTAGCACATACCACGGCATTCAAGGGAGCTAGAATTGGTGAATGATCCAAAATATACTGCAACTCAATCGTTTCCATTTTCCCAATCTTGTTTAATTCGTTCCGCCCATTCGCACTCAAAAGCTTCCAATGGTGTGATCTTGTTCGTATCTACACTAGCCTTTATATTTGCCCACATCTGATAAGCATCAGCTTTCTCAGCGCGTGTGAGATCCATGTTTTGTAGTTCAGCGTACCATCTTTCCATCACTTGATACATGTCCAGTTTTTTTAATGCACTGTTCAGAAACATCTCGACCCACTCACTTTTGCTGCTAAACAAACATAGGGATGTTGGGTCTGACTGGGATGATCAACAATGCAACCATAACTGTTTTCTTTCACGATATCAAAGAGGTGTGTCTGCAATTCATGCACCACATGATGGTTCAAACTCTTTACAATATCGTTTCGCCTATTCAAGTTGTAGATTTCTTCGTACAGTTGTTTGGCCAGCTGTTCTCCTGATTTACTCATGGTTAATAGTCTGTGATGACTTCTCTGAACCCGTTAATCTCTATCTGACTGTCGTATTCGGCATACACAATCACGTTGATGGGGTCACCAAGAGCTACACGAAACTGAAGCTCGATTCGCAAGTTCCCCGTTTTTATAGGATGCAGCTGTCCCTCTTCTGATCCTTGATCTGGCGTTAAGTCAATGCCCCAAAGTGTGTACCCCTGCATGTAATCGTCCATTGTCAGACCCATGGAGCGGTTTAAACAGAGTGATCCCGTGGCTTGATGCAGGGACATGTATGATCTCAAAATTTCTCCTGTGGGAAAGTTGGGCTGGAACGGCAAGTTGTGTGTCGTCTTTCCGTCTACACTGACTTCTAACTTAGACAAGTTGAAATGTTGAAAATCAAATGGGTTGGTTGCCAGATCACCGTTCATGTCTGTATTCTTTACCAGGCCTAGAATGATACGTTTGGGCAACTGTCCCTGAAATAAATGATTTTCGATCTTTGATCGCTGGCCTGCAGGAATGGTGAAAGTTTTCACCTCAGCTCGGCGAATTGGGATCTTCATGCCATGTTGAGCGATGGTCTGGTTTAAGTTGTTGGCCACTACGGGTAACAGGTCAACAGTCCGAACATTGAATCCAGCTTGAATTAACTGGATTTTGCCTCTGCTCCAAACAGGCAAAAACTGACTGGGGTTCTGTTGAGTCGCAGTCGTATCTCTACACCATTGGGAAGGTACTTGTCTTGCAAAACAGGTCTAAATGCAGACGTCCGCACATTTCCAGAACACGACTCCGGTGGATACGTGTTCTTCTTTTACTATATCCTTCATTAGCTTCCGCAACTGTATGCTCTTGCATATGACCCGCCGTGTCAGGACTCCACATTTCCGTAGCGTAGAGCTGTGTTGATTTACTCTCCGTAGAATAAGACAGCAAATTCTCAATGTAGGCCCGGTACGCATATGTGTCAGCATTATTGGTGATCAGTTTGTTGTTCAGGTACACATCAATACTGCTAAACAAGCTGTGGAAGAAATTATTTACTGTGGATGTTTCTCCATCAGCAGCCAGATTAGTGCCATCAGGTTGGACTACTTTGACTTTCAGGTACAAGTAGCTCTGGTTGATATCAGTCCAATTTTCTGATTGAACAGGAATTACAAATTCAATGGGAGATGAATTGCTCAGTGCTGACACAGGATAATGTTCTGTCCACTGTGCATCTTGCAATGCTGTCATGGTAGGTGGAACATGTGTCACATCAAGTTCAGTTTTGCTACACTCACAAGAGCCGTGTTGCATCATGTTGTTCAATCAAAAATATCTAACGGTCGTGATGAGATTTTTCTTTTTTTGTTGTGTCTCCTTGACGTGCTGGAAGCAGAATGATGTCGACGTTTGAAATCTCGAAGCTTTATACCTCTCAGAGTTTTCTGACCCACATCTTTCAACAATGCTTTACCCCGTTTCTTGATCACTGTCTTTACATTTTGGCCAGACAGAAGATCTTTTACGGCTCCTATACCTTGTTTAAAGCCCTCTTTTTTCAGAGTCTGTAGTCCTGAGTTTACGATGGGTTTCACCATGGGTAAGATGGTACTGGCCATTTTCTTAAACATGGAGCCCAAACCATATCCGACTTGTCGAGGTTGACCACGGTAAACTGGAATCATCGTGTCTTTCTTTTAAAATGAAGCTTCACCATCGAGTTCCCGTGAGTGAAATGAACTGATTCCCCTGTGTCACCGGTTATATTGATACTGATCTCGTTGAAATATGATCTGCTGACAGGTATGTAGTGTAGATTTAGATATTCAAAGTGCATGTGTGGATTAGACCCGTAGATTAGTAGATTTTGCGTCAAATGGCACAACGCGTAAAATGGGTGCTTCGACATCCCCTATCAAAGTGTGTTCTGCCAGATCGGTATATACAAACAGATGGTTCATCTTCATGAAGAGGTCCACACCGTACTTGAATCTGTTGTTGTCTTTGTTCGGAAACACCTCAGTACTTCCCTCTCCTCCAAGTTTCGTAAGGAGGTTTGGATGAAGTTCCAAGCCGATCTTTGATCCACTATTACCGGTAAACTTGACACGTTTTGACAAGCCGGCAAAATCAAGTCCAAATGTGAGGTTTCTTTGAGTTAAAATTGCTTTAGTGGCTTGTTTAATAGCTTTGTCCATTTCGTCAGTGAGATGTTGTGGTGACGCATAGATGCCTGCAGGAATGCAAAGGGGTATTGCCCATTTTTTTCCTTCTAATTCACACCCGTTTTTCACTTGTGAAAAGGCTGCAGCCAGTTCTGGATCTTTAGTCACGACGTAGAATTTTCCTTCCTCCTCTTCGATGTTTTTGACTTGTGTGGGAACGATCATTTCCACGAGAGCCACTTCCCAATTTTGTTTGTCGACATCAATGGTTTTTGCCAGCTTGGTTCTAAAACAACATTGTGTGTTGTTTGGGTACAATGTCATCGAACTATCACTGATGAGAGTGATGTAGAAAGAGTTCATGGTTTCTTAAATTTTAAACTTGGGTTTGGAAGAATGTATCCGATAGAAGTGCTCATCAGCAGCAACCAAAGTTCACGATCTGGACTGTTGAGACACAGGTTCACTAATGACACAATGACAATGATAAAGATGATCACAATCTGTGTCAAGAAAGTGATTCTGTTGTTAAGTACCTCACTTTTTCCTGTCTGTATACTGTTGTCTACCTGAACACTGCTGGTATCGGACTGAGACATGCTGTTCATGACGTTTATACTTTATACTAAATGCGATTTTGGAATCCAACTGTTAAACTTTTTAGGATATCCAAGCCACTTGACTTTCACTTCTTGAAAAGTTTTACCGCCTACACGCCTTGTACGCCGATCAAGAACAGATTCCACTTCGTATAGCTCATCATCTTTTATATGTTGAATTTCATCCCTGTAGAAGGATCCGGCGATAGATTCTCCAGCCAAGTCTTCAAGTTTTACGGTCAATGGATGTGTTCTGTTGATGCGAACCACTTTGAACAATTCCACTGTCCAGTTGGGTAGATAGCCTTTGGCAAATGTTTGCTTGGTTTTATTGATGCGCACTATATCACCCACTTTCAAATCAGTTGATTTCTTATTTTTCTTTTGATGGTTGCCATACAATGTCTTTGTGACTTCATGCTCATTTTCTCTAGACACAGATGCAGGGGTACGTCCGATGCTTCGATGAAAACGATGATTGTAGCCATGTACCAATAGTTGCAGTACATCCACATAATGACGGGTCTTGTGATAAGTAAAATATTTCCACATTCTTGATTTAAGCGTACGTTGAAAACGTTCAACAATACTCGCTTTAGTTTCTGGGTTTTCAGACGTGAAGAAATGAATGTCATACTTGTCAAGAAACTTCTGAAATTCTTTGTTCAAAAATTCTCGGCCTTTGTCTGTTTGCAAAGAGAGTGGTTTTCGACCTTCTTTTAGAATAGACTGAAAGGCTTGGATGAGTGTCTTTCCAGTTTTGTCTACGATGGGTATTACCCAAGCATATTTTGAAAACACATCAATGACACATAGTAAGTAGCGATATGGTGAATTCTCTTTGTACATACGTTCCATATCTGCGAGATCAGCTTGCCATTGATGATCGATACCTCCTACCACAGTCTGTCGACGTCGAAATTTTCGTCGTATTGTTTTATGCAACGTGTAGGTTCTTTGACTTCTCAACCAGTCTCGTACATCCTCTAAAGTGATAGATTTCAGCTGTTTTTTCGCTGCCTTGTAGAGTCCCTGAATTCCTCCAAAACTCGTAGGATTATCAGTATCATAGTACAGGTGACGAAGTATTGTGTCCTTCTTTAGTAGGCGTCCCATGACGAATGGGCTAATATCTCCTCGGGTTCTTCCTTTTTAATAGGTTTTCGTTTCTTTGATGTAGGTGCGTAGGCAAAACTATCATAAAATTCATCCACCTCTTCCTCCTCTTCTTCTTCATCATCATCTGGTGTTTGTATGAAATTCCATCGACGTTTATTGCCCACGACTTCTTGTGGGATGTTGACCTCTCTCAGTCCTCTAGAAAATTGTTCCCATCCTCGTGGATTTGACCCTTTCCGCCGTCGAAGTACATCATTGACCAGATCAATAATATTTGAACCTTCAACGGGTTTTCCATCATATTCTAACAGGCAATGTTCATCCCAACTTAAGTGAGGATGGTCTTTCAGCATGTTTAACAAGAGAGTAGCTTTTCGCCGCATGGTCGTTGGAACACTGTCTAGAATTTGATCTTTCAAGGTCATCGGTTTTTCCTCTTTCTTTTCAGTCACTGTACCCGTTGTTTTCTCAGCCAGGTGTGGTCTGGAGGGTTTGAGTGCTTTTTTATGTGACACTTGAAAGCGATGTAATACTTCTCCAAATTGTTGTGCTTTTTCTGACTCAGACAATTTATTGTCGTCAAGAACTTGATTCATTTCTTTCTGTAATGATGAAGTCTGACTCACTTGAGGGGATGGGGGTAACCGAGGTCGTTGTTCCTTCTTCCATCGATTCATCTCTTCCAACAACCGAACTGGAACATAGGCCATCTTCTTCATATTTTCCGAATGATTTCACCAGCAAGAGGTATAATTGGTTTGGCTAAGAGTGGTGCAAGTGCCAACAAGGGTAGAAAACCACCTTTCTGATTGAGAATGATTTTCTTTTTTCGAACTAATACTTTCTTGGTCGCTAACTGTCGGAGCTGTTGTCTCTTAGAATGCAATCGACGCTTCTGAGCCTCTGACAGTGGTACATTGCCTTTTAAAATGTTGTGACAACAGTCAGCAATACAATCCACCAATTCTTTTTGTGCTTCTTGAATAATCTTCTTTCGAAATTTTGGCAAGGCTTCTGTCAAAGCAAGCAACATTTTGCCATGTTTGCGAACGAGTGGTTGTTTGCGCTTCATGATGACAAATGATGATGAAATGTTTGGTCTCTTTTATTTATACCACTGTTGAAGGGCTTGTAAAGCGATATTGCCAGCACTACTCAGTGGTCCTGAATTTCTCATCGCAGTAACGGCAGTAGGTAAAGGGGAATGGAGACTTGGGATTGGTGAAAATCTTGATGATGATGATGATGATGATGAACGCCCACTTGAAGAATTGGAAAGGTCAAAAAATTGTCGTCGAACTGTAGGGTTTGGAGAAACCGTCATTGATCCTTGTGGTGTAGCCAACCCAGACCTCATCGAACTTCTATTAGAACGGGGAGTAGATGAGGTCAGTGGAGAGAATTGGGCCACAAGTGGTGATGCTTTGGATGATGTCCCTGATGTAACATCACGTCGAATCAGTATGGGGGAGACTTTTGGTGTTCCAGTTGATACAGAGCGTTTCCTTCTTACAGTGACAAATCGGTCATGAGGCAATGCCTGCTTCTTCCTTTTTTGTTTCCTTACTGGTGACTTGCGTTTGGTTGGCCGTTTTCGTGGTTGTTGTCGTGACCGTTTCCTGGCTGGTGACTTTCGTCTGGGTGGTTGTTTTCTTGCTACTGAACCAAATTTTCTCACAGCTTTGGTCCCGTTCCATCGAAGCAGGGTACGAATGATGGTGCCCCCAAGGAAAACCTCCACCACCAGGTTTTAAAATAAGTTGTCGTTTTGTGGTCAGATCCACATGTTGATCAGCTAACTGTCTTAAATTGTCTTTGTTGCGTTCCATAAAATTCATCGTCTGTTTTGGCACGGTTACTTTTTTCTCTAAGATGAGTCGTGCAGCTAAGGTGAACCATTTTACCATCTCTGCTAATCCTGATTCTACCAGCTCTTGTCGTTTCGTTGGGTTCTTTTCCCGACTCAATGATTCTAGAGCTTTGATCACTGTATGTGGTGTGTTTTCCATGGTAGCTGTATCCTTAATGATGATCGGGTGTCATGTTCCAGTCATTTTATACTGTAGTGTAGACGATCGGTCCTCGATCTTCACCTGTTACCCACCGATGGAACACATCTGTTCTTAAACGATTCAGTTCGGGTGTTCTTGGATGAAAGTCAATGATAAGATATCCATGAGGTGTAGAGGTTGCATCTTGATACGCCATCACCAAATGGGTTAGTTGTATTTGGTTCGCAAGTGTTTTGATCTGACCTTTATCTCTTGTGTTTTGAAATAATACCATGTAGTGTGCATTCAAGCTGATGGTACGGCTAGCCTTGGATTGTTGGAACATGTTTTGTGTGATGTAAATGACAGTGCATTTCTATGGTGTCCCTTTCGTGTGAACCATAATTTAATTTTCTCCTCATCTTTTTCTCCTAACATATCATCAAATATGACGAGATGTGGTAAGGTTGTATCGTCTACTATCTCTTCATCATCCTCAGGGATACCCTGAATGAATTTGATAGCTTCACGTTCTTGTAACTGTGCGTAGGCACTTTGCCATTCTTTGTAACACCAGACGATGTGTTGTGGTACCACATGAAATAATTCGGTTTTGTACTCAATAAGTGTTTTTACAAATTGAGTTTTTCCTGAACCACTTGGCCCTGAGATGAAAATGTTACTAGGATGTTGAAAAAGTAAACTACTTTCCATGATGGTCTAAGAAATAATAACAGCATTGACATGACAACATTTTATTTTATACATCATAGCAAATAAACACTTGAACAACATCAGTCAAAAATGTAAACTATGACAACATCATAATCAGTCTTTCTTTATACATCATCCATTCCGGCAATATCATGGTATATCCCATAGCATTTAAAGCCATGCGCACTTCGTCAAACAGTTCCTCGGATTGTCTTAACGCCTGTTCTGATTGAATTCCAAGTACACGCACAGCCAACAGCACAGCTCTACGCCATGGATTCCGAATTGGAGTTATGTTTTTTTCCTGTAGTGAAGTATTTTCCATGTTTTGGCTACTCATTCGTCTTGCAAGTACTCTGCGTAGTATCTTATTTTGTAGGTGTCCCAGAGGGATTCGTCTCCCAACTCAAACCTTTCTAAGTTGTTGAAATCGGGATAATGAAAGAACTGTTCACTAGGATTTGGCCTCGTTTGTTTGAATATTGCGGCGCACTGTTTACCAAAAACGTTAAAACACTTGTTCACAAGTGATAGGTTCTGGAGTCAGTAAAATGGCACGTATATCCTCTGGCGTGTCGTTCCGGTTGTTAATCGCAAATCTGAGATACATACGCTCATCAAAACGGTTCAGTTTCTCCACTGTATCAATGTTTATGGTATCAATGTATATGTACCACACGTCAGAGATCAGGTTACGTAGCAGGTTGTAAATGGCAAAAATCCGTTGAATGACCAAACTTTTATAGCTGCTTGGAAGATCACGCTCTCGTACATCACTAAAGATATCATAAACTTGGTTTAAACAGGAGGGATCCTGCATCGTCTGGTGAATTATTCTGTTTCCAATGCGCTGTGCCCAAGTAAAAAATAACTCGTTGCAAAATGCAGCAGGTTTCTTATTAGCTTCAACGAGATGTCTGTAGATCATCTGTTGTATTTCTACTGGTAGAGTGCTCATCGTGAATCTCCGTTTGTTTCCACCACCGTTCAGGCTATGCACACGATCACAAGCCAAGTGGTTATGAAGGTTGGTAACCGTTTGGCACTGTCTTATATTTGTCCACGACCACGCGTTTTGTATACACCGAGCGGAACGTCTTGGTCTGTGTCTCACTGATCACTTTGCGATTTCTATGTCTCTTGATTCGGGATTCATATTCGATGACTGTCTTGTAATGTTTGCGATCTTGTACACACTCGACCATAGTCTTAAAATTGACTTTCTGACTAGCATTGTAATCCAAATTGATGCCTTTTACTTTGCATTTCTGATGTCGATTTCCTTTTTCATCGATATATTCATACCCATAGTATTTTGGCCCTAATGCCACGAATTTGACAATGCGTCCATGTGGTACTTCATCTGTCCACTTTCCCAACTGACTCTCTTCAATTGGAATGTTGTACTTTTCAGGGTCATAGATGTACATACAACTGTCTGTGTCAAAATACAGTACCCGATCCAGTTTTTCCAACTGGGTGTAAAGTTCAAGTCGAGCATAGGACGTAACGAAGGCAGCTACCACTGGATTTGAAGATGAATGGGGCTGTGTTGCGTCTGTTTCATCCGAGTAATTCACCAACATGAAGTTGTCATGATCGAAAATCTCGGCAAACTGCACAGTGACATGACGGTCGGAGAGTAGGTCATACAACCGGTTCACCTTAGTCACATACTCAGTTTTGGTTTGAACATTGTTTTGTGCATTCTTACCCCAAAAACAGTTCAACATGGTTTTGGCAAACGCTCTTTTTCCTTTGTTCTTTTTCACGTTGTCGAGCCAGATACCCTCTATCTGAAAGTAATTCTGTTTAAAGCGGGCTTCATCATCTTCTGTTTTTACCCAATTAGGGTAACCACTTGCTTCTTGTTTCAATTTCAAGTATTTGTTAATATACTGTTTATACACATCTTTACTCCATGTGTCTCAGTGCCAGATGTGGAAGACGTCTACCAATTGGTATCCTACCTCAAGAGCTTTTGCTATTTCCACATGGGTCCAAGTACCTGTCAACATGCGTTTGTACAGAGTGTGGTTGCATTTTTCACACTCTTCCTCAGCACAGGTACGGCACAGTGTAAAGATCATTTTCTTGTTACAGTGAATAGGTAGGACTTGTAGCCACAGGTCTTGTGGTGGCAATACACGACATTTGATGAGTCCCTTGTACATTCCAATGTTCTTTATATCAGTCATCTCTTGACTTAAGATGTTGGGATGTCCCACGGGGTATGCTTTGTACTTGTTCACGAATGGATACAGTGAGCAAATGTCAGCATACTTAATTTCTTCCTTGGTGGTTGTATCCACTTCATGGTGCAATTGAACGGCATTGGTTCGTCCACCAAACAAAGCATCCCGAGGTATAATAGGTTCTTGGAAGGGAAAGAAACGGTTCACAGTATCTCTGTATTCTGGTTCAATCTTGCATTTCTGATCAAAGTCACATTCCCACATTACAACTGTGTTGTAACCTTGTTGTGCCAAGTCTTTCAACCGAAAGGTTGTGGCATTGTATAACTGCTCCAGAGTTTGAAGTGTGTAACCGTTCACACTGTCTCTCCTTGGGTAACATTTTGGACATCCGTGTGTCCAGCACCCTATGAATTCGTATACGGTGTTTGTCTCTTTGTGGAATCCGTCAACGTAATAGGGCCCAATTTGTACTTCACCTCCATTTAATGCATGGCGAATGTGCTTATTCTCAATGGAAGCAGTTGTTTCTATCCAACGAATCCCTTTGATTGAATATCGAGTTTTGTTTGGATATCCGTCATCAGAGATTACAGCCAAGGTCTTTGGAGGCATTGAATTTTTACGCCAAGCTTTGTTGCACACTTGAGCTAGAGTGGTCGCTTCCAGGAACGGATCAATTTGGTCACTGGCCAACAGTTCTTTCCTAAACTCTCCACAACCTCGTCTCAAGATGTCACATCTGATTTGCAGTACTTTTGCGTTTCTAACTGAAAGTGAAACACAGCCTTTGGTGCCACTTTTGCATTGTACCATTTCAGAAACGCTTCTCTCTTGTCAGGTTTCATGCTGTTGGGTCTGTAAAAATGTACGGGTCTCCAATGTAGTCTTGGTATTCATCCGTGTTGGCATAAAATGGAAACCATCCTTTTGCCATCTCAGTCAATCCAAACGTGTCGGGGAAATCGGACAAAGGCATGTTGAGAAAACTCAGTGAGTCGATGAATCTCACTTGACGGGCTTTCATCATTAAAAGTTTGCTTCCATTCATGATCAATTCTGGTTTGGCTGTATCATGTGTCAGTAAGTGCCTCAAAATAAACTGTGAATCGTATCCTTGTGAGTTGTGAGCAATCACTGTGGTACCTTTGTGACTGAGTTGAAACAGCCATGCACAAAATTCTGACAAAGTGTTGTTACCACGAAATAGTTTTTCTCTAGGCTTATTCACAGCTTCACATTTCTGACACGGGCTTTTCATGGATTGACACATACAGTCTCCACAAGCACGCTGAGCAACACAAAAGTTTGGTATATGTTCACCCAAATCAAATCGGCACTCAAAGTCAAAGAAGATGAAAGGTACAGTCGGTGACTTCATGTTCTCTGGTTCTTTGTACGTGGGGATATAATACTGATGTTCTGCATCCACAACTTTCTTGCAATACTTGCATTTTTTAGTGCCAGGACAGAGATGGTTCTTCTTTGTGCCCACAACCATTTGACCACAGGTCTTGCAATTCCATACACTTTCACAGATGTTTTTTGTTGATTTTCCTGGTTTCGCTCTGTGCTGATCAAAACATTTCTGACTATGAAATGTTCTACCACAGTGACCACATGGAAAGAATCCTTCTTTTGGGCATAGTGTCGAGGCGTAACACAGACAAATGTTCTTGCACAAGTGAGCTTCTCTGTTATTATAACCGTAGTTACAGTGTTCACAGAAGTAGCTGCATCCCAGGAAACCAGTGATCGATGTAATGCAATCATAATGTTTATCATGATGATAAATGTGAATCACTTTGCTTTTGTCTGTCAGAGGTGGGTAATTGAACAACACGTCCATTTTCTCAAATTGTGGCCACACTTTGATCACATAGTCTGGATAAAGGTGGGCTTAAATCTTCTTGTATTCTTCTATACCACAAGGTTGATTTGGACTAATGCCCACACTATCTAACAATGTCTTGGCTTCTTGGCTTTGAAGTAATTTTACAGATTGTCTCATCAAATTCCATCGCTTCTTCCAGGCTGAGTCGTCCGTTTTATTAAGTTTACATATCCCTACCACAATTGATCGTGCCAAGCACATACTGTCGTGAACATTGTCTATCTTCACCATACCTCGTTTGACTTTGGACATGTTCTCAATGCTTAGGTGCGATCCAAACGTTCTTTTTGTTCTTCACCTCCCTCGGGCATAATGACATGTGTCATTTCTAACTGGAGATGCCCGTTTTTTCAACGCGTATCCTGAAAGTTGTTGCATTCCCGAATGGAATTGGATACAAAGCTAGTCAGGAGATTTATCGAGATACGAATTTGATCGTTGTCATTGACCCGTGCTTCTCTGTATAACTGTTTCACCATGTCATTGAAAAGTTGATGTGTAAATTCAAACGGTTTTTTATATCTTTCAAATGTAACATCGTACACGTGGCCATTCGTTTTAAACTTTCTTGAAGTTCTCTGTGACCGTGGCTGTATGGAATAATATTCCCGTATATCACTCTTGGTCTTTTTTGCAGGTGGCTCATCATCGCTGCTTTCTTCACTACTCGACATCGTTGTGATTATAAGTAAGTGAGCAAAGCTTTTTTATACATCTAAGCTCCGCCCACCTGATCTCAGGCCTATAAAGTGCGGTGTGACCCGTCCACTTCATCACTCTCAAACCTGATTCAGACTGCTCTGTTCAGAATGACCTGCAATACATTTGAGTTCTGGGTGAAAGGACAACTACAAGCTATCAGTGACAAGCTGATCAGACTAGAAACAGAAAGACAAGTGACATGCTACCGCTGTCAGGAAAAGGGGCATTATGCATCGGCATGTACGAAGAAAGCTTCAACACCTCAAACAGTACGGGTGTGCTACCATTGTCATGAACCGGGACATTTTGTTTCTAATTGCCCAAAACCTGCAGTCTGCTACAGCTGTCACGAACAAGGCCACTTTGCATCCGCTTGTCCTAAGAAAGGAATGAATAGTACTGTACCTACAGTAAACGCACAGGCGGACAGTGAAATGCAGAAAATGGACGTAGTTGAGACAGTGCCACAGACGGACAGTGATGTTGAGTTACTAGAAGCTGTCTCTGAGTTGGAGAAACCTACCGTTAAACCCAAGAAACGCAAGAGAAGCGTCAACACATGCATCGTGTGTCCTGAGGCTAACCCATCAACAAGCAGTACAGAGTGTAACCGACCAGCTAAGAAACGAAAAATGTGACATTTGAACACTACACTCGAAAACAAAGTTGTGTTATGTTCATTATTTTGCTGTATGACCCACGTTTAATTCATTGTTGCTGTATGACACATGTTTGTTGTTAATCCCAATAAAAAAAAATCATATGACAATTGTTTTAGTTATCCTTTCTACATCATTGTAATGGTCCTGAAAAGGACCGTTATTTATTGAGAAGTGTCTAGCACTCACTCAAATACAAATACCGCCAGTAATGCCTGCTGGCTTCTGGATATGCAGGTAAAACCCTGACAAATCCGGGTACAATGGCAAAGGGGTAAACTCGGGTACAAGCTGACACCCTCTTCCTTAATACCCTCTTCCTTGACTTCTACTTTCTTCTCCTTTCGTAACGCCTTCCTTGCACGTCGGAATAACTTACGAAGGTACTTCATGGTGAAGAATGAATACATACACAGCATTACACAATTTTATAGTCAAGAAAAAGTATGGTTAGTAGGTCAATCCACTTCAGGTCAAGGCCAAAGGCAATGCTATCCAACTCAGGTCAACGTCGAACACATCATCTTTTTTATTGGATGAAAAATAACGTTCTCTGATTGGTGTGCGCCAACACAAGAAAGTAGATCAATCCGGTGCTATAAAACAGTGCACATACTCTATACTTTATTATTTCATGAGTGCAACATGAGACCGTACACACGTATGTCCACCCCAGACTTACTAAAATTGTTCCTCGACAATCCCAGCTATGAGGAACAAGAGAGCGACCCAGACAGCTATCACGACCGAGTTGAGGTGTGTATTCAATATCTCACTCTTATAAAAAGGGAGATCTCCCTAATTACCTGTCAGTTACCTTTGAAGATGTACCATCTACCCTACTACAGGGATCGGGAGACAGCCTGAACTTCATAGGTGACAAGGATCTAACCCGTTGTCATTTGCATCTCCTTGCAGGATGGATGAAGAGATATGTGATGGGATGGGACTGTACAACGTGTGTGTATAGACCACAATTAATAAGAAACAAAACGGCCCTTTTCAGGGCCAACCCAAATGTCTCGAAAGGACATTTTACAATTGTCAATCCCCCTTTAACTTACATAACGTTAAGAAGTGGTCCTCCTTTAACTAAGAAATAAAACATGACGTCAACATGACAATATTGCGTCATTCGAATGTTTGGTATACTCTTTCTCTCTATCCGATCTTAAGTCATCCTAGTTAGATCTAACAGGTAGGACATGTTTTTTTTATTACATGCAACATACGGTACCAAAATGCGCGATGGACGGAGGGCCATGAAAAAGACATGTGGTCACCTAAAACAGGTGAGTTGTTCAAATTAAGTATTGCACGGAACATTTAGAGTATATTTGCTGTGTATATGCGTGTCCTCCTTTCAATTATCAGCGACTAGATCCAAAACTGGGACAAACTGTTTAGTGATGTACCAACATGGATCACAATTCCGGCATTTTCTACAGACTTAAGCGAGTTATTGCATTGGTTACGTCATAATATGAAGTTATTCTTATTCATACGTTTTCTCTTTGAATTTATGTAAATTCTTCGAAAGGATACCGATGAATTGCCCTATATTTATAAAAGATTTCTTGATACTACTTCCTACTTTCGGTTCTGTTGGTGTACGGGAGGTCTCTCTGCAAACCACTTTTTGACGCACATGCAGGCTCTCTGCATTTAGTACAGGCAGACCCTCTACATACCATCGGTTTCTCATTGTTTTCAAGTGTTCTAAGCCCTACTTGGTTTTCGTTTCGTACTTTGTATGCAATTTCTTGTGTTTTCGTTGTCAGATAAAAATTCTATACACATTTCTTACCATCATACATACACATTTTCAATCAACTAAATCCTTGTGGGGGCTGGGTGGCGCAACACTAGGGTTAATTACAGACCGGATGTAAATGTCTGGCTGGTAGTAAATTACATCCCGATATAGGAGTCGGTTTTAATTGTTTATTTTGTATTGTATTGTTTTGTCTTGTCTGTTGTGAGTTGTAAACTGTTCATGTGCACAATGTCATGTCACTGTTAACTGTGTTATGTCAAGATTATGTTTGTATCTCTGGCATGTGAACTGTTCATGTGCATCATGTCCTGTCACTGTGAACTGTGTTATGTCAACTGATTATGTTTGTACAGCGTGCATGGTTTTGGTGATTGTTGAGTGAGTGAGATTTTATCCTTTGTCTCTGACCATATAAATATGAATTTCCCTTCTGTTCTGTCACTTCGGAATCAGACTTTCCCAAAGTCAGGATCAATGTATCCCACTTTATTGTAGACTAGAGGCGTAGTGTCGTTCTAATAAGTTAGTGCTGGTAAGTGCTATAATTTATATCCTGAGATACTATGATATATTTTTGAGATGTATTTTTATTTCAACGCATCTGCTATTTTGAATTGCCTGAATCCAATTCATTTGTATTTTATTATTGTTTTGTAATCTGTTTCCAGGCCCTCTAACAATATTAAGTATGATTTATACTCGAATAAATGTATGAAAGAGAACCCATGAGTTGTTGTTCTCCATGACCCCGTTACCACATGGCGCACAACGTGGGACTGTGGCATCGGTGCTAGTATGTCTAAGACACCTGCACATGGTTATATTTACCCTATAACTCCTAGAATCCAGGGACGAATTCTTAAATGGAGGGGGGATAATGTCACAGTACCGGTAACTCACAATAGGGAGAATGATATGTAAGCCGTAGCTCAGTCGGTAG
>CM037792.1:45427207-45477207 GCA_021229015.1 Solen grandis
TTATTATTACGTTTTTCTTCTATATATTTTCTGATCTCCTTTCTGTGTGTGAGGGTTTTTATAGGATAGTTTGTTCTTCACTTAGGTAATTTTTCATCACGTTTACATATTTTGTAAATTAAAAAATTAATTTGTCTTGGTTATGTATCAACCGATAGGAGGCGCTGTATAAGTGCAAGAGGTTCTCGTGCCTTAGCGGATGATTGTTCATTCAGCCTTGGGACGTCGGAACGACCATACCGTATAAAATTTTAGAAGCGAAAGCTTTTAAAGTCACACTTACAATCACATTTCCGACTCTAATCTATACATACATACATACGTTGAAAAATAGTGCCACTGGTTGTATAAGTCAACATTGCAGTTTTGATTAATGTTGGATATATTACAGGATTCTGTTGATTTTAAAAATATTTGGATAATCACAATTTCTGGGCAAATAAAACTGTAAAAGAAGCATGTTTAATCATTCAGTATTCATCCGCACAAAACTGTCATTCATCTAACGTCCTATAAATAACCTTATTTGAATCGCAGTTTTACGGTTGTGGAATTAGCTTAATCGGTAAGAGCGTCGATTGTTATTTTTCCCATTGAAAGAGGTCGTGAGTTCAATTCCAGCTGGGATCTTTTTATCTAAATATTCTTTTTTTTTAATTCTTGGGTTATATATGGATAGTATGTTTAAATACCAGTTTTTTGTTTGTTTTTAATTTGCATTTGCTTCCTATTGATTTAAATCATAGACCACGGTACACCGATATTCAGTCTAAAAATAGAAAAAAGATCGAATTCTCTATCTAAGATCAAAACAGTAGAAAAAGCCTTCAATTGACATTTTGTTGTAATCTTTTCTTGTTAGAGTCTCAAATGACTTTAGTGCCTCTAGTCGCATCTGTCCGTCACAACTTTAATAGCACTTTAGGGATAAAGTTTATACTTTATACAATGGTCAAACTTTACTCACCAAGAACAATAACTCTACCTTGCTTCACCTCTGTTAATTACTTTTATATTGAAATTATGCTTATCTAGAGCATATTTTAAAAAAAAATATTGAAGGAATTGATATCTTTCTTTATACATGGGAATAATGTGAAATGAGAAAGAACAATAAATTTATTTTGTCCCATTTTCTCGCTTTTCTATTAAAATCCTATATATCTGCAGCAAATCCATGAAGTTTTAAAAGTATTGGTCAATAGAGGATCAATACTAAGAACCTCACTTATTCCTTAGCCATTTAATATTAATTTGACAAAGACCATGAACCATAATTTATCTGATTTTTGGTAAGATTTAACTTCCCTTATTTTGAATATGCATACCACAAAAAATATTGAAGGGATTGACTTTATAATTCACACATTTTAACTTTCGCTTCTGACGGTACTCCCAGTGCTTTGATTGTATATATATATATATACATGTATATGCTTATGTAAATTTTAGGTTATGAGACAATGTCTATAACTAATGACAATGGTGTCACTATAAGAACAATGTTGTTATTACTATATGTAAATCTGAAATTTTTTATGGATTGAAAATTTGTACACATGTATTTTGGTAAATCTGATTGTTTTGTAGATGAAATGATGATTTTTTCTATGTAATAAACTGAAGGTCGTTGTTCCAAGCGGCTAATACCTAAAATATATTTTTGTTGTGTGTGTGTGTGTGTTTTTTTGTTTTTTTACTGAATGAATGTGTGCAAGTATAAGAGTGATAGCCTCAGTACTGGGGAGGAATTTATAAGGGAAATGGACATATCTTTATTGTATGTTGGAAAGAAACACCATATTTTTTCAATTTACGTTTCGATCCGTTTTCATGTATATGCATGTACGTATCATTTGTTTTTTTCAATTGATATTTTCCATTTGTTTTTTTTTCAATTATAAAATTTTATGATAAGTTTAAAATTGAAAAGAAAAGAGTATGTTATCGTGTTGGTTTTTTTGCAAAATGACCGTTTCCATGGCAACCGTCAGACCAAAAAAGGTTAAAATATCTCATTAATAAAGGACTTGTAAAATTATCCTGAAGAGCATTGTTTACACAAAAAACATGAAAGTACTTGCCAATTGCATTTTATTTTACTGCTGTATGTTACATATAACAATATAATAATCTTCAATAAAGAAAACTAGCATTTGCATGTTCAAACATTGGCAAAAATGACAAAAATAATCATAGTTTCTGCAAATAAATGAAAATTCTGAAAAACTTCTTTCTATAATTGTTTTTATTTTTTGCAAGCTTAAATAGAATTCAATGTGGAATTGAATAAGAAAAAGAAAATTATGGGTCATCGTGCTGGTTTTTTCAAAAATTGATCATTTCCATGGTAACGGCATGAGACAAAAATAGTCAAAAAATATATTTCTTTCTTGCTCTACGTTGATAACACCGGAAGATTCGGGTTTTCGTGATAAATCGAACCTCTTAAATCCTTCTTGTATTCTTTTAACCTTGTCGGCCTTAGATTTTCGCACGAATTTTCCGTTAAGACGACATTGACGACTCATTTCTAAAATTCGTATACGAGTACATGTAGTTATCCGAATACTGTGCAACTTTCTCCTTTTTAGAGAGTATTCTCGTAAGGTAGACAATCAAGAGGCAGTCAACGATGCGCACGGAGGATGCGCCGTAAAAACTCGCGAAAACGTCTTTAAAACTAAACTAACATTTCTACTGCAGCTCAGCTGGATCCTACCCAACAGGCGTTGGAGTACGTGTTTCACATCAGCGGAAGTAACTGCGGCGCGGGTACTGGGGAGGTGCTGCCCCTCGCGTTTGACGTAACAGCCTGGAACAGTTACACAGACCCAGCAATAAGGTAGTCATTTATTTATTTATTTTTAGCTGCCTGACCTCACTTTTGATCATTTGACGGATGATGGCGTAAGTTCGACAAAATAAATATATGAACGATTCTCACTGGCAGAAAATGCCTATACTTTGGAAAACATGTTACGCACACTTGTTTGTTGAGATGATAACTACTAGAACCTGAAATATATGCTTCGTATCCACGAACTTTAAACGGAGTATTCGGACTTAATTACAGTTTCTTTGATTAAAATTAAAATTAAGATTATTTTTTTCCTATCAAAAAAACTTCTCTTTGGTTCACGTTGAGAACTGATTCGGCTTAAACATCGTAACCATTTGCAGTATACTATAGCCTGTTTAACCGTTCACGATTAAAGTGCACTTAATTACAAAAAAAAAAAAATGTTTACTTTGCAAATTGCTGTGGAGGAGACGCTTCACATCACCAACGGCGAATATATGTTTCTTGACGTTTTTGTGCAATGATGAGTTTTCGTACTTGTCATGGATGTATTGTTCGTAAAATGTGTATCGTAACTTGACTCAATAAGATGCTTACAGAGTCACTGGCAAACTTAAAGGCATACGCGCACAATGCACTTATTTTCTATTTAGACAAAGTAGGAATATTAAAACTAGCCATGGGAATTTTCTAAAACTTTGCATGATTATAGATTTACATTAGAAACAAATTTATGAGAAAAAATGGGGTTCACCGCTCTACGTTTTGAGTTATCTGCCCCTGAAAGTTTTTTTTGTGTGTGTGTGTTTTCTTTTGCTCTTTTCAGTCCCTTTTAAGGGCAGATAACTCAATATTATGGGCTAGCAACACTTCATTTAATTTTAACTCGATGTTTTGTACTATTTTCTCTGTAACTGTGTAAAAGTTTTAGAAATTCTATGCAACCAATTTTCTACTTTAGTTGCATACACGAATTTATAGATTTTTTTTCCCAAGGAAAACGCAGTATGTCTATTTACAGAAGCATAATGAAAATCAATTGAACAGAATTGTTTTAAACTTTGCATAATGACTGGAAATGAAACAACAAACAATAATTTGAAATAAAATAAGGTATCGATAGGCTTGATTTTGAGTTATCTGCCCTTGAAAATGACACATAAGAGCAAAAAATCACTTTCAGGGGCAGATAACTCAAAAAGTAAGCGTGACCCACATTTTTTCATAAATTTGTTTCTAATGTAATTCTCTATATTCATGCAAAATTTTAAAAATATGCTATGGCTAGTTTAAGTTTCCGTCTTTGTCTATATAGAAAATACATGCATTGTGCACGTATGCCTTTAAATATATGCAATAAAAAGTACATCTTAAAAGTAGGCGGGTGTAAATTCCAAACAGAGAAAGACATGATTATATTGTGAAAAATGAATATATAAGTATCTTAACATTATTAGTTTTTTTTGTTACGTTACTTAACTATTTTAGCAACAGGGATTCTTTCAAGTTCAACGGTTAGGCAGAAAAAAACCTTTATCAATCCTACTGTCCATGTTAAATTTTATTTAAAAAAATATTATATTTCAAAATGGCTGAATATGATATTGCAATTGACATATTCTTGTTGTAGATAATATAGAATTTTTCTCAAAGGAATGTAGATATATAAAATATTCAACAATTGACTCTTTAGAACAGCAAACCTTCTGTCGAAGATCCTGAGAAGCATGACGGAACTCTGGATTCCTTAACTGACGAGATGTTCTTTCTATGGTGCGAAATAATATTCATGGGGACTCTTTGATATTCGGCTCTGCGATTGCTTTGGAAGTCGGTGTGTACAGGTATGGCTTTCTTATTCAAAACAAAAATGGTATCAATAAACAACTTCAAAAAGCAATACTATAGTAATCAAATTGCACTAGAAAAAGAATTGATAGATTGGACTTATCCGGTACGCGCATGTCCCGATGGTATAGGGTTAGGGTTTGTTTGTTTACACGTATCGGTTTAAATTCAAATGTCCCAAAATAATGATAATTATTGAAAAAAAAGAAAGAAAAAAAAGTCGCTAGTGATTTGAACACGGGTGCCGTGGTCCAGTGGTAAGATACCTAACTACGGATCTGAAGGTTGTGGGTTCGAAACACAGTAGGGGCGGTGATTTTTCATTACCTTCCCAGGCGCAAAGTACTGGTCCAACATAGGAACCGTCGAGAGGGATTTATATAAGTTGTAAGAACTTGTTTCCCAATCGACGTAAAAACAAATAAGTTTAAAATTTAACTTATTTGAACATGGTAGAAAGAAAAATATCAAAGTATCACTGGTTTAGTACATGCATTCATGAAATTAAGAACCATACATGTAAATTAAAAAAACGTACACGTGTTTAAATATATTTGAAGAATGAAAGTTTTAGAAGGGGGCGGGGTATCACTTATCTCTCCATATGCTGCAAAATATGTCACTATGTGATTGGTCAATACCAGTCACGTGATCGTGGGGGTATATTTCCATACACTCCTCAATCCCTCTTGTTATTTCCATACACTCCCTGTAACTGTGATGGTCTGAAAAATTGCAAACCAAATTGATTTTCACAGGAATTTGAAACACTAATATCAACTCGTGGCCACGAGATATAACTAAGAAAAACAAAACAAATATCGTAATCTCGTGGCCACGAGATAATCTAGCGATTTGATTGATCAGTTAACTCGTGGCCACGAGATAGCTTACTCACGGCCACGAGTTAGCTGGCCAACCAAAGCGATATATTTTATTATTATTATCATTATTAATTTTATATATTTATATCTCGTGGCCAGGAATTAGGAAAATTTGTTTTTTTAATATTTTCTGAGTTTCTTACTCGTGGCCACGAGTTTGCGAGATTTTTTTTCTTATCTTAGTAACTCATGGCCACGAGCTAGTGAGATTTATTTTTTCAGACTATAACCCCCTTATTTATTTACGACGAAGAAATAAATTTTCGTATGCACAGCAAAAATGGCCATTAAATATTCAATATTTCAGAATTGGGATAATCAGATTTTGAAAATTTTGAGAGGTACGCTCGCCAGTTTTTTTTCGAATTCTTTTGTGGTATAAGGGTACCCTCATCGTCGGAAAACCCATGTTCGCTCAATACGCTTTGCTTCTTAATCGACCGTGGGATACTTGGTTAGCAAAACGTTGTACTCATGAATTATTGATTAGGTATTTCATTGGAAGCACGGCGACAGCAGGAAACATTTGACCAATGAAACGGCCCGGGATTTTAAAAGTTAGCTTCGTTCTATCATGTAGAGCTGACGTCACGCTCCTCGTGGCGGTTTACCTTGCAGCTTTTGCTTTAAAAATTTCATCGAAGAGTAATCAAAATACTCTATTTCATTGGTCAGTAACTAGTTGATTAATATTCATGAAAACAAAGAATTAGCCATTTTAGTCATTCATTTCAAACGCAGGCATCCCCTTTCCAGTAGGCATGTCATATTTCATACACACACATTTTTTTCCTTTTTTTTTCTGTATGAGCGACAGCATTGTTTTTCATAAAAGCATGAAAGAAAACTTTCGATTTTACAGTAAATACGACATATTTTGTCCGTATGCATACAAGAAAAACAATACAGTGCGGTCACATGACATCTCTATCAATTACAACTACCTGGACAACAGCACGGAATGGTACAACAGTGTAAAAGTTAAAAACTGGACGGGCGTTTCCATGGCAACGGATGGAATCATGTATAGGTATATTTTATTGTTTTTAGTTGTTTTTGTTTTTTCTGGTTTTCTTTTTTTTTTTTTTTCTTTTTTTTTTTTAACTTTGATACATGTTATACTCATCATACCAAATTATTTAGGAATTATAGCATTTAACCACAAATGAAGGCACGTGTTGTTAAGTTTGCTGCGGTGACAGGGGTATAACACAGAAATAGTTGTCTTTGCTTGTGACCAGAAGAATCAAATTTCAAATGATAAAAAAATAGAATATAACATTTTTTTTTTCAAGAAATATATGCCAAAAATCGTAAGCGATCGATCTTTTTTTATAAAAGAATTTGTAAGTGAACCTTGTCCTTACATTAATAATTGATTACTGCCTTTTTTGTGCATGCATTACTGGTATCAGAGTTACAAGATTTAAGACTAATGGTTCCAAATTTAGCAACATAATTAAAGATCTTTGAAAAAGACATCAACTCAATGTGTTGATGAGCCTGCGACTATGTTGACATAGGTAAATGACATTGGTGTTCATTTCTAGGCCATTAAGCAAATCACGTTGGTTAATAACATACTTTAAAAAATAGATAAGCCAGTGAACATAAATGATTTTGAGACTTCATTGGTGATTATCACGTATCTTTGGATAATTGCCTATCCCCCTTTTAATACATAAAAACATCTCACGCGACTTTTATGGGTAGTGTCAATATAACAACCTAAAGTATCCTTTTAACTTAATGCGTACTCTTTTGATTAGCTTTGGAAAGTGGTTTTCGTGTTAGTAAAGTATTTTGTTTATATTAGTACTTTAAGCGTAAACAAGGACATTTTGCGACGCTTGTGTGGTCCTGGGTCTAATAAACCCAAGGCTTCACCTTGATCCTCGAACTAAGATCTCACGCTATGCCATGGCTAAATCCTAATATATCCAGAGAATGAATATTAGATACCAAATGTGTTGATACACACCGGAGAAACCTTTACATTTAGCCTTGTGTTTTACTAAACAGTAGTCCGAGCTTTAAAACTACCTATGATGCCAAGTCCAAGCGGTGAGACTAAATTTTCAAACTCTATCAAAATATAATTATATCAAAGCGGCCAAAATAAATGTTAAATTTGAAATATATCGATGTACAGGATTTTTTCTTGGGTTATCCTTCCAATGATTATAACAATGTTCGACAATTTTAATAATAACAAAACTATAGATAAAACACAATGGTCGACTACTAAACTGAAACCTATCTCCCTGAAACAAGTTCAAACCCCAAATCATAAGATGGTGAATCAACAATATGAAATATAATCAAGCAACTCTCGCTGAAATCTACTATAGTAGTTAGCTATCAACTCTTACCACGGGTGTTGAACACTAAAACCAACTCGACAGCTTTAACACGAGGTAATGTGTCGACCAACACCACGCTAGTTTGAAACCAAACACTACCAACAATGACCAAACGTCTCAACATCAACGTACAAAATGCCAAATTCTACAATGAAGAATGCTTTAAAGATCAAAACACAAAGAAATTCTCCTGAGCTCTGATAATCGCAATACTTATATGAATAGATCCACTTTTCAAATATCTGTGTGACCGTTCTCAACCTGCAACATGTTAGGAATTTTAGCCGTCCACCTTGACCCGAACCTTGTGCAGTTACGCTCTTGGTAACCTACTTAGGTCCACTTGTCATACTGGTTAGTACGAGCCACCTGTCGAATACCAACACACTACAGACGGTCCGAAGCCCAAACTTTGTTGCCTGCAATACCAAAGGTCATGAAAAGCTGCGGAACTCCAAAAAGAGTAAAACCTAGATATTACCCGCCGTTATAAGTAATAACCTGCGAATGCATGTTTGACATTTTTCGTTTGTTTATGTCCTAGAAATGGTTCGGAATTGATGCCGGAAATTAACGAAGTGTTCCCTATTGCCGAACTCTCGGACGGTCACTGGACGAATCCATATTATGATTGTGGGGGCGGGGATATCTGGATGGTCACATATTCGTCACCTATATTGAAAGAAGTGGACGGGTCCATTTATTTTCAGTAATTATGATTTTATTTATATGAGTGGAAATATACTGTAAAATCATTATTTTGAGAGGATATTGATGAGAAATGTTTGCATTGAGTTGATATATTCCATACCCACTCAAAACAAACATTTCTTTATATTTTATACTAACTGCTGACTGAAAATGGAACTTTTCTGTGAATTCAATTCCGTTCACACGCGGATGAATCCATGTGAATATTTGTCATTTAAATAAAAAAGGGACGCAACAAGTAAAAATGGAATACTATATATCCATATGTATAGCTTATATAATGAAAAAAAAGTAGTTCCTGCAAACCTATATCGTTCACACTGTGTGCAATATGGACTTGATCTCAATGACAGAACAATATTTCACCATTTAGCATAAAATAAGTACTGGTTTCTGATATTTTTGTGAACTAAATCCTTTCTGTTATTCATGCATGTACCATAGTCCAGCTCATAACTTAAAGCATGAACATGAATTACTAAGACTGGGAATAATTAGATATATAAAACGTATTCGATACATCATTTTTTTCTGTGAATATAATTAGAATAATTTGTTTCGAAGGGGCGTGGCAACAATTGATATAGAACTTACTAATATCGACATCAACCAGTGTGACGTCACAGATTCGAATGACATCACGGGACTTGATGTGTTCCGGGGAACACATCGTTGTCAACCAACTACTAAGGTAACTAGCTTGACTATTTGCTGGGTTGAAAATGGAACTTCTTAAATTAACCGTCTAGTGTTAATTATATGATATGATATGCCAACGAAAAATTCTGGTTATTAGATTGGCGAATGTCGTTGTACGGGCGGGCGTTTGGGCGGGCGGCGTCAAACTTTCGTTTCCGGATTATAACTGGAGCCAGAGAAGACATATCAATACTAAACTTTATATAGCTAGCTTATATGAAGAGCTTGCTTGTTATTGTAATTAAACACAGCCGGGCCAAGGTCAAGGTCACTGTGACTAAAAATAGAAAATAAGTTTCCGGATGATAACTTCAGTCAGAGATGACATATCAATACCAAACTTTATTAGCTAGCTTATATAAGAGTTTGGTATTGCATTTGAAGTCAGCTGGGTCAAGGTCAAGGTCATTGTGTCTAAAATTAGAAAATACAGGGAAAACTTTCGTTTCCAGATGATAACTTGAGTCAGAGATGACATAGCAATACCAAACTTTATATACAGTTGGCTTATATTAAGACTAGACTAGACTTTTTGAGTTAACCGTCGCTTCGACATTATTTCAGTCATATAGCGACGCCCAGCTAATTACAGGTGGAGGAAGACCCTGAATGCACGGAGGCATCCGGGTAGAACCACCGACCTACCGCAAGTCAGATTGAATGCTTTCTCACATGAAAATCCGAATGAATCTGTCGGGATTCGAACCCACGCGGTGAGGAGCTGAGTGAGTGTTAAAGTCCACGACTTTACCCTCTCGGCCACGGAGGCCCCGCTTTTATTACGAGATTGCTTGGTATTGCATTTGAAGTCAGCTGGGTCAAGGTCAAGGTCACTTTGACAAGTACATACATTTCAGCAAAAAAGGAGTTTTACGAAATGTAGCATGTGTTTTTTATGTATTCTGTAACAATGGCAGTGTGTGTCTCCTTTAACCCATTACCTATTTTGAATTCAAATTTGTATTTTATTTTTCAAAATTTAAAATTCTAATTGTGAATACTTTTGAAAACATTATGGAAAATGAAGCATTTGCTCCTTAAGAGCAAATGCTCCAGTTTTTAGGAGAAAATGCTCCATTTTTCATAATATTTTCAATCTGATTCTCAGATTGTCAAAATGTGTTGGTATCAGGTAATGGGATAAGCTCTGTCTCTGATATGTCTGCATCTTGCCAGTGTGTGTGTGTGTGTGTGTGTGTGTGTGTGTGTGTGTGTTCCTTCTGGCATGATAATCATCATATCAGTATGCTTTTTTGCTTTCCATCCAATATTCCTCCTGTGATTTCATAATCAATTGCATGTTTATATCATAAAAATCTTCTTTTTTTTTTTTTTTTTTTTTGGTTAGTCCTGACCATTGTTTTATATTTAATTACACACATATGCTGTTCGGTCAAACACGACACTGTGTTCAGTTCATCCTGTTTGCTGATGGGACGCATTTGATTTATTATTGTGATCGACTATTCAGAAGCATGTTGTGTTAAACAAAGGTAATGATATATTGACTAGTCGACTTGATGACAGAATTCATATCCAACATTTTGACAGCACAGAAACACGAACGCACCGGACACGGCGTTAAAATTACATTTACATATTTGATATAATTATATTGAAGCTGGTAAGCTACTTTCAATAAAAGAACGAGATAGAGAGAGAGAGAGAGAGAGAGAGAGAGGGGGGGGTAGAGAGAGAGAAGAGGTCAGTCGTTCGCGGCCCACTGATTTTTAGGTCAATCGCTAGTGGCCAACTGAATTTTACACACAAAAAAAAATATATTCAACATCTCTGTATCTGAGTGCACTTGAATACAATGGCCCAGTTGGCTGATCAGTCGTTTCAATACGTTGCTGTAGTAGCTAGCATCCTGGTCTAAAATAGACAAATAGACCATTTCACCAGAAGATCGGCAATTCCCGGTATAATTCGCTGATTTAAATTGACCAAGCAGTGACTCTCAAATGTATGCTTATTTCCCATTGAACAATGTGTGGAATTTTACACCAGCATATAAATAAGGTGTTCAGGAAGTGGCACTGTGCTCGTTGATTTACGTAGGTTTCGGAGTGAAATGGTCTTTACCGCAAAGATTCCAATGTAGTCGCATGTCATTGATAGAATGAAATGGATAAATTAAGGTCGCCACTACTCTATGTATATAAAAGATAGATATCGCCATTGGGATTATTGCTAAAAATAAGTTGAGGTGAACACGATGTCCGATTACATCAGATTAACAGCTGGTGTATAGTCATGATCACCTTTTGCTGAAAGGTATTGTATTTATTTGTTTGCTGACTGAATTACTAATCCGTCGTCTGTCGTTGCTATGTAACAAAACATTAAAACGACTGTGCCAACATCTATTTACCAAACATAATCATTTATTAAGAGATGATACGGCATCACAGCCTATAAATAAAACGTAAGTTTAAACATTATGTGTAAAATAATATTCCTGCGCGAATCCAGACGTGGGGAGAGGGGAGAGGGGAGAAAGGGGGCATAACCCCCCCCCCCCTCCCCAACACCCACACAAACACACACCCTGGGACTTGGCTGTAATGCTTAAAAGATGTATAAAAGAGAGGGGAATTGGCATGATCCCCATGGGATCTGGTTATAATGGTTAATATCTAATAAGACCAAATCACTGTTTGGATCCTCCCTTAGTACAGTAACTGTAATTTTTAGATGTGACTCGCCATCTCCTCCCCTCCTACACACACACGTACGTTGAAATTCATAGTTGGCCAACATATCCCCCCCTCCCCCCACGAGGGTGAGACTGCGTGGCAGTTTTCTGGCGCTTGCAAAAGTTGATATGTGTTCTTATTCATTTTCCCCGTTTGTAGTGTTATTAACGGACATATTGTTCTATGTCTATCAAAAAAGGAAAACATAGAAATAATTGTAAAAACCGTTTTGGTATATAAGTTAAAAAAATAAATGTAATTTGGTAATATACGTTAAGGATGATTATCCTGGATGTGTGCCTGGATAGCGTAGTTGTATCGCGCTTCGCTTCTCACCAATGCGTCCTGGATTCGATTCCTGGTCACGTACGTGAGAGGGTACAGTGGCCGCCCGTCCAGACACGTGGGTTTTCTCCGGGCTCTTCGGTTTCCTCCCGCAATAATGACCACAAACGCCGCCAAGAGCCGCCGAGAGTGATTTATATAAGTTGTAAGAACTTGTTTTGTATTCGATGTAAAATAAATAAAGTTTAAGATTTTAAAGGCGGATTTTATTCCTCATTACACAAGTTTTTGTCAGGCCAGGGTATTGATATAACCGTTTGTGATATATGCACATTGATATGATAAAAGAACAAACATGGACTTATTTCCATTATCGCCTTTTTCTGGACGGTATACAGTACTGTATATACATTACTGTTATTAAGTACTGTATACTGTATTACTGTATAGTATTGTAAAGTTAACCGGAGTAAACACAACTACGTGAGTAAACAGGTTGGAAGTGGGGGGGGGGGGGGGGGGGGGGGCTTATGAATATTCCGGTATGAAGACAGGTTTAATTAAAAAATAAATAAATAATAATAATAATAATTAAATAAAACCTACGTCGACTTTTATAAGTATATTACAAAAAGTGTGATTATTTGTTTTCTTTCTTTTTCGCATCCTAGATATTTTTTAATATATTGACGATACTTTCTATGATGCCACATCCTCTTGAAACTGGAGCTTGAAGAAAAGAGGAAATGTGTTCTGGTTTTTGTTGTTGTTGTTGTTTTTTTAAAAAAAGAAGAAAAGTTTATGCCTGACATGTGTTGTATTTATGAAATAGTTTAAAATGAAGTGATTGAGTAATGATATTTATTTATATGTATATTTACATTTGAAATGATGATGTATTTTGTACAAATCAAAAATAAATTTTCTGTCCGTCTATATTAGTAAGTCCAATTAAAATGGATTCCGTTGGTGCATGTGCAAATTGATATTGCAGTCGAATGCAAAGTTGTGACAGATACTTTTCTATGTGATTATTTGGGGGCATCAAGTACGTGATTTGTGTTTGTTTTAAATAGTTTTCAGTGTAATTGATCATATTTGATAAGTTATTAGTCAGTAGATGTTTGTATTTTAATGATGTTTTTATACATATGGGACCTACTTCTTGTTTTATAGATTACTATTAAAGAACGTTTGGTGTAGTTAATACAGTAAAATTGTCTGTGTAGTGCTGCTGTTTTGATACGGTAATACCTATAAATAGCCTTATTTGCACCTTCATTACACGCTTGTGGAATTACCTCAATCGGTAAGTAAGTACTCAATCGACCAGTACTTTTATCCATCATAAGGTCTGACATTAGTTCTATACCAGCTGGGACTTTTTTTTAATTCTTATTGTTATATTTTTATAGTTTGTTTTAAGTACTAATTTTATACATCCAGTAGTTTGCTTTTGTTAATTTGCATTTGCTTCCTTTTGATTTAAACAAACATAAACCAAAAGAAAAAATAAATGATAAAAAAAATAAAAAATCGACCTCTTTATGTATAAATAATATACAGGGAGGTCGATTTTTTTTAATACTTAATTCTAAAAAAAAATTTTACACATGTATTCTTCATCTTATATGTTATGTTTTCGCTGTCAGGACTCAAACTTTAAATTTCGATGCATAAAATATATGGAAAATGTTACTGAATTGGGAGTCATACTTTTAAGCATAGTGAGTCCTGGGACTCGTGCAGAGAAATTTACAAAATAATAACTGCCTCTCTATATATGATTAGGCCTAATATAAAGATAGGCCAGTTTTTAATATGAAGGTCCTGTGCATAGACAGGTAAGATTATGAGGTTAAAACAGTAGAAAAGAGAAAGAGAGGGGGACAGTATGCTTATTATAAGCCGTCCATTAAAACATTTTGTTTTAATCTTTTCTTGTTTGTATTTTATTATGGACATCGCGACATACCAAAGTCGTAGAAAATGGTACTGTTAAAGCTACCTTGATTGACGCTCAGCATGTAAGGTTAGTTGTAGGACTGGTTGGTCTGGTGTCAGGATAATGTGACTGGGTGTGGTATCATGCCACATGTCTACGGCGTGATACTGCAGTGTGACAGCACTATATCTGTCTCAAGTAGACATCGTCTCTTAATGACTGAAAAGCTGTCAGTGGAATGTTAAACCCAACAAACAAACAGTGGACATATAAGTGATTTTTCTTTTTTGAAACAGGTGTAATATACAAATGTATGTTATATACATTTTAGCGAAAAAATGATATGGAAATATGTTTCTATAGAGACTCAACTACTGCAATTGATATGTCCTTGGAAATCTTTACGAGTACTGGCATCAAATCAGTTGTTAGAAAGCAAGACACCTGTCATCATTGATGTAAGAGCTTTGCAAAAAATCAATGCAAGTTTATTTAATTCCCCTCCTACCTCTTGTTACTCATGTTTTACTAGTATTTGATTATGCTGGAAAAAGGTTTAATGCTAGAATCGTTAGCGACTGATGCCATCATTGATTATAATACAGACAATGTACGAACCGATTCGTTCCATCAAATACAAAGATTATTATTTTGGAGTATAACTCGGTGCTTCAGTAAGGAATGTGCGAGTTTCCTACCATAAGGAGGTGCCCGAGGGACGGATTTGAACAAATGTGATATTTTTTCTTACACATCTATCATTTCAAATAGTTGTATCAATCATCTTCTAATAACGCAGTATTTCACTTTGAGTTGATTATAACATAAACTGTCTAGAACAGGGTATCAGATAAGCACTGCAAGAAATATCTTTTTAAAAAGAGATGCGGCGTTTATGGGGATTAAAGTAATACAGAATGTAAAACAGTTATATGATGTACGAGTCAATTGGGGATTAAAGTAATACAGAATGTAAATCAGTTATATGATGTACGAGTCAATTGGGGATTAAAGTAATACAGAATGTAAAACAGTTATATGATGTGTAAAACAGTTATATGATGTACGAGTCAATTGAGGATTAAAGTAATACAGAATGTAAAACAGTTATATGATGTACGAGTCAATTGGGGATTAAAGTAATACAGAATGTAAAACAGTTATATGATGTACGAGTCAATTGGGGATTAAAGTAATACAGAATGTAAAACAGTTATATGATGTACGAGTCAATATTTGTTAAGCATTTCATATTTGGAAGTCAAAATATGCATAGATATAGTAAAAGCGCGCTGTCTTTTAGTGAAACAGACTATAAGATGCTGTACGTACTTATAACGTTCACTCCGAAACAAGCCTCAGTGTTCATCATATAATCATACAAATTTTAAGAAAAATCTCTCCGCTAGTTTTAATCTTCCTTCTCTGTTTATAAAGGAAAACACTGTTACTGTAGCATACGGTTTTTAGACGGCGATAGCCGTCTAATGCTGAAGAACGAAATCAGGCCTTGCTAATTTGCATATTTTCCACAACATTTTTAACTGTACCTCTCCGCGCTTAGTGCGGATCCATGTAATGCGATTCTGCACTAACGAATACGAATGGAATATGTTACATAGACGTTTAAATCATTACCGTAACCGCTTTTAGTGTGTTATTGTTTGTTAACATGTTTTCTTTTGCCATTATTTTGCACTGGAAGCATCAATTTTAAGCGTGAAAAAAATATCCGTGACATTTCTTAACCAGAACAGCAACCCATCTTACGTACATGAAGATCGACTCCTGTAAAAAGAAAAAGTAGTGCTCCGTATGTATGTAATTGACCTAAAGTAGTCCACACAATATTTTGCATGATGGCGAGTTAGGTTCCTCCCAGAGCATTTCTTAACTTTGAAATAGATAGGCAAACATTCTAGTATCTTAAATAATCAAATACCTGGTCAATTTCTACACATACAAAACAACAGATAGAATTCGCTAGCACTAGAGAAAGAAAATGACCTACTTAGGTATGCAGCTCTTTATGAATGAAAGGTTCATGACCTTTACTCCGGATTATTATGTTACAAACAGAACTTCTGTAGCAACAGCGGATGGAGTTTTTGTCGTCATGTGATTGCTTCAATAACTTCAGAAACACTGGGTTTAGAGTGTTAATCCCGTCGCCGTCTCTCAGCGCATTGTGCGCTTTGATCATTCAAGTGACCAGACTGGAGCCTAAATCCATTGCGTTAAGGGACAATGACTATTCGGTCACGTGGTCCCCCTATTTTTTTGTGTACATGAAGTAAATATATGTGCATTTTTGGCACCGACACCTCAGTTTAGTACTGTGTATCGAGGGTTGACTGCAACACTCTCTTTATAATTAAAAGTGATTCAAGCTAATATAACGCTGATATCGTCATTATAAAAAAATAATTTGTATATATCTTTGTTGCCGGAAATAGAATTTATAAATTAATTTGGTGTACGGCATTAACATATGATGATGATTGCCTGCTTTTATTTGCCGGCAATAAAAACTTAATGGTTTGTATTTGACATGAAGTTGTAAATGGAGAGTGAAATAACTCTCCTATTATTTTGAGTTATCTTTGTTTTGAGTAATTTTAGTAACACGTGAAATATTTGAACATGAAACACGCTTTATAGTTGTACTCGTTATGGATGAAAGAGCAAATTGAATGAAAACATAAATTATTGTTAAAATGAATCTGTGAATTAAACTTTACACGTGACTGTTTTGATGATATTTTTGACACTTCTGCTTCTGCTGTCCATCCTTTCAATATTTTACCATGGCAATACAATTTCAGTGTACAGCTGTGACCGGAAAAGGCTTTATACCTGGGGCATACCTCTGTGAATGCATGGATGGTTATTATTTTGGTGACACGTCTGCTACACTGAGAGCCTTTACCGGAAATGAGATTGAAGACCACTTTCGGCAGCATGGGGAGATAACCGCTGGGCTATTTCGGTGTCGCGCATGCGCGGCCGGATGTGACACTTGTGTTGATAATTCTCCATGTCTTCATGAACATAACGGTGCATTAATGGTAGCTCTTCTGCTGCTGAATATTTTCACAGTGTTCGGGATTGGTGCCATAGCGTTTATCACGTTTCTGTACAGGAAAGAAATGGTAAAATTAAGTCACTTGTAAAATATGCAAAAAAAATTTATATGTGATTATATACATGTACTTGCTTAAAGAAAATATCGTTGATAATTATTATTACTGAAGGTTATTTTCTTTAAATAACACTCAAAGATGTTGCTAGTGAAAGGTTTTACAAGAAAAACAAATCAATCTAGCATGGTTACTTTGTTCCCGTTTTCTTAATTTCTTGATTGTTGACTTATCTATGGATTATTTTCAGGTATTTAAATCCGCCAGTCCAATTTTTCTGGAGCTTGCCTGTCTGGGCGGAATCCTGATTTGTTGTCAGGTAAAAATTTATATTTTCCATCAACTTAACTACTTCTACTTCAAAAGATAATAATAATATCTTCAGTACACATTTAATCATCCCCCATCCATACACAAAGTCTGGAATTAGTATCCTAGAAAGGTATTCTATGTGTGCCTGATACCTCACTTTTACGGTTTGTACCTCGATCTGTATATAAAATGTTGTCATAACGAGATATATTTTTTCCTATGTATACCTCGATATGCAATTCAGTTTTGAAACTGACCATTGTTTCAGCCCAAAAACCAATCACAAACACTATCCTAAAAATATTCCTAACCCTAACCCAAAGTCTTACCCTAACCCAGACTTCGAAATATACAAACTGAGGTATGCGAGATTTTAGCTTCACAACGTGAGGTACCACACACACACACACACACACACAATTTTGTTTAATAAAGATTACATGAAAAAACTCTAATTGATTCGTGTCTGTAGCTTGAATTAAGTAAATCGTGTAATACATATGCACACGGGAACTGGGTCGCTCGAGAGATTACTGGATGTTTCCGTGGAACTGTAATGGCATGAAGCACGCTATAATCGATCACGGATAATGACCACAAGAAATGACTTAAATCACGAGTCAACGTCTCTTTCATCCGGTTTTGACGCAAATTAATGGTCAGTACCTTGATTCTTTACGAAAACGGCAAACCACTATAAAAATAACATTGATAAACGCAAATCTTTCTTTATCGATTAGTGTAAAGACTGTCATTAGTTGTTCAATTATGATAATGAATAGGTGTTTACATACCTCAACATACCATAGCAAATCTTAATTATGAAGATGAACAGTATTTTCGAACTTGAACATCTATATTACGAACATATTGAACTTCTTAGATTAACTGTCATTGTTCAGTATAAAGTTTAAACTTTATTTATTTTACAACGAGTACGAAGCAAAATCTTACAATTTATCTTAATTACGCTCGATGGCTCTGGTGGCGGCGTTTGTTGTCATTATTGTGAGTGTGTTGGAAGAGGTGGAGGTTGAAGAGCCTAGAAAAAACCCACGTGTTAGACGGGTGACCACTGTACCCTCTCACCTGCGTGAATCGAACCCGGGAAGCATTTTTTTTTTTTTTTTTTTTTTTTTTTTTTTTTTTAGTTTAACATTTTATTGTCCCCGTCACAAAGGTAGCAGTGGGTCGGGGATCAATCCCACTGATTACCTTACAATATTTATGCATATAATTGTTAATTAACTCCAGTTTTATTATATATAGAACATATAAACAGAATATGAAAAAATAATGAAAAAAGAAAAAAAAAACATTAGTGTTGTTAAAGTTTTGGACTTAACCGTCATTATTCCAGTTATATTATAGACGTCTGACTAAATAACAATTCCACAGGCCCACCGATTGTCATAATTATGTATATGTATACTGAGTATCGTAAAAATGGTACTGGTATCCTTGCTGTGGACTCAGCATACTGTCGGAGGGTCTTTAAACCCAATAAACAAACAGTAAACAAACAGATAATATATATTTAAATCTATATTAAAACGCTTAGGTTGATATCTTTATTACTGCTATACTTTGCATTTACATTATTTTACTTATTTTGTCACGTATTCATCGTGTTGATTTTCATTGATTTTATGTTGGGTTTAATCCCCGAACTATAATCTCAACGTAAACCATTTTATATAGACCTCATGTTCTCTAGAACACGAATCCGCGAATAGAGATACCCATGAAATTCCATTGATTACATAATCAGCGAAATTTAATGTAATGATTTTATAGAATGTCTTTGTCAATGTGATGTATAGGCCCATCTGGCCGGGTGAATATTGTTTTGCATCCTCGGTACCAAGGCTTTTCATGTCAATATGAATAGCCTGGTCTTTTTGTTAATATCTGACAAATCGATAAATAGATAAACAGCCTTCTAACTTACTCATTTACACGTGGAACAAGGCCACGAGTTCACAAAGATACTCCGTCGGTTTTCCGCAAACTTTCTCACATGATAAATTCCGAGTGACCTGACCGAAACTCGAATGTAGGGCGTTGCGTGAATAAATTTTAGTAAATCAGTGACTGCAACTACTCAGTCACAGAGTATTAACTAAATTAATGGTGTTTATTTGAACATTTTAAGTTTTTCACGATGCTACAAGATCCATCCACCATCCTGTGCAGTATCCGTATCTGGCCCCAGCACCTCGGCTTCTTCATTTTATTTGGATCCCTCATTCTGAAAACCTGGCGGTAAGAGTGCCCCCACCTCTCCCCGAACATAAACTCCATATGTAAATTAGAGTTATAATATATTCCGGCTCAAATTCCACAGACCATACTTAGGGCTAAATAATACTTAACCCTTTCCCTCATATAGACTCATTTTGACGCACTCAGTAGGTATCACATAAAGCCTGATCTGCAGAAAACCACAGTTAAACCTCACCAAATTACAAAATCCTCATTTCCAGACCACTGAGGAGCAGCGAACAGAATAAAACCTGATCAGCCTGCGAGTTACTGTTCGCATAGGTCTTTTCATGGTGTCCTCTATGAGGGAAAGGGTTAAATACTTAGGGGGCGAATTCCTTTATTCTTGTTTCTCAATATTCAAGTATTTGACTAAGAAACATGTGAAATGAATTGTTTGTATAATTTTATCAGTGTTACCAGTCCAGTGTTACGTTATTTCAAGCTTTCACAAGAAGTATGTCTTGCCTCGATTCGGAAAAGAAAACTACTGTAGGTATTATATTTCTTCATCAGTTTTGCTGAAATTCCGTACATGTAGGTCATAATAATTCTTTTGTCTGATTTATAGTGTATCCTTACATTCGGAAAAAATCATTATTAGTGATTTGCTTTTCATGATAACAAACAAATGCTCACGAACAGTAGAGGTTTTCCCAATGTTTGGGAATCCTGTACATCTGACAAGAGAATCATTAAGGTATTTGTGTGGAGCATATATGCGGTATATCCCATTAAAATTGAATAAGAAATAAAATACTTACAGCAGATTTCTTATCCGAACCGAGGCAAACTATGCTGCTTGTGATAGCTCAAAATGGCGTCATATACACGTGGTATGCCCAACACTGTTTAACAGAGGAACAAAAAAGATAAAATTCGTCTCTAAGTATTTAAGTATTACTTAGCGTTAAGTATGATTGGTGGAAGTCGAGTCTGATCTTAATGGATAACACAAATAAAAAGGAAACGAAAAAAGGTCCATGAGAAATCCAGCATTTATTATAAATGAACTTACTCCTGAAAGAAGTGCAAGTGAAGATGAAATGGGCCAAAAACAATTCATTGTAGGTTTTCTCGTATATTCTTATCGAGGAGAAAAATTGGTTCCTGAATCGGGTGAAATTAGAAATCCTATGAACTGCTTAAGTTTGCTTATACAAACGTTGATTAATCACTTCATTTGATCAACTATATGACTTATTATTTAAAAAAAATGAACATATACTATATTATTTATTTAATGCTTTTCGGGTGATTGCAGGGAAATATCAGTGAATTAAAATTCATAATTTCACTGTTTCAAACAGTGAAAATTATAATTTTTATGATTTTCACTGTTTTGTTATGGGACTATTCAAAGACACTATCGTATTTTTTCAAAACATTTCAATATTGATTTCTTCAAGAAATACCTGAAAGGAATGTTGATTACACGCTTTCTTTATGTTCATTTACTGGACATTTTAGACTAAGTTTATTTATGCGACTTGTGGAATTTGGGGCTTCCCATAGGGTAAAATTTATGATGAACTTAGTAACAAAGAGTAAAGCGTCGCAGAAAGGCATTAAACAAAAAGTTTAAAAATGTTAGTTGTAGTAGAATATTATTTTTTATTCATCACGTGATGAGGAAATGATGAATTAAAAATGATATTCCGATGGAACCAACAATTATCGTCTATATAATTGTATTTAATATAGAGAACAAAGATTTTGTTCGAAGTCTGAATTCCTGAATAGCTAATTATCTTTTCTTCATAAAATTTCGACGAAGCAAAATGCATTTAATTTATAAACTCTACCTTAATAACGTAAATGTAATTTAAACATCCTTTTAGAGGACCTCTTTTTTCCACAGTATATCTGTGATATTTTCGGTTGGAACACAAAAGCGAGTCAGACTCCCGGACCAAGTGTTACTACAGCGGTTTGGGTTGCTTTTGCTGTTCGCCGTCGGCTTACTTACAGCGTGGACCGCGAGTCAACCCCCGAAGGTCGACACCCTGAAAACTGGGGACGGTCTAAAGTTTTTTGTGTGTAACTTCGGTCCCTGGGAATACGCTGTGATTGGAGGTATTTTTATTATCTTATAATTGTTTGAGTTATCTCGTACATCGCTGAAATGCCTCAAGAAATGCCTGTATACGTGAAAGATGCCAAAAGAAAATCGAAAGTTATAGCCTCCCGTTTTATATTTATCTCACAACAACGTCAATATAAAATCAACACTCGGTGGATGTTCATGGTTTTTCTTCATATCTTCTCTGTTTCGGTATGTACATGTATATAAGTTATAACAAAATTTTAGAACAGTCCTCATATGCCGAGACATCCGTGATTTTTTGAAGGCGCACCGCCCACTTTTCTCACTAAATTGGCAAATAGCGTACTATGTAAACAACTAAGGCTTCCGGGAAATTCACAGAGTTAAACCAAATATAAAAGGCATCTCAATATCAGGATCACCTCCCTGTTGAGACCACTATTTGCAGATCGTGTTTCTACATATTTTCTATAAAACAGAACTTGAAATATAAGATTCCTTACTAAGGCCGGTTGACATCGTTCCTAATGGTGGTCATATTACATTAATTTGTCTTGAAGTTTAGCTGTATGCGCCATTATGAATTAAAAGAAAAACCAGTATCCAAATAAATAAATAAATAAATAAATAATAAATTAAGTTAACTAATTAATTATTGAAAAAAAGTTAATGTAAGCCCAGGTGCCTGTGCATATTTCTTATATTCTTATATTCACCAAAGGGAAGCTCCTGAAAAAAAACCAGTGGAAAGTATTGTGTAGGCACACGGCAGATCAATAAATATTGCTTTAAAAATAGTATGGAAAAATCACACAGGAAAATGTTATCATATTATAAAATAATCATTTCTGAACTGCAAGGAATTATTTTCAGTTCGATTTCTTTTTAAAGTTAAAATGTATTTTAAATTATATTTTAAATTCAACTAGTGTAGCAGAAAAACAACAAAATTTACATAGTTCATATGCAGATACTTTCCTATTGTACATGACACATTTTATTTCTTAACTTATCTTATCTTGGTTGTAATACAATGGTCTTATGAAAGATTTAATTTACTTTCACATACCTTTAATAGAAAACGTGGCATTGCAATAAATGGGCAATTTGTTACGTGCTTTTGTGAGATATAGACTAGTTGCAAATCATTAATAGGTCTTTGTATTTATTTGTGCTCTTTTTTTAAAAAAAGTCGCCTAAGATAATCTGTCTTGTCGCTCCTTCTAATTCTGCATGCAGTAGCTTTGCCTGTATATATGCATTTCTTGAAAAGAGTAAATTTCTTCCAATTTCAGCCGAAATTATATTTTTGCTGTACGGCGTGTATCTTTGTTTCACTGTACGGAAGGCTCCCGCTCACTTCAACGAGAGTAAACATATCACGTGGGCCGTGTATAACGCCATTATACTGGGCAGCTTCATGGCGCTGATGTTGTAAGTACAGAAACAAACCATGTGCGTTACACATTGATATATGTAATCATATATAATGTATAATGTAATTCATAAAACGTACCACACATACAAATACACATACATCGTTGACTTACCATATCTCGAACATCCCCTCCTCTTGAACCCCAAGTTTTTTTTTTAAATCGTTTGACAATATATTATGGATTTTAACATCTTTGTATTATATATTTAATTTTTGTACCAATTTTCGTTACTATTATTACAATAATTCCAATCGAAATGATGCTGGGTAAAATGTTAAGGTATTCTAGAGATGGTTAGTCAACCATAAAGAAAGAAGGAATGTATTAGAAAAAGTAACTTTTAATATGAAGAATACATACCGTTTGAGAGGATTTCACTAGTTAGATCACTTTTACTTGGAATTCATGGCGGTTTAAATAGCGATAATAACTGTAACCATGCAATAAACAAACTTAATTTGATTGAACAGTTAAGATCAAATTTGCAATGTTTCATTGCTTAAGCTATGTACACACGACGTCCATATTGATAATATTTACTGTTGTATTTGTGTACGTGTAACCAGTTGCAAAAGTGAAATAAATCGGCTAGAACATCAGAAATCTTTCATATTCAATTAGTTTATATTAGCAATAAGAATGATAAGAATATAAGAAAAAAAAGTCAGAGGTAACTGGTGTTACAAAAATAAGCAGAGATTGTGGCCAAAATGAAACCCTGGACTAACTCAACGTAAGCCTAAGCATTAGTGAGCCATCGAACACAGTTCGTTTATGCACGTGTTTAAAAGGCGTCTACCACCCTGTCAGAGAGCGCCAAGCTGATTCGAAGATGAAACATAAATTGTGTTAATTTTATGATAAAAAAAAATTCAAACACTGATTTGATTGTCCATTTTCTCTAGAGGACTCTAAGTACACATAATCTGCTATTTGGAAAGTTCTTTTTTCAAGGACCTAATATTAGATCAAGATTTACTGTATAACCCCGTAAATTATGCACTCCAAGGACCTGGAACTAATGAGATGTAATCTTCATAATGAAGGAGTGTCATTACCAGAAAAGCGTAATTTAGGCCAATTAGTAATAGGTATGATGTTACAGTTGTATAGCAAGATATGATATACTCTTAGGAAAGGCCAATTGTAACAGGTCATTGAGCGACTAGAGACGCAAAAAGACTACTCTAGTACTAATATCATTTCACTAATGAGAATATCCTATTCAAGACCCATTTATTTGGTCTTTTATGAAAATGTTGCACTATAATCAGGCCACCTCATTATTAAGATCGGTTGCCCACGACCCCAACGGCTTTCTTCTTATTAAGGTTTTGATTATTTACCACTCAACTCTAACATGAAATGTTTTGAATTTAAGCGGTTTATGAAAGAAGTTATACATACGTGGGTTTACTACATACACGCCCATAAATCTTTAATAACACATCGCCTGTGACAGGATGAGTTGGCACAAATCAAAACTTGCCAGACTTCATTGGATGTTTCTTATCATCGACTCTCATTTTTTTCTCCTTCTTCTCCTATTGTAATTTCTGATTTCCATGGCCATATTTAGACATTGCGGTCAAGGATAACCCACACGTGGGTCCCTGTTTTTTTCGCTAAAGAGACATCATTGGAAAAGATCCTCAGCAAGCAGTAATTATGAAAGCGTCCTGTAGCTTTATAACCTCATGGACAATGCACTCGAATGGCGTGCCCGTAAAAATGAAATTAAAAAAGTCGTACATTAATTTTGTACTTAGGATCTATTGACAACACATGGACCTTCTTGGTATTTTCAATCGGCCTTTCTCTGAAACTCAAACATATGCTCACATATTTCGATACTTGCTAGCGAGTTAGAAACACCACAGCTGTTACATTTATTGTATTTTTAAGTACCTAGGAACATTTTAGACAACCCCCAGACAAAATATTTCAATTTTCACACCAGATGGTTCCTGACATATCAATTAAAGTAGAGTCCCTGCAATGGTTCCGCTACGTTTTGGACTACTTAACCTCTACCAAGATAACCAAGGTACCCTAATGACATATTAGAAAACGTTGGCTGTCTCCGTTAAAGGCCATGAGGTTCGAAATATAGCGGAACTATTACAAGAACTTTACCTTAATTTGAATCTGCCTCTGAATACTGTCCTCCTAGGACAGGTTCACCAGCCAAACCTAAAGTGCTGTGAAACAAACATTTCTTTTTTTTTCCTTTTACAAAAACAAAACAAACAACAAAACAACAACATCGTAATGGTCTTGTAATTTTTTTTTCTTTAGGCGTATATTACCATTCTTACATTGCTTCATCATATTCCGACCACTCAGGCATCATTTTTCAGGTTACTTGTATTTCAGGCGTCTGGTGGTATCCGTAATTGGTCCAAACCTTATGCTAGTGTTGCTGTTTGCTCAAATACAAGTGTATTCCACTGCAACTATACTTCTCATCTTTGCACCGAAGGTTTGTATAGAAATAAATAAAATAAATAACATAAATATATAAGAAATAAATATATACATGCATGGGCGTAGATAACACAATTATGTAAGAGATATATCAAAATATAAAAAAATCCACATTAAAAGAAATATCGGAAGATAAAATGATCACAATATCGTTTTCACTTAAATATGTACCATTGTTCTAAAGTATACAATCTAAATGTCACTTACCAGGCACGTTAATGTTTCCTCTAAATTTGTTTGGAACTTAATGAATGGCTAGCCTAGAATGTTATCCGGATTGCCTTCGTTTTTGGTTAAGGTTTTTGGTTCCAATAGGGGTCATTGACCCCTGCCGAGGACGAATACTGTATTGCAATTAGGAAAGTAGCTGATTGTAAAGTCTCAACAAGAGAGTTTGAAGTGTTTGTATGTCCTCGCGAGTAAACCAACAGGCAACCGTTGCAATCTTTCTACACTCATAGCTTTTGGCACATCAGTTTTAAGGCTCTTGTCTATGTTGCTATCTTCGATCACAATGATAACTTCATGTTACCATGATGCCATGTGGAACATTTGAAATTGTAAGATGGAAGAAACACATACATCACAATTGATATTAAATCATCATCATTAATATCACGTTTCCATCGTGTCTTCATAACGTAGATTTCAATTAGGAAAATATTAAATTTAATGAAGAGTATTAATTCAACTACTTCGTTGATTTCTAATACTACTATCATTATTATCGCTTTACTTTAAGTCTTAATTAGTGGTCTTTGGTTGGTTTGTCATTGAAAAGTTGAAGTTCATTAGCCTCTCTCAATTATACCCACTTGAGAAAAACTCATATGTAATGTAAATCAATAAATTAACCATAAAAAGACAGGGAGGGAGTAGCATTTAGCGTGCAAAGGACATTACTGTACAGAGTTAACATGTTGAAATCAAATGAAATCTCGAGAAGCGCAGATTAACGAGCGTGTTTGATGAAGGCATTAACCAGCTCATTAGAGACAGCACGAAACTATCTGATGCATTTTAAATCCTCAATAGCTGTATTCATATTAGAACACGTAGGGGATGGTCATCACAAAGGACTCTTAACATATTTGAAGGTGTCGTGATGACTTTCTTGTATAGTTATGACAAAGGCTTCAGGCGACATCAGAAAACTTAATTGAGTGACATATTTGTGAAGCAGCTGATCTACCTAGCTCAATGAAAAACAAATGTTGGTAAAGAAATCTTTTTTCCACCACGAACAATTTGGTTCAAAGCTTTAAACTCTGTTTGATAGATAGCACATTTAAGGGTTATTTTCTTTCCACTTTTTCAGTTCTTCGCGCTAAAGAGGAAGATTGAAGATCCTAATCACAGCGCCCAAGCTACTTCCACAATACAGACTGTCACAGGGCGGATGAAGAAAGCTTATGTCGCCCCGGAGCCTCTTCATACTAAGGCGCATGCGTCAACTCAAACTGACCAATGACGACTTGTTAAATTGTCGATTTTCGGCACTTCCGGCGCAGTGGATCGGCTCCCCATCAATCACTGCCACCCTGAGTTACCACGTGACCATGTTGTGTACCAAAAATCGAGCTATTGATTGCTTTTGATTTTAAATTTGCTTTTCAGCTGGCTGTGGCGGAGATATGAGTGAGATATCCTGCGTTTAAAATTGTCGATGAATATTATTCACTAAAGATGTATTCATACACGTACGTCTGGTGCACGTGATATCGCTCATTGTAGTCAATGAACATGTAGAATATCAATGTTGATTTTTATTGCATCATCATATTAATGCATATAATGCTGAAGTGAATCACATTTAATTCAAAAGGTGAACACTTTCCAGGGCCAAGGATTCAAACATACATTGAAATAATTACTGTACTATGTCATTAATATGATGGTAAATTATTGTTAAGGTGTAACTATGGCGGCGAATATACGTGTAGGTCATGGATTATTTCAATTTCATGGTGTTTTTTTAAATAATCGGGCAGTGTTTCAATGTCTTCAAAATAAGAAATATGACTATGTACATGCATCGTACGTATAAAAATATATGTCACACATTACTTCCCGGTTGTTCATAAATTGCATCTTGCCAGTCTCGAAATATACGATCGCATATTTAAACTTCAATATCTGCTCAACTTTGAATTTTGGCTTGAATATACATTTGAGCGGATTTTTGATAAAAGAAATCTAACAAAAATATCATGCTCAAGTTGCCCTCAAACTTAAGTTTGAGTAAGGCTTTAGGGTGTTCTCACACATGTGTGTAGCATAATTGAGTACTTCACCGAGAATGTACTTAAACGACGTTATTTACATCACTTATTGATCAAACTCTGTTGAACAAAACATACATGTACTTACAAATTCTGAGTAGAGTATGAGTATGATTTTCAATATCTTTGGGTCCAGAGCTTAAAATAAAGTCATGAAGAGTTTCCATGGACGGATCAGATTTGTAGACAAATACACAACAAACATGCTGTGAACCTCTTCCCTTCTCAAGATCTGATATATTTTGTTAATAAACGCCAAAGTGGCATTTTAAAAAAGCGGGACATTCATGACATAAGCATGACATAAGCATGACATTAGCAGGACATTCATGACATAAGCATGACATTAGCAGGACATTCATGACATAAGCATGACATTAACAGGACATTCATGACATAAGCATGACATTAGCATGACATTAACAGGACATTCATGACATTAGCATGACATTAGCAGGACATTCATGACATAAGCAGACATTAGCATGACATTCATGACATAAGCATGACATTAGCAGGACATTCATGACATAAGCATGACATTAGCAGGACATTCATGACATAAGCATGACATTAACAGGTTCATAAGCATGAAATGTATGTAATAAACATACGCGTAGATTTTTAAAACGTGTTAATATATCTGACACTATTAAGAAGCTTAAGTAAGAAGTTGCTAAATTTACTGGCGATTTTATGTTATGTAAATATATTCTACTTTTTTCCTTTCATTACGATATATATTATTGTTTTTGATGAGCTTTTATATCAAAATTTTTCAAAAAATGTTAATCTTCACAAATATTTTTGACTTTTCTAAAATAACTTTTTTTTTATTGTATAAAGCAACAATAAGTTTCTTAAGATATGATTTGATACTAAACAGTCACAGGCTTAAAATTGGCATGCAAGCCTACATTTATTTTAGTTTCATGGCAGTAAAGGCATGTGAAAAAACACGATTCAGATTCAGACTCATTGATCCCCCCCCCCCCTCTCTCTCTCTCTCTCTCTCTCTCTCACACACACACACACACAACTTGAATAAATTTATATTATAAATGATATTTATTATGTATTTGTCACAAATTATGATTTATACAAATAGGAATCGAACGATATACATGTACCAATTAAAGTATTTCATCTCATACTTATGTTTAAAATCAATTTGATCTCCAATATGCACCTATCCATGTAGCAAAATGACAAATATGAATTGACAATTTATTGATGGTGATGATGATGATGTTTCATAGAATGTCATCATTGACCAAGATTTTGAGGACTGTACTGAGGACTGTACTCCAAGAGGCCAGAGATCATCAGACAGATATATACTGAACATTGGACATTTGACTAGCTCACCGTTTGGAAGAACCGTGCATGCAGGAGACAGCCCTTATTAAACTGTTAGATTTAATCTTAAATAATATGTTTATCATAAAAAGCTTTATCAATCAAAGCGCACAATGCGCTGAGAGACTCCGGCTTCCAGCGTCTAAGCAGGGTTGAACTTCATAAAGGCAAAAAGATCATATGACGCCATCTAGTGTTGGCTATTAGTAATCAGTTGAACTCGCTCTTCGTTTCTCGATAACCACACCGGCGGGCTCTACGTGTCTTAAGCGCTTTGATTTGTTTCATAAGGATCCGGAGTAAGGTTCCATTCATGGCTCACATATCTCAGTAGTGCATTAATTCGCTAACATCTGTGGTAATCATACAAATGAACAATTCCTGCTTTTGATTTACCAATACGTAAGACTAGCAACCGCGATCCTAAAAATGATATGTGACCGCTAATTTTCCGATATTCCGAGAAAGCATCTGCTTTCAATTTATCAGACTTTGTCTCAATCACTGTTTCATTAATTATGTTTTACCGTCAGAACTCTCCGTCACAAAGCGATATCATTTTACACCATGTCATATTAGCCACCAACGGGAATGAAACAATTTTCAGTAGAAAAACATATCGTATAGCATCAGCAATACCTGACCAGCCTGCAATTACCTATAAGATACTTATAGCTTTAGGCCATATTTCATGTTTCCATTATTGTCCCCAGCTATTTGTAGTTAATAAGGAGACAGAAACAAGAGGAGTCTTTATCAAGTTTTAAGGGGCAATTACAGGTTGGCCATACCACGTGGTGAGTGACGTCAATTTAAGCAATCGCATGAAGCATTTTTTACCTCAAGTAGGAAAAAGATACTGCTATAAGTATTTTAATTCCTCATCAAGATTAAAATCTGAAAAATTGTCTCCCTCAAATCATTTGTTTTAATCACTCTTTTGTCAGAAATACAGCATTTTCTAACATTCAGGAAAACATTATTAGTGATACGCTATACTTAACAGAATTTTTCGAACGCTGAAATATATGCTTCGTATCCACGAAATATTAACAAGATATTCGGACTGAATGACAGTTTCTTTGATAAACATGTACAATTGCAGTTGTTTTATTTAAACACGTCTCTCAGATGCACATTTAGACCAGTTTCAGACAAAACTTTATAAACATATGCAGTCTATTTTACGCCGTAAGACCGAAAGACAGTCATAATGAGCTTCAATACAAAAATGTTTACACCGCCGATGTAAGAAATAGGTGGTACTGCGGTCTCAAATGTTATCTAACAAAAGAATCATTAGGGCATATGCGCAACGCACAATTTCCCGCTTCGAATGCGCTATATCCCAATTTAATTGAGAGGTAAAAAAATGTGCAAAAACACTTTTCTTCTCCAAGCCGAGGCAAAATATGCTACCTGCGACAGTTTAAAATGACGTTACATACTACGTCGTGTGGCCACACTGCTAATTTCTACTCCATTATAATATTTTTAACTAAATATAGAAAATAATGTAATGGTCTGGAAAAGAAAAAGTTGCGGAAAGAATAAATTTGCAAACTCTGTGGGGATGAATACTGAGGACCAGCTAAAGGAATCGTAACGGTAATACAATTATTTTGGGTAGTCATAAAAATGTGCAGATATCTGATAAACCGAGTGTCCGCCATTATTTGATAACTGCATGGTCCACCATTACTGTACGATTATCTGGATAACTGCGTGGTTTTGCATCAGTTATTGCATGGGCGTGGAATTTCCGCCCCCTTAAAAGTGTGCGGTATTCAATTTAAACAGGGATACCTTTCTACAGAAAACTACCTAGGCCGTGTTATTAGTAGTATATATTGTATGGCTCCGCGAAATGAGCTTGATAATGTATTGAATTATATTTTGACCAATGAGAATGCAGTATTTTTCAAAATTTTCGATCGGTTTAACTCGTTAAACCACTTGGTTTAATGGGTAACCTAGCGTATACCACCAATCTGTGTGCGCATGCGTGTAGAGATGGACTTGGATAGGAACGTCAAAACATAATTCCATACATTAAGTAGGTTAATGTTTGTTATCGAGGGTTTAACAAGTTAACAAGTTAAACCCTCGATAACAAACATTAACCTTTACTTAACCTGCACACTGTACATGAGTGCGCGCATGTGCACGAACGTATGTGGGCGGGTTAATCAAGATCACGAGTGAAGCCACTGCGATATATGACTTGTAACATGGCCAAAATGTAGAAAGACTCGTGACTTTTTATGCAGACGTTGAGCGCTTTGGGTATCAAAGAGAAACCCCGTGAAAATGACCAATTAGTGAAGGAAAGTTTCCCTTAGCCAATCAAATAACTTTCGAAACAAACCCTCACATTTCGGTACCTTCCGTACAGATAGACAAGTACCTTTGAAAAGAGAAGGACGCACTGAAAAGAGTAGGACGTACTGAATAGACAAGTACCTTTCAAAAGAGAAGGACGTACTGAATTGGTGCTGATAATTTGTATAAGATGATAGGATTCGCGTTTGACCATGGATGTGAACGACAGTGCGGAAAATCTTTTCTTATCACAAGTTAACTTGTCATCGATAGACTCTCTTCCATTTCTCAAAAGTTCTCAAATTCAGTGTGAACATACCAGTTTCAAGCATTTGGGAAGACATCACTAGTGGTGTGCTTTTCGTGACAGCAAACTCTGAATGTTTTGTTCTGACAAAAGAATCATATGTAAAGAGCACCATTTTTTTTTTTTTTTTTGCTTTGCATGCGCTTTATCCCATAAAAATTAAAGGAAAACATTCTTTTTTCTCGTCCGAATCGAACCAAAATATGATACTTGTGCCAGCGTAATATAATGACCTTATGTACCACGTCATATGGCTACACTGCTAGTTTCTACTTCACTTTTATGCGTTCTAATTGTAGAAATTAACGTAATTTCCATAACAAAAAAAAAAAAAAAAAGCAAGTGGTTGGATTCCGCACACTCAGTGATACAAACTCCACACAGTGATCTCCCTTGCAAGCAAAAACAATCACTGCCGTCACAAATGTCATGTGATGATGGTAAACTAATGTGTAAATGTGATCATGGTTAACTGGCGTCTCCGTCTACTGTCACAACAACAAAAAATTAAAATGATTTTTTTTTTACCACGAGGCGATATTTCATGTTTACTAAAGAAAACATACTTAAGAATGTAGTAGTATTTTTATTTTTTTTTTGGAAAAAAGAAAAAAAATAGCTAAATTCTGTTACCACTCTCTTACATTCACCTCTGTGGTGGGCTCAGAAAGTAGTTCCAAATATATGACGTCATCCAGACCGTTGTTTAAATAGTGTATTTGAAGGAGACTAGAAAGGCTCCTTAACTGTGAAATATATATAAATAGCACAACTGATCATTATCGAAACGGTCATTAAAATTACAAATTACTAAACTAAAAAACTGGCTTTAAATTACGATATCCGGCTGAATCTTTGAATATTTACATTTGCAGACGAGCGTTTGCGGATTGTTCCCATCGGCGAAATAAGGCAGAAAATAGTTCCGATAATAACAACTGAAATTAATATTTTTACACACGTTTAATGATTATTCAAAAAGTATTTATTCAATGTTTCTATACTTTTGATCCGTAAAAAACACTGAAATTCGCGTTAAATGAGTGTTTTCTGTTTTTAAAAGATTCTTGTCATTGAGCCCATTGCAGAGATGTTATTTGAAGAAAGAACGACAACTCTGCTTGGAGATTGAAGTTTTACTTGTGGTGGTAGTGGTTATCTACAACTGAAAGGGGAGGTAACTTCGGCGTGGAGTTTGTCAGTGATACTAAGGATCACCTAAAGGTCGTGCCGCCATTGTTCAACCGAGTGTCCACCATTACTTTGCGATTATCTGGATAACTGCAAGGTCCGCCGTTACAGTGCGGTTATTTGGATAACTGCACGGTTTTTCATCAGTTATTGCATGGACGTGGAAGCTCCGCCCATTAAACAGTGTGCGGTATTGAAATTAAAACTTTGGTACTTTTCTAGAGAAAACTACCAGACCGTGTTACAGTTTAAAATAACACCTAATGAATATGTGGATTAGAATTCTCGTTCATTATGATTATTTATGAAATTGGTGTTGTAATATGTACACTATTTGACATAAATCACAGTATACCGGTTTCGGTGTCTGAGAGATTACCCTGGTAACCGGTGGGTTCGATCTCCGACCCTGTTAAAACCGTACTGGTATATTTCTCTTGTTCTTGGCGTTCAAGAACTCGTTTGTTCAACTGTATTTTATGAACGACTACGATTAAATTTGTTCGCACAAGGTTTGGCCCATGTACAGAAGGGTAGTTGCGGGACTGACCCATTGTCAGGAAGTTATTACAGGGCGTGGTGTAATGTTATGCGGCCATCGGGACCGAAAAGGTCGTAGATGATTGCTCTGGTGCTGAAGAAATATCAGATACAATTGAACCTGTATAACAATTACCTGTATTAAACGACCGACCTGTATTTAGCGGTCGCTTTTAGTATTACCAAACTAGCGTTTTGGTACATGTTTAATATTCTTCTTTGAAGCGGTCACTTTCTTTTGCTCCATTGACTGACCGCTTAAGACAGGTTTGGCTGAAACATTAAAGAACTGAAGGTATAACCATAAGATTTAAACTAAAATGGGGTAAAGCTGTTGTTGAAATCTTTGTATTCGTGGAACTGTATATCGATCTTGGCGAAAACACAAATAACTATATGAAATAAAGCGTTCTTAAATGTTAACATAAGTATGGATGAGCATATGGAATATTTCGGGATCGTAAAGAGATTAAAAGCAATTAAGATGTATTAATGTGTTTGGCTATGGACAAAGATTATACTGGTTAAACGGAGGTGGTTACAAAAATCTCCAATAAACCATTTATAATTTCTGAAACTTTCAGAGTAAGCATACATGGCATGGATTTAACTTTAATCGATCTTGTTGTTCCCGTCAATATGGGTGATGTGATGAATTCAGGCGATTGATACTTAACACTCAGCAGGGTGATAAAACAGTTAACTTTCATTGTTAGGATCAAAATTACTTAAAAAACAACAACAACAACAACAAAAATTACTTAAAAAACAACAACAACAACAACAACAACAACCCCAAAAAAACAAAAAAACAACAACAAAAAAAAAACAACACACACGTAAAATAATAAATAATGATGCATTTATTTATACTGGGAATGGAAACAGAGAATGGAAAAAATGAGGCATTAAAATAGAAAGAAAATAGCTAAGACTTTACATATGCGGGTAAGAATTAAATAATTGTTAATACAAATAAAACTGACAAAATTGGTAATAAGGTATTTTGACAAATCAGCTACATTTGTAGTTAATATTTACGTTAAACTAAGTTTTACATCTCTGTACAACACATCCTTAACAATACATACAAATTAAATAATTAAGTGTCAGCAAAAGAAAGTAGAAGTACGCCATAGCATATTTTCAATACGTGAAAATATGAGCAATTCAGTTTAGACTTGTCAGTGTTGTATTAGTTATCGTTTATATTTTAAATTTTATGGCATTTATCGCAAGCGACGCGAAGCGGGTCGCTGCGAAAACCCATAAAATTTAATATATAAACGATAACCGTCATATTTACAGTTTGTCACGTACGCCATACAACTCTGCCTTTGATCTCGCATTATGGAACCACATCCGGTTTGACTGATAGCACACGTGATGCTTTAATTACGGTTCAGATTCTGTGTACTTGTGTACATTAATATTTTTTGCCATCAAAATATGACGTAACCATTCATCGCCGCAACAAGCTCCTCCCATATTGGTCTTTGGTCGCGTAGGCACCATATTATCTCCATATCAAGATAGCACTGTCCGTTTTATGCAAAATATTTTTCGAATTTTGAACGAAATACAAGCATTTGGACGACCAAGTAGGACAAACTGTAAGTATCAATGTCAATTATTTCAACATTTCCAAGTTGTAATGACGTTTGACCTGGTAATTCAATTCTTGGTGACGACAACTTCCAACCCAGACACTTCAAGAATGATACTTCCTTTTGGCGAGATCAACATCATGTCAACGTACGTTCGGTCTCCAGATTTACTGACTAAACTTGCGTATGCCATCATCTCATTTCTCAGGTCGCATCGCATTTGGACACTTCTGACGCGGGAAGCTGTTATGGTGCATCCGTCCCCTTCACCCTTTAGCAGAATCTCTGGTAGCAATAACAGTCCGTTGAGGACACTTGGGTGTACTGCTGTCCCAAGCAGAGTGTTACGTATGCCCTCTGGTAACGAGACACGGCATAGGCAAGATTTTATTTTCTGCGTCTCATCTTCATTAACTCTAAGGGAATTTTCGGGGGCAAAGCCAAGTCGCATTAGTTCACTTGGTATTTTGTTACTTGGGTAAACGGTGTTGCATTCTTTTTTAATATCTTCAACATTGATATACTCTCGAAAGTTTTCGTCTTGAAGTTGTTTAACTGTACCATGTGCTATCACTTCTTCCGTGCTGACGGAGAAGCTAATAGTTGGGATATTCTCCTCATTGGACTCATCCTTCTTTTCGACCTCAATAATTAGACCAGTCCCATTTGCTTTATCTAAATTTACCAATTTTTGTACCGCAGTTGATACTTCAAGTTCATGGAAATGACTCACAAACATCTGACGCCCAACTTCAAAGCCAATCTCAACAAGAAATAAGGAAGAAATCGTCAATGATTTGCTAAAACTAAGGTCACTGGAATGCATCTTGGGAAATAGAAGTGTGAATTTCGGTTGATAATCAGCCATTCTTCTGATAAACCGGTGTTGATTGAATGAGTCATCAATATTCCTTTTCATGAGAAGCCATTTTTCAGCTTCATGGAGCACCCTAATTCTTGTGAATTGATACTGTGGAATTTCTGTCAGGTTACCTTCTTGTGGACTTATTTCGGACCATACTGGATTTAATCCATGCTTGTACAAAGTACATATCGCACTCTGGAGTGAAGCGGGCCCGCCGATAATATTCAGTGAAGGAATATCAATGCCGTCTTTATCGCTAAGAATCTCTGGTCTTACATACTTCAGGATTGGCTTCGGTCCAATTTCAAGAAAAATGTTGAAAGTCGATGGAGCGATCGCGTGTAGAAGTGCTTGGTGAAATTTTACCGGAGCACAAACATTCTCTCTCCAGTAAGCTGCATCCCCATATTGAGCGTCGCTTGCGTCACGGGCAGTCACAGATGATATTATTCTGTACCTCTGTTTAGATCCTTGAATGCCTTTTAAGTTTGCAACAATCTCATCTCCCTTGTCATGAATATGGAAACTGTGGTAAGCACATTTTGCTTGTAAATCTCTAAATATTATAAAGTCTTTGTCGGTTTTTTCATTTTTTTTCTCGATCATTAGTTTAATCTCTTCTATGGCAGATTCGTCTCCGGAGACAACGCATTGAACAGGGGAGGAGTATACAGCGATGGTCACTTCTCCTGATGTTGTTTGCTTGCAAAATTCTTCAGTGGTTTCTGCAGTGCATTTTGAGACCACCATCATTTTTCCCGACCTTTTATCCTTAAGTACAAATGATCTTTGAAATATGACTTCAACTGCTGTCTCCAGTGACAAAACACCAGATGCGTATGCCGCAGCCACTTCCCCAACTGACTGACCAACGATAACATCGGGCTTGATACCTAAATGCTCCCAAACATGAAATAGGGCCACCTGGATCGTGAATATTGCAATATGACCAACAAACGGATCCTCCACGAGTTGGTCTGATTTGGATTCAATCATCTCTTTAATGGACCAACCGGTCTTTGATTTCAAAATAGAATCTATTTTCTCTACAAAATGAAGAAAAACGGATGAGTAGTGCAGCAGCTGTTGCCCCATTCCCAGCCAGACTGTGCCAACACCGCAGAAGACGAATATGACATTGTTTCTCGACGTACCCGAAATTAGATTAATGTCATCCGTAGATCTCATGGCATCTAACACTGATTTGATAGCTGTCTTGAGATTACTTACAGAAGTAACGCTGAACGCTTCTCTCATTGAAAAGTGGTTCCTTCGCATAATTGAGGTGTATGACAGGTCCCTAAGACTGACGTCGTCTTTCAAAGTGTCAAATGTGTGCTGTAGTCCTGCTATAAGTGATGATATGCAAAATGCAGACTGAACAAATATGTGTCTTTCTTTTGCTTTCTCCTCTTCTGCCTTTTTTTCTCCAAACATGCTTTTGTTTTGCTGAACGATGACGTGGAAGTTTGTGCCAGAGAAGCTAAAACAATTAAAGCTTGCTGTACGTTGACCGGCTGAGTTTTCTGCCCATGGTTGTACGGCTGTAGGGACATAAAAAGAGAATCTTTCTGCAAAAGATACTAATTCTGGCCCAACAAGAGTTGGTACAAATTCTTCATATTTCATCATCAAAAGAATTTTTATCAAGCTTGCCATCCCTGCGGCACCTTCAAGGTGCCCGATATTATGTTTGACTGCTCCGATTTTTCTCGGAAAGTCTTTCCCATTTGAATCATTATTAATTTCTTTCCTGTGTTCTTGTCTGTTTTCTTCTTTGCAGAAGAACTCGTGCATGGCTGCAAGTTCGGACTGGTCCGTGTCTTGGCCTTTTGTTAGTAACCCTGAAACGAAATTTAATACCGCAGTTCAAGAAAAACTGTTATGTGTCTTTTAAAAGTGAAACTTTTTCTATGCAGAGATATGATCACCACCACTTCCCCATTGAAACATTTTGGAAAATGTATTCCTTGGGTAACCTTATAATAAGGTTGTTAAAATCATTTCGATCCGTTAAACATGGCTGTTATTGGCGGGGCTAGTTTGCCTTTTATAAATACATTAAAACTTAAGGTAAAGTCCCTGTAATGGTTCCGCTACATTTCGGACCTCATGTCCTTTCACAGAGATGCTCAAGATTTCCTAATGTGTCATTAGGGTACTTTGATCATCTTGGTAGAGGTAAAGTGGTGCAAGACTTAGCAGAACCATTAAAGGGACTTTACCTTAAAAATATAATCCCCTGAAACCAGATTTTTTTTTTTAAATTTGTACACATGTGTAATTCATACTCTAGACAGTTAACAAAGAAAAAAAAAGTTAAATTTTCCTATTTAAGAGCGGTAAACAAAACTCATTTCACTTGTTTATTACAAAGGTTATCTCTTGTTCAAGGCAAATGTTTCAATTACCCCAAGAACTGCTGAATACTTAATCTTGACTATTTTTTCTTTTCAACTTAAATATCTCCCATTTCCATCCAAACAAACTTGCGTTACTGTAAGAATTGGACGCTTATCAACACGGGTAATACCATAGCTAGCTAATATCTAAGTTGAACAATCAACCAAACCCTTTAGGGGGCGTTCAAACTGTCTAAAATTGAAAAATATGAAAGGTTGTTCTCTCACCATCTGTCTCAACGTACTGGACCAGCTGAGGATCAACATTGGCCTTGGTGTACGCTGACGTCCACAGGGGCAACATGTGACAACGTGACGGGGATGAAAAAGAGATGGGAGTGCTTCCCGTGTGACTGCATTTTGTCTCGAGGGTTCCCCATATCTTGTTCCCGTCTGCCAGAGCCTGTGAGGACATAAAATCGATGCTTCTAATTTATATTCTCGAAACATTTTAAAGGCCATATGTGATAAGCAGACAACACCTGTAATACTATAAATAATATGTCCAGTGGTAACGTACCAATCTGCATATCAAAAGATTGTGGGTTCGAATCCATTTGGGACAAGAATTTCCATTACCTTCATAAGCTCAAAGTACTGGTCCAACCCAGGAACTGTCGAGAGGAATAAGTTGGATGAACTTGTTTCCAAATTTACGTTAAACTTACCTAAACATTTTAGTGCCCTTTAGTATTTATAAAAGCAAAGTAGGCAATATTTTCCTAATTTATTAATTGCCTACTTAATACATACTGTAAAAATACCTTAATACATTACACGCGTAGTACCATAATTTTAAATCTGAAAAACTCTCCAATTTACCACAAAAAAAAATGTATGACAATTTGCAATAAACGTTCCTTAAAAAGATCTTTAATTTTCTGTTTGAAAAAGCATGGTAATAGAGTAAAATTCTTCTATTAAACAGAGTTTAGATAATTAAACTTTAAAAATACGATTAATTTAAAGTTGGTCTGATTCTCAGGTTGAGTAACAGGTTAAACTTGTGGTCTTAAAAAATAAGGTGACCAGACCAACGAGTTAAATGACTGAGTGAATATGTCTTGAAAATAGCAGACAAAAATATGACTAAGTTATATGACTGTATTTTTTCTATATATTGGTAATACGTGATTTATCATTTTATGAGCATATTTTTCAGAATATCACCTTTAATCAAGCATTCGTGTTTACAGTTGAACCTGTATTTGCGGCCCAATGTATTAAGCGGTCATCTTTCATTTAGCGGCCAGTCTTAATATATCCAAACTACGGTATTTTGTATATATTAACCTACACTGAGCAGCCACCTCTGGTAAGTGGTAACTTTCTCTTGTTCCCTTGACTGACTGCTTAAGACAGGTTTCACTGTAATGCAGTAAGATCCAATATAACAACATAACAATCTAGCATATAATTAATTATTTTAAAATGAAATAGCTACCTTAGACAATGTCTTAATAAGGATGATACCACAGCCTTCTCCCCTGGTCGTGATACTAGTTGTTCCCTGTCCGTATTGTGCTGACTTGTACATGGCTATAAATGGGGTAGGGTCAAGGATTGCATTGGTACCGCCACAAACTGCCATGTCGATGTCACCTGTAACAAGATAGATGCTTGGAATATACATACAACGGCACACAATTTACAAACTGAACGATTTAACAGAATGAACATTGGCCATTAGACAAAAATCGCATTACAATTTTCACTTATTTATTACGTGTTTTTTTTGTACCTAACAAATACCTACAAATGTAGACATATCTTTGAATGCACATCTGATAGCATATCCTATTTATAAATGCACAACAGGCAATAAAAGTACAGAAGTATCTGACAATACGTTGGTACCTTAACCTCTTGCAAGCAAAATATCACGACTCATGCTTGACGTTATACATGAATACATGCATGCATTCGAGGTTTTATTTACATTTTTTTTAATGTTTTAGTGTGTGTGTGTGTGTGTGTGTGTGTGTGTGTTTAGTTAGTAATATGAAATTGATCAGAAGGGAGCAGTAGTTCAGTGGTAGGATACGCGCTTCGGAATCGAGAAGTCCCGGGTTCGAGTTCTGCCAGGAGTTCTGCGAAATTTCTTTGAGCAAGACATTTTCCCCGTATTGTTTCACTTAACCCAGGTGTAAATGGGTACCTAAGAGGACAGTATAATTCCATGGCGCCATAATGTGGGCTGCATAAACGGAGTGAAAGACTCTCCAGGGAAATCGAAAGATTGATACTTGAATCCCGATGACCAGGGGTCAAAGCTGTCAAGTCGCAGAACATGCCCACGGCATGATACATAGATTATGAAAAACCTTTATTTTAGTTTTTTAGTTGACGTAATGACTATTTTTAAAATAGTTTCACATACGGGGTATACCATGGCAACACTCTGCATAACAACCAAGGGATAAATCACAGCTGTGAAGTTCGAGTGACGCATTGTGTACCTCACTAAAGTAGTAAAACCAGCCTCTGTATGTGTGTATGGTGGATATACCTGCAAGTAAAGCCTGTGACGCCGTGTGGATGGCCGCCATGTCTGATGAGTAGCCAGAGTCCAGGGTCATGGCTGTACCAAGCAGGTTAAAGGTATAAGCCACTCGGGAGGCTATGATGCTGGTGGCCGAGCTGGTGGTACTGTAGTTGGTCAGGTCCTCGGCGTCGTGGGAAATAGAATCCTTCGTGTCGGTACTCATGCTGCCTGCCGGTTATAGAATTAGCTAATTATCAAACATATACAAGCCAGAGGCGGTCGCCGGAATCCAACGCTTGCCGAATTACCCTTTTTTGCATTTATAAAACCATGTGATTATACTTATTTATTTGCCGCTGAAAAATGTTTCCAATACATCTTTTTCAAAAGCAAATTGGTCTGTCAGATATTTTTTGTGATAATATCCTGTAGATCAAATACCGGCCCCGGTGGCTGAGCGGCAATAGTTGGAAGGGTCGATCGTGGGCTCGATCCCCGGCCGCGACATACCAAAGTCGTTCATATTAGTCTGGTTAATATAATCAGTCCGTATGATGTTCAGAAACGAGTAATGAATGGATAGTAAGAAATAAACTAACCGATAAAGACCCCAGTGTTTGAACCATTCACCATTTTGAGAGTGATCCCAGCTTCCTCAAACGCCATGAAAGTACAGTCGACTGCAAACCGCTGCTGACTTTCAATTCTCTTGGCTTCGATATCGTTGATTCCAAACAGTTGGTTGTCCCACAAATCATACCTGTAAACAATAACACACATATCATACCTGTATACACACATATTTAACTGTGTACACACGTGTCATTACCGCATGCACACGTATCTAACTGTATACTCATACATCATACCGATAAACACATATATCTTGTTTTTATACACACATAGCGTACATATATGTATACACATCATAACTATATACATACGCCATACATGTATTAGTTATCATTTATATTTGAATTCTATGGAATTTATCGCAAGCCCGCGAAGCGGAGCACTGTGAAAATATTAAAAAAAAAAAATATAAACGATAATATATACTAGACGAAACTTATAAGTACTCCGACTTGACTTGGCTATTTAAGTTTACCATCGCTTCGACAGTATTTCAGTCATATAGATAAGTACTCCGACTTAAGTTTTGTCTATAGCATTTGTTGTATTCAAAATAACAGATTTTTGGTTACAATAGCTTTCCACGAAAATTGGTTTCACAGAGTTGATTATGCGTCAAAATTATTCAAGCAGACAACAGATTGAGCCACTGCACATTTTAATATTTACTGGGCATATGTTGTGGAAAATATATCTTCTTCACAAGTTTGAAATCGGAGTACTTACAAGTTTCGTTAAGTGTATATGCATGTATGCAGTTTGTTACGTACGCCCTCGCGTTACGGACCCGCCTCCCGTTTCATTGACAGCTTCACGTGATGTTTTACGTACGGTTCAAAATCGTCATGGTCGCTGGGTACATTTATATTTTGAGCTAGTAAAACATGACGTAAAGCAGTTGCCGTCGCAACAAGCTCCGCCCATAATCTGCATTGGTCTCGTAGACACCATACACACCAGTCGCACTCCGTATAAAGACCTCAAGGTTCATTTTATGCAATGTAATTTTTTCCAATTAAGAACGAAATACATGCAGTTCATTGGACGATTAAGTCGGACAAACTGTAAGTATTAGTTATCGTTTATATTTTAAATTTTATCGAATTTATCGCAAGCGACGCGAAGTGGAGCGCTGCGATAAGTCGATAAAATTTAAAATATAAACGATAACATATCTACAGTTTGTCACGTACGCCATACAGCTTTGCCTTTGACCTCACGTTTTGGAACCAACTTCCGTCTGACTGACAGTACACGTGATGGTTCAGATTCAGTATACATAGGGTACATTTTATAAGGCTACATGCAAAGCATGACGTAATCACCCGCCGCCGCAATTAGCTCCGCCCACTCAGTCCAAAGATCACGTAGGCAGCATACATTCATATTTTCACCACATCAAGACCTCACGGATCATTTTATGCAATATATTTTTCAAATATTTAACGAAATGAAAACATTTTATTGGACGATTAAATCGGACAAACTGTAAGTATTATTACTAACTATAGTCGTCCAATGAAATGATTGTATTTCGTTCAAAATTTGCCTGTGATGGAAAACCACACATTTATTTTACCACTCAAGGATGGTTGCATTGGGTGAGCATGAGTCGAATAGACGTTATACACACATATAGTTAAAATCAAATTTAAGTCAATAACTATCTGTGAGCGAGCTGCTTTAAACGGAGTTCAAATTATAATTGTCGTAACATCGGCCCTCTATGGGATATACGCAAGCGAAAGGAAGGAACAAGAAAAGCATGAAATGAATAATTTTCTTTAGTTACATTTTAAATCGTAGTAGAAAATAAAAATGCATATTTCCATACGTGACACCGCCACGCGGGCAAATATTATTGTGAAAAAAAAGTATGACCTTATAATTAAATGAACAAAAATATCTTTATCTACTCAAGAAAAAATATCGAAACCAAAGGCATGTGCATTTTAATAAAACCAAAGACATATGATTTTTTTAATAATGTATCTAAATAATATGAATGAATACATGAATATATTTACATACGTCATTACTAGTCCAGCCTTTGTCATGCTGGTCCGCTCAGCTTCCGAACAGTCAGGATCACAGAACGCCGCGGCGTTAAAACGCTCTAGCGGTATGTCCGTGATGTGGTTTTCTCCATTCCTCAGCAGACGCCAAAACTCGGAAATGTTATCTGCTCCTGGAAAACGGCAGCCGACTCCAATGATGGCTACACGATCGGTTTCCATAGTGACGCCTGTTAACAGACACATCATCATGTGTTCCACTCCATTCTTAAAATAATTCATGATCGAAAAAAAAAAATCTTCTTCAAACGACACACACACACACAGTGACTGGTAAAATATATTTGATTTTATTAAGACTTCACAAACTACCTGATTTTTTTAGGAGATTGTGAAATATTTTATAACAAAATTAAGTTGATGCCCCTTCCTTGTGGGATTCGAGCCTACGCAGTTAAAAGGTGCATGCAAAACAACCACACAGTAATATTGCTTAATTAATAAATATGATGCATCTCGGCATCATTTCCACCCATGAAGCTAACTGTCGTGTCACGTGCACCAACGTGCTTGACTGAAAGTGGTGCATATTTTGTATTTATATTTCAGATTTGGCCCATTAGGTCTCGTATGTTTTTTTATTCGGCGTTTAACCTCACTTTTGACCCACTAAGAGATGACGAGATACAGGATACAGTGCCGAATGAATATTTTTACGAGTTGTATTGGTAAATACGAACAATAACTATCCTCACAAAAGGAGTTACTTACTATTGTTTGTGAGATAAAAACTAACTGAAACATATACATCGTTTTTCAATATTTCTTTTAAATCATTCTGACTAAATTACACTTTTTATTTTCTTTATTTTTTTTATAAATATGTAGTTAGTATTTTAAAACACTTCTCTTTAATGTATATTGAGAATTGTTTCGGGCTGAACATTATAAAAAAAACCTGTAGTGTATTATAGTTTGTTTTAATAATACATTGATGTTTTACTCCGCCAATTGCGGTAGAGGGGACCCTTTATGTCTTGACTTCCAAGGATACAATGTTTCATAGAATGATAATAATTTGTACATCATTTACTGTGAATCACTGACTTTCGTGGGACACTAATTTTTTCCGATTTCGTGGTAGGTTTTATCCACGAATATTAATCCCCCCCCTCAAAAAAAATAAATAAAAAAATATCACTTATTTAAACCTCACGTTTTCTAGAACATAAATCAACGAATTAATGTACCCACGAAATTCCCTTTTGTACATAATCAACGAAATTTCATGTCAACGAAAATTAATGATTTTACTTTAACCGTTCTACATTCTCTATTTTTGCAATCCACATCAACACTTCGTATCTTTTTCCGTTTTTTAAAAAGATATTTCTTGTTTTGTTAATAATCTAAGCTGTTTTATTTTTAATTTTGTAAATAACCTAAGCTATCAGTCTGAAAAATGAAGAATTTATTAAGCAAAACATTAATGAATCGACGTTTGGTTTAGTTTTCATTGCTAATTATGAAAAAATATGGACAACAGTTTATCTAAAGTTTAAAAAATGTATCATTTGCGCAACTGTAACGTAGTGAAACTGGTAAAAAATGAGTTTTCAAAAACGGACCAATCTTTACAGCGAAAGCTTCTAACGTATCTGAACGGGTTATCGTGATTAATTATTTTGATAACAAGATTTTTTTCACATAAGTATCTGGAAACGAGTGGGAATTAACAGACCGCTTTGTCCTGTTAAGATTACGAAGTTGATAACTTGAAAATGTTCTTCTTGCCAGATAATAACTGAATAAGTGACATTAAATTTATTTTTTTCTTAGAAAAGTTTTGACATAGCTAAGCGGATAACATCGTCGGATACCCACGGATGACCTTATTCCTTTTCACTACATGGCATCATGCCGTGGGGGAAATAGGCAAGCAACCAGTCGTAATAAGTAGTAATTGATTGAATCATCGACCAATGACAATGCACCATAAAAATGCAATTTACCCTTCGGCGTGGAGGCTTGAAGGTCATGTAAATAATAAATGCTGCGTCCGGCAGCTGTATAAAACGGCCTTTATGGTTGGTTTTAACACAGTGATGAGACCAATGAAATGGCGTTATCTGACACACCACACAAAATCCTACCGTAAAATCCCACGGCCTATAGATGAGCTATCGATCTGCCGCGAGTATTCATTATGTCAACTCTATTGTTTCTGATGCATTACAAACATCACGTGTTAAGTATACGTCACATAAAAATCAAGGATCCCCCCCCCACACACACAAAAAAAGAAAGAATAACAAAGCTTTGTATTCATCCGTTAATAAAGTATTAAATATAAACTTGTGTGTTTGTGTGATATGTTTTCGGAATTAACAACACAATCTGATATTCAAAATAATAAAATGTTGCATTTGGCGAAAAAAGAAATATACCCGATTGTAATTATTTAAATAATCATGATTTATATACACATCAAATGCTAGAACAATGCAATGATAATACAAAAGAAAAACATAGCTTAAACATATTTATTTTTGTCGATTGGGAAACAAGTTCTAATCGTCTTGACGCTCCCTGGGTTGGACAAGTAAATTTCCATTATATAAAAAGATCTTTCACAGTTTATAATCTTTAAACTTATATCGTATATGTTTAAGTTTTAAATCAAAGCTTAATCAAAGCTTAAATATATTAAGCTACTTTGTACAAACAAAATATATAACCACCAAAATTGAAAAGTTTCGAATGTGTTTCAAATGTTCGTTGTTGTATACTATAAACATGCATGACAAAAATCCACCTACCTCAGCGTCCTTCAATACAATGGTACAGTGTCAGATAGTCCGTGTCCGGGTTTATAAAGATGTTGTCTAATAAAATCAGACAATTGAAAGTTATTGTAATGTGTCCGGCTGATAAGTGATTTGCAATTGAGAGCTCTCGCTCAGCTTATGAGGAAATTAACACCAGCTTAATCTAACACGATATCACTGTATTTCGGACGTTGACAGGGACAGACGTTCACATATGCATAATACAGTTGTAAAACAATTTTCGTGGGAGGTTATATTTGTATATTCTGTGAACGGGTTTATCAACGAATATTAAGCAAATTTGCGAAGCGCCAAAGTCAGTCAATTACCTGTTGTACCTTTTATTTTCTATATGTAATGGTTTAAAGTAAGGAAAATAAGTTTATGCCTTTGTTTGACCTTATTTTCAAGTTTTGAATATAATATAGAAATATTTTCCAAAAAGCTGACAAAGCAACCTGGCTTGGGTTTAAGATGGAGCGCTGGTACGTTGTTAGTTACAGCTTGGCAACACTTTCTGATACTCTGAATAGGGGACATGGTGGTTCTTGTTGTCTTGTTGTTTCTTTCTTTTTTTAAGAATGGCATGGTACGCCTAGACACTCATTTGTAGGACTGGACCGACTGAAATTGCAAGCTGTAAAGTATTCCAGAAATGGTCGATTACTTGAGGTCAGAGAACCTTGCTATGTTGTCTTTGCGGCCAGGAATCGAACCCGGGACGCATTGGTGAAAAGCGAGGCGCGTTACCACTACGCTACTTAGGCACCGTTTATATACCACGGCCAAGAACACAGCACCCAGTTTGTCAATCTCATCTGATGCTACCACCCCAGCTAGGTTATGTCCAGCAAATTTGGTTGCACGGAATCGCTTTCCCCTTTTCCCTATAAACATAGAACGCCAATCCGAGTAATCTAGCCCTGAACCTTGACTCATCTGTCAAAGCCCTCAATCTTCTCTTGGCCCATCCAGTATGGTTCATGGCTCACTCACATCGTTTCTGGCTGTAGTTCAATCGAAAATCGGTCTTCAGCTGCAGATGATCTCCTTTTTCGGCATGCCGTTTTGCCATAGTCCCATACTGCTAGAATTGCGCCAACGGTCTTGTGACGTTGTGTACGTTGTCCATCGTTAACTCGGTCTTGGGTAGGCTCTTGCTGCCCCACCACCTCTATACAGACTACTCCAGAAAAAGTGCTCTTAAATTCTACATTCGCCATATTCAATCATTAAACTACGAGGGATTGTACTGAGAAAAGGATTGAAACCTCATGCATATGTACATATAGACAGTACACTATAACAAAAATACTTTCATGACTGTCATTCTTTGTTAGATTTCATTAAAATCATATACTCTGTGTTGATTTACAGTAAATCATGTATTCTGAAGTAGATTTTAGTACATCGGATATTCTTTGTTAAATTTCAGTAAATTATGTTTTCCTTGTTGATTTCAGTAAATCATGTATTCCTTGCTGATTTTAGTAAATCATGTTTTCTTTTTTGATTTCAGTCAATCATGTATTCTGTGGTAGATTTAAGAAAATCATGTTTTTTTTTGTTGATTCAGTAAATCATGTATTCTTGTTGATTTCAGTAAGTCATGTATTCCTTGTTGATTTTAGTAAATCATGTGTTCTGCGGAAGATTTCAGTAAATCATGTATTCTTTGAAATTTTTCCGTAAATCAGTATCTGACTTTATTAAAAATTGACTGTTATTATCATCATTAATAGCATTGTTGCTTATTGTTGCTTTTAGCCGAACAATTCAAATAACCTCATCTTTGATCAAAATCAGTGTTGAGAAATGAAAGGATATCGTTTGACGTCGTTTCCGAATCTACTCCGTAACCTTCCTTATTCTCATTTATCGCGACACAAAATCATACAGGAATATTATCTGAATAAAATCAGAATTGTTCTTAGAATGAACAATAGATTTCTTATTGTAATTTTTCTATTCTCGTTCTCCATTTTCAATTTTTATTTTTCTATTCTCGTTCTCCATTTTCAATTTTTATTTTTCAATTATTTGATGGAGCATAATTCATAAACTATTCAAGGTATTGACTTAATTTAAACTTAAAATAAAACTAAATGGTGAGATTGCGAAATGCAATAACCAAGAACCGTAACTCTATCTTGATTTTTTTTAAATAATCTCCGATTATTTAATTTAACAATGACTTCTGTCTAGATAACAACTTATTTATTATACACATGTAAACTATATAAGGTTTTGACTTGAAACATCATTTATAAGTAGATGTACAGTGACCAAAAACCATAATTCTACTAAGTCTGAGTCTGTTTTTTTATTATCTCCCTTTCTTTTTTTATATTTTTTTGTTGGGAGCAAAGCTCATAAACAAAACAAGGTAAGGAATTGAATCTTGAAATATAATATAATACTAAGTAGGAGCAATGCAATAACCAAGAACCATAACTCTGACTGGTCCCTTTTTTGTATTGTCTTCCTTTTTTTTTATTTATATCACTTTTTGTCCAGATCATAACCCCTCAACTATTCAAGGTATCGATCTGAAACTTAAAATATGAATAAATAGTGAGGTGAGAAGCAGAAACAGAACTCTGTCTGGTTCTTTTCTTTATTTATCTCCCTTCAAATGTGTGTGTGTGTGTGTGTTGAGCATTACTTTATTACTATATAAAGTCTATATAGTTGACATACTTACTCCACCCATTCATGAATGGCATCCATTTGGCATCAATTATTTGACATCTCACCTGCTCTGACGGGGGCATAGTGTTTTTCGAACACATTTTTTTCCCTTTCTTTGCTGATTTAGAAGGTGGTTTTGTCTACCTATTGTTTACTCTACAAAGTCGTTAATCTGGAAGATATCATGTTTTCACGCTTTATTACATTGCATTCAGCACAGACTCAACATAATTTAATGTCATCAAAATAATGACACTACTAGTAAGATCATAATTACTGTAGGTCATGATGGTAAGTGTAACATCCTATATACAGTTACAGTTATGTTCCTACGGATGTTATCTAGCCGAAAGCTGACACGACACATTCGCCCCTCCATCCGGTAGGTTTCGCATCAAGTAAGTGAATTTATTTTGAATCCTTGAATCGTCAAATTACTCAAAGTCGCATATTGACAGCCAGAGTAATGGTTCATCAGTCCTGCTGATACCCCCTTTTTTTCAAAGGACGAAAAAGGCATTTTCTTCGATTACCATCGCCCGTTAG
>CM037792.1:45477307-45527307 GCA_021229015.1 Solen grandis
CCATTTCGGAAATACGTTCGAGATTGTACACACGGAATTGTTTCGAGTACAGAAACACCATGCACGTAGCTATATTGGTTTTGTTCTTGTTGACGGATATACTCGGTCACTCAGTGGCGGCCCCAGCTAGTGATGTAACTGCCGTGTCTCATAAAGAGCAGAAGTTGGATGGTCCCGGTTTGGTGTCACTTGGAAAGAAGTTGAACAACCCTTACCTTAAAGTTGTAGGGGTATCACTTGTCAACACATTCGCCAGGCTATGTGAGCTGATACCCTGTGGGGAATGGTCCGAATGGTCTAAATGTTCTGTTGTATCGGATGGACAATTCGGCGTGCGCAACCGGACCCGGAAGTGCGGAGGGGGTGCAGGATTCTGCAAAGCTGTGGACAGACAAGGAAGTAACAACGGAGTTGGAGAAGGGTCTCTGCGAAGGGTTTTGTACTCCTGGATATAACTTCACCACAGAAGGTTTCTGTCTCAAGTACATTCATCAAAAGGCAACACAGGCTGACGCTGAAAAATCATGTTTGGATGAAGGAGGTTTTCTGGTCAACATCAACTCTAAGATAAAATCTGACAGTGTTACAAAAATGATATCTGGACTTCCAACAAATTCTATTTTCTGGGTGGATGGAAAAAGGACTGACAACAAAAGTCCATGGAAGTTCAGTTATGAATTGGATATTATTGGTTTCACAAACTGGGCCTCGCATGATCCCGATAACGGTAGCACGGATCTCTGTAATGTTTACCTCAACGACTCAAGCGAGGGATGGAGACGTTTTGATATTTCATGTTCAGGTCCATATTACTTTGTTTGTGAAAAGATTGTCATATCATGAATTAAATTATCAAAGCTGTTAAAATCTAATTTATATCTTAAACGTAAATATATATGCAAAAGATTTTGATGTACATTTCTATATACAATGGACGATGTAAATATATGGATTTCAATCCCTACTGAGGTTTTCAGAAGTACTGGTGCAATCTATGAATTTGTAAAAGATGCAAAAGGTTGTCTCCCAATCGGAGGCTGGGAGAGAATGTTTAAATGTATGTAACAAATATTATATAAACGTTCTTTCTTAGATATTATGCTTTTGACTTTTTAAATTAGTAGCCGTAGGGGAAAGGACTATTTTGTACATGTATTGGTGTTCATTAAATATCCTCTTTGTTTACACCTAGGTAATATAGCTAAATATAATATATCTGGCAATGTTTTTATGAAAATGTATGATTTTTATTCTTCATGATTTTGTTTACTCTTGTGTAAATCATTAGAATTAGATTTGACAGAGCAGATTTTGGAAAATAAGAAAATATTTTTTGCGTTTTCGTGTTAATATCACAAACTGTTATTTGACAACCGTATCACGATGGTCATTAATATGGATGGATTTCTAATTTGCCCACGATTAAAATCAAATGTGATACTTCCGGTGGCAATTTGACACAAAAATAATGTTTTTATTTTGTATCTAAGTTGTTGTCTTTTTAAATTACCTTAATGCACCCCATCTTTTCGATATGAGGATTCTATCTGAGTCAAGAAATTGACTGTACCGGTTTTATAACTTGCGCTAAATATGAAACAAATATTACACGCATATCATTATAATAAAGATCATTCAGCCCTACTTCAACATACTTAACCGGAAATGTAGCCTGTGGATCACATATGGAGAGACCATTTCCGGTGATCAAGTCGTTAGAGCCTCTGAAGTTCGTGGTTTCAATTCGGACAGCAAAATACCTGGCACTGGTATAGAGATCTCCCAATTTCAATGTGTATTTTTTGTTGTTTAAATGAAGGCAAAAGTAGGGCCGGCTTGACATCATTCATATTGTAAGTACAAAAGAAGAAAAAAGAAAGAAGGTGGCACTTTGTTAGGCCGATTGTACGGAGTTGCATTTTAAATGTCTTCGAGATTTATCAACTGGCTGTCAGATATGATAAAAACCATGTTTTTTTTTTATTTTTCTTAACTTCAAACAGTAACCCAATACTGGATAGGCCGTGTTTCTAGACATGTCACCGATTGATCATGCCTGGGATATACTTGGAAGGCGTGTTAAAGACCGCGTCCTTCAGTCCATTAACGTAAATGACCTCACCCAAGTCTTGGTACAACAGTGGAGGCAGATTTGCTATTGTCCATGAGGCATAGGTGTATGGCTTGCATTATCGCCAGTGGTAGCTAAACTCGTTATTGACTTGTGAAATTTGTTTCTCTGGCTATCAAACTTCCAGATGTGATATGTATGCAGTTTAAAAATTTCTCCATAAAATCAAAATTAATTAATGGTTATTTATAAATGTTTGTTGTTGTCAAGTTTCGTTAAAATTGACTCGCTAAAATGTTTTAATATTCAGTAACACCTGAGGTGCGTTTATTCAAGCGGTTAATTGTACATTAACACATATTTGAAATATGTATAAATTATTTTTTTCATTTATGTTTAATGAATACTGTATGTTAATAATCATGTTTGATGAATTAAATACTTCATCAAGTCTATCATAAAAGTATTTGCCCAATCCATTCGAAACGAGTTTTCACAAGGCTTGGTGCTATTTTATTTATTACAACTTTCGCAACACTAGACTAGTTAAGTATTCCTAATCTTATTTTTCTTTCAGTTTACATGTTTGATTAAAGATTTGTATTATGATTGTTTAAGTTTCATGTTATTTTAACAATCGAGAGATAAATGTAAGAGTATTATATTTATATATTCCTGTGAATTGTAAAAGAAGGAAGAATATATAAAAGTATTAAAAATCCTTAATGTGAAGAAGAGGACTGAAAGAAATAAAAAGTGAACGATGAAGAGAAAGAAGTACTAGTTGCTACCTTTTCGCCCTGTTGCAAACTGTAGACTTCAAGCGACATTAACCTTTTCTAATCATTTATACCTTTTTTATTCTGTCAAGGCACTGTATACATACATACATACAGACATACATACACGGTCCCGGTGACCAAGTGGTTACATCGTCAGCTCGGTAACCATGATGTCGTTGGTCTATCCCCGGCCGCAACATAAGAGACAGCGCTCGACTATTTTAGTGCTTGCCAATAATAAAAAATAACCTTTTGCAGTAAAAGACAAAACAAATATGTATGATTATTTCAGAAGTCAAAAGGGGTCATTCTTCTGTAACAATCCATGACAGTTATTTACTCAAGCTTTTAAGTGAAGATGGTGGTCGTAAACAGGTATTTCAAGCTTCAAAGTAATGCATTAAAAGGTTCAGAGTAAAATGAGGTGGTACGAAAACCTTCACCTGGATTTTAGGTCAAAAAAGGAGCACAATTATGTCGAAGTCAATGGCAGAGTTACGTTATCTTGCATACAACGGGGGCGGGAGTTCGTGGGTTCGATCCCCGGCCGCAACATACCAAAGTCGTAAAAAAATGGTATTGTTATAGCTCCTTTGCTCCTCAGCATATAAGAGTGGTTTAAGGACTTGTTATCCCTGTGTCAGGATAATGTGACTGGGTGTGGTATCATGCCACATATCTAAGGACGTGATACTGCAATGTGGCAGCACTATATCTGTCTCAAGTAGACAGAGTCTCCAAATAACTGAAATACTGTAAGTGGGACGTTGGACGTTAAGCCCAACAAACATCTTGCATACAAATGAAAGTGATGGTCATAAATATGTATTCAAAGTTTTAAAGCATGCCTTAAAGGTTCAGTGAAAACATGAACTTAACCGAGATTCTAGGTCGTTAAATGGACATACTTATGTAAAAATCCATGATAGATTTATGTATTTTTGCCTACATGTTAAGGTGGTGGTCACAAAGAAAAGTTACGTTGCATTGACCGAAAAACTGTCGCATTTAAACAATCAAAGCGCCGAAGGCACTGATAGACTGTCGGCGGGTTGGTTGTGGTGAGCAGCAAGAGCGCTAGATTGTAACCAAAATAGGTTATATGCTGGATTCTAATCTGTTTATAATGGGGGTATGTGGTCAGTATCAATTTTTCAGTTGTCAAATAAGAAACAAAAAAAGATAGTTTTCATTTTTTTATTAAACATTAGAACACGATAATCAAAATTAAAAACATATATCTAAACTATATATTGAACAAGAGCTGTCACGGTACAAAACGCCCGACTATGGAATTGACTTCAAATGCCCTAAATATAAAATAGCAAAAATGAAAACCTTGATATTCTGACCCTTTATATTTATGAAGTCTAAAATCAATCCCATGCCTATGATGATGATGATAATGATGATGATGAAAAGAAGCAACGACTAACTAACGTAATCTAGAATATTGACTTGAGCACACCCTTCCCAGTTGTTTGTTTGTTTGTTGGGTTTAAGTCCCACCGCCCTTCCCGGTTGATAAGGAGTGAAGAAGGCCCTTAATGGCACGTGTCAATACCACACACACACACACACACACGCGCGCGCACACACACACAATTAAAAGTTCTAAATTGTATTGATTATGAATATATCAATCTTTTTTTTTTTTCATAATATAAAATTATTACATGCTGATGATGGTGATTTGGAAAGAAGCCTAAACTTAATCTTAAATTTCCTTCTTCATACTTCTATTGCGTCTTTCATTAATTTACTGAAGTTTGGCATACATGCGCCAGTCAATGCTATATGGGTATACCGGTATCACCGAAAAATGGATCCGCTGTGTATAGTATGGTACATGACAAATTTATAATGAATTGAACAGTTTTAATTTGGAGTATCTAATACATATAAATAACATGTCTTCATAACTTGTCGTTGGTACGAGTTTGCATATGAACATTTAACTTTCATCTGCGTCGTATTTTTAAGGTGCAATGGAATTTCCATTTCGCGGTTATTTACATTGCGCGATATATGAAAAATCTTGATGATATAGATACACAAATTAATAATAGTCATTAAATTTAAAACATTATATTGATTATTATCGTGTTGTGATATAATACCTGTTTATCTGGATACACTGTCCATTAATTTATACCTGACTTGGAGAGCGGAGCTAGCAGTGTAATCATCGTACGTGTGTCTACTTTATTTAGATTGAACATATTAAAAAGCGTATGCCAGAGCATTAGTATTGTATTCTTATTTTAATCCATGCAAGAATAATATAACAAATTTCAACTCATTGAATCCATGCAAGAATAATATAACGAATTTCAACTCATTGTGTCTAGCAAACTTCCTTTGCGTGTTTTATTGAGGCACAATGGACTTTCCATTCCGCCGAAGCCTATATATATATATATATATATATATACTAGTATAGTCTCCAATTTAATAACTCCACCAAGTTAATTCGTATGCTATTGTCTTAAATTAATGTTTATATATAAGAAGACAGTAAAAGGTGGTTTAAAATAGATTAATGGCATTTAATAATGCTTTTCTGAAAATAGAATTTCCATTGCTCCGTAATCATTTCCATTGCTCCATATATGTATAATTTCAAATTAATAACTCTAAGTTTATTCGCATTTTATTGTCTTAAAATTAACGTGTATATATAATTAAACAGTTATAGATGGTTTAAAAGTAGTTTTATGGCATTTAATACTGCTATTCTGAAAATAAAATTTCTATTGCTAGGTAATACATGTAGTTTCATTGCGTCCATTGCTCCATTAATTTTCATTGCGTGTTTTAGGCCTACCACTTCAAAACATTGGGTCACGTGATCTCCCATCCCACTAAATTATGACCGCTTTTTCCACTGTTCTAGCTTTTGCGTGGCTATTGATGTTATGAGAAGACAGAAATGCAACGTAATATAACAGAAATGCAACGAAATATATCATTATCGTGCGAAACGCTGCTGAACTACTTTGGGTTAATTACGTACTTATGCGAAGCACTATTTTTCTTAATTGCATGTGTGGATCTACATGTACTCCAGTTGGGTTAAATCTCTGTTTTGTTAACGACGCAGGTATTTTGTTCACGCTGAAAATGGTTGTATTCAGCTTGAGGAATTTGTAAAAGAAGAGTGGACACACAAACTTTGCACATTAAAAGAGTTTCTAAATGTCATTTAAACGTCGTTGCAACACATCGATCTGTGTTACACTCCACTCGCTTTCGTTAGCTCTGCTAACATTGTCTGGATCTGTACAAAGCGCGGAATGCTACAGTTAAAAATGTTGTGGAAAATATGCAAATCAGAAAGGCCTGATTTCGAATTTCAGCATAAGACTAAAAATAAAATCAACAGCCTTATATATAATAAGAAGTAAGTAATTTTTTCCATTGAAATTCTACATCATGTCGATTTAATTGCCGTTACTCCTTTGATCATTAATAGATTTTCATAAAATCGGTTTTATTTTGCGTCTAAGAGATGAATAAAGATATACAGGGACACACCCACCCCCATGCTTGAGGAATCGCCCTTAAAATATTCGTGAATTCAAAAACACGTTTGGTCGGGAGAGATGTGACCGACAGAATCTCGCTAATTTTTCCGTGTTAAACTATAGAAATATTAAAACCACAATATAAGTGTTGAATTGTATGGACAGATACTGATGAAAGAAACAAATGACCCTAAAATGAATACATGTCCTGACTTAAAGGCCATTCTTTTGAGAAGATTTTATGGCTAAATCGAAAACAAAACTGCATTAGCGATGTCACCGAAATACTCGATAGAAACAGTAGAGAATTCCCAGTTTAAACGTAGCTGTTAAACAGCAAGCTCATTCGGATCACTTTTTAAAAAGGGCAGAAAAAACTACACTAGGAAAAAAATGAAATAACAAGTAGGAATCCAATGGAAAAGGTTACTTGCCTTCTTTTTATATATAAGGTTGTTGATTTTTTTAATGCGGCAGTTTTTCGGTCAAAGCAACACACCGTGTACCTTTGGTCACAAACAAATATTCCAAGTTTCAAAGAAATGATTTAAAGGGTTTAATAAAGAAAAGTGAGGTATTACGAAATACTTAACCAAAAACCTTGGGTGAGTATACATCGTCGGAAGAAACCTTCACTCAGTGATATGCAAAACTTCATACTCATGAATTATCAATTAGGCATTGGAATCCAAGCGGTGACATCACGGACACAGCACAGATCATTTGAAAAATGAAACGGCACGTTATATACAATTGTAATTGTTTGGATTCGAAAATCAGCTTTTGCTTTTGTAACCTGAAGAGTATTCAAAATTCTACGCTTGGTTTCATTAGACAGCAAGGAGCATGAGAATGCAGTTTAGCCATTTGAAAATCCCATGATATGCGATAGCGGAATATACCAGGGGTTCGTTTGTTGGGTTTAACGGCCCACCGACAGTATTTCAGTCATTTAGAGACTATGTTTACTTGAGACATATATACTGCTTACACACTACAGTATCACGCCGTAGACATGTGGCATGATACCACACCTGGTACCCGGTAACATTTTCCTGATACTATGCCAACCAGTCCTGGAATTATCCTTATATGCTGAGCGCCAAGTAAGGGATCAATACCAGTATTATTCTTTAGGATTTTGGTATGTTGCTGGAGATCGAACCCACGACCTCCTGTTCCAAACGCGATACCGTGGGTCACGATAATGGTTTAAGTATATTCTTTGAATAGTCGAGGAAAAAATGATAGCTGTATATCTCCATTGCGATGATCAAGAATGCTTACAAAAATTTAGTATGTTGAAAAATGGTGAAGAATTTGCCTTTCTTGCGAATTTCAGGAGAATGTTTCTAGTTTTCGCAACAATATAGGAAAGAGATAGCGAGTGGTTAAGGACATGTACGGCGGAGAAGAATTTTGTAGGTACATGGACAAGTAAGTAACAACAGAGATGGAGAAGGGTCTATGTGAAGACTTTTGTCCTAGTGGACCACAGAATGTTTCTGTTTCAAGTATATTCATCAGGGAATGACGCTGAAAAATCATATGGATGAAGGAGGTTTTCTAGTCAACATCAATTCTCATATTAAGTCAGACAGTGTTGCAAAAATGATAGCTGGACTGTCAACTTGTTCGTTTTTATTTTGAATTATCTACCGTTCTCGATGTAAAGGCGAACGAGATTTCGTCCGCGATATTATGACCTAATTGTCTATGAATTTTACTGAAGAAGCATTTCATTGGTTTTAAGTTTCCCTTGACCATATTGATCTATTGTTGTAGCTGTAAAACTCTGTAAAAAGAAACTCCACGCACGCTCATTTAGCAAAACAATCACTGCCGTCACAAATGTCCCGAGATGATGTTAGGCTTACAAAATGGCGAATGCTTTTCTTTAACTGATTTTTTACCACAATGCGATTAGTGTTATTTATATAAGAAAATATACTGAGGGAAATGCAACTCGCTGTAAAGGAGAAAGACTTTGAAAAAATAAAAAAACTTCACGGTGTTGCAGTAGAAAATACTCTCATATTTTTTTATTAAATAATTTTATTTGTTATCATTTTTTTATATTTAATTAATCAAAATCAATATCATATGAGTGAGAGAAAACTAGTCTGGTACAAGAATCATTTTTTTTTACAATTTTACAAAAATACTGTGTATCAGAAATCATGATCTTGCTACTCATGGTGGCAGATATCTGTATCGAGATAAATCTTTTTTCTATTTGATACTTTACTTTTCACCGAAATCCAGCCAGTTTTTTTTGTTTTTTTTTTTGGTTGTTTTTTTTTTTTTGTTTTGTTTTTCTTCTTGTTTTTTATCAAAGTGACATCTGGACAATAATCCAAATGTTTGCACTCACAGGAAACATCTCAACACACAAACGCGCGCGCGAGGGGTTTTCTGCTTTTGTAATATTTATCTCACGGCATGAAAGGCTTGCGCAACCGGACTCATTATACAATTATCATAAAATCGGTAAATATAGCAAGCAAAATCATTATCGATAAAAATTAAACATTATCCTCTCTGAAAAAAAAATGTAACTTCAACACCCCATATTATTCTTACACAGTGATGCTTAAATCGACAGCATTCTTGTAGGACCGAAAGTTTACAAACTTATGTAAATGGGAATGTATGTATTTCCTCATGGATAAAAGTTTCGCAAAATTCGAATATTTATATTTATGCTATTCTTGTATATATACATGTATGTTTATTGTTTGATCTGCTGGTTTCTTCAATCAAGTACATAAAAAGTTAAAATGAAATAATATCATTTTAGCAAGGGTTGGGGTGAGGTCTTGTCGTCGAACACGTGTGTGTATACCCCTTGTATAGAAACATGGTGCCGTATCCACAAAAATTAAAGGCATAATATGCCGACAAAATGCCAAAGGCTTCGTACTAATTTGTTTTGTGCAGTTTCATCTCAATCCGGCAAGAATATTTGGAGATTAAGTCCAGACAAAAATCCCAATACGTATATCATGTGTATTTTAATCAATAGTACATTTTCAACAAACCATATAAAATGCCAGGTAATACTTAAATACATCGCGCCGTATTTCATTTTCTTGTTTTCCTAATAAAAATACCTCATATTTCATTTTGTAACAAATAATGCTTGTAAGTATGTCTACTTTTTATTATTAACTTAGACATTAACTTATCAACAATGCTGGATTGTGTTCCTTCCTTATATAAAAATTCTAGTACATGTATTGCTTAACGCAGTCTTGTTGGTGTACTTCAAGCTTCATCAAGTATAACAGACAAAACCAACCATGGTACTGAATACCCTCGTGAAGTTTCTTTTAAATCCGGAAACTGAATGCGGAGATGATGTCCAAAAAACCACTTAGCATACAGAAAGATGGTACAGCCCCTCTTTGATTCGGGAGACATCTCACTCCCCTTCGTCCTGTCATTATTTCTTTGATCACTTTTATATCTATATAGATTTAGTTCATATTCTCATACACAATTTCTATGATCAGTTCAACGTCATAATTACATTGACCTCCACATTACGATGACTGATGATCAATTAGAGAATAAATAAATATGTTTTCTCCGAAGTACAGATTCAGTTATATTCACATCCGATTATTTTTAGGCACTTGTTCATTACTTACAGAGAGAACTTACTCATTTCGCGCTCATATGACATCGAAATTTACAAATAACGAATCTGCAATGTTGGTTTATCATGGTAAACTATATATCGCGTCACAAATTTGAGTCATGCTATCAAAAAGTTTAGTTTAAACTATGTTTTTTTTAATTGTCTTATAGACCCTTAACATTGAGCTTTAAGTTATATTAACTTTTTATGCTGTGCAGTGTGGTGTGGGTATCACATTCCCTGTTTGATCAAGTAATGATAGCCACTAAATCAACTCAAAACCAATAGTTAACCTATTCCATACACACCGAATTCAACTGAAAACTACATATTAAATTACAATTACAGATACACATTGTACATTATAAGACATACGATAGTCCCGTAGACTTATTTTTTAGACGTAAGTTCTATTAAAACCAAATTTATCGGTGAAACATATTTTTGAATCATAGTTTTTATATGGTTACACAACATGTACCTATCTGAAAGACCTTATTTGCATGAAGGCTGTGTCTCCCAAGCATGCTATTTATATATTTATGTATAGGCTTAACACACTTACTGGAAACTTGTATTGTTTCCGTGCATATATTTTGCTGCTTATTCGATAAGCAGTCTGGAAGAATATCTTTGCAGTGTACAAATATGTAAATCTGTAGCTGCAGGCAAAGCATTTGTTATGTTTTATATCTTCTTTGTCTTTGTTTGTCTATTGGGAAAATAGGAATTCATTGAAAGAAAAGAAAGAAACTATTTAACACATATTGGGTCATTTCTATGTAACTTAATGGATTTTAAATATCTCAACCAAACCTCTGTTTTATTCTGCTAGGTTCATGTCGTAGTGTTATTCAGGATAGAAAATAAATTATCCCGCAATATAAACGAATGAATAATATCATAATGATAGGTACATCAAACTTAAATACATTTAATCTGGTAACCCGAATTGTATCTTAATTTACTTAGTTTGTTCAGTAGACTCTCTCTATAGCATCATATATATTATATTAATGTATATGTATTTAGAAACCACACATTAATAGGGATTTAAGATATATCATATACAGTGTGATATTACACATTACAAGCATTACATTACAAAATATTGCAAAGCATCACAATACGTCTATAACATCTACGCCAACAACACTCAGTACATGAAGCTCATCAATTATGGTTTGAATGCTCACTTTATTCACGTTTGTGTTATCCTTACGCGTGAGTCACGCTGCAATTACGCTGTAAAGTTATAAAAATTTAAGAAAAGGTGCAAATTGCATAAATTCTAACAATAATACCACTATAACAAGGAATTAGAAAAAGTTTGTTCCTGGAAATTAACCACTAAAATTTGCAACATAGTAGTTTAAATAATACTGAAGGACTAAGAGCAAATGCAATGAAACAATTTCATGACAATAAGACCTATACTTTCAATATTTATGCATACCTCCTCCCAAACATAGGTCTTTTCCTAAAGTTATTCACGTTACTTATATCTTAAAAAGATCCTACCTCTCCAAATTCCTTTGTTGAACTTTCCAGTGGACAAAAAAAGCAGAAAACCTTTATTAATCAAACCAGATAACTCCCAATGAACAATTAAAACAACAAAATCATGTTTGGTAACTCTTTTTAAAATATCATGGTATATAAGTGGACATAACTGATGGAAAAATGGAGATATTCCAGGTAAACTCCCTTGTTACATCCGTATATCGAACAAAAAAAGAAAATAGCTGTGATCATAAGGGAAGAGTACCATCCTCCCTTGTTACATCCGTATATTGAACACGAACAAGAAAAGAAACTAGCTGTGATCATAAGGGAAAAGTACCATCCTCCCTTGTTACATCCGTATATTGAACACGAACAAGAAAAGAAACCAGCTGTGATCATAAGGGAAAAGCACCATCCTCCCTTGTTACATCCGTATATTGATCACAAACAAGAAAAAAAATAGCTGTGATCATAAGAGTACCATCCTCCTGTGTGACCCTCAAAATAATTCTTTAATTTATTTATTTAAATACTGTCGCTGAGACGTTTATTTCAAGAAACAAATATACATACACGCATACCTATGTTCATATGCAGGTGGACAAACAGGTGTGCATTTAATTTTGCTTAGATTATTTCTCATTGTAATCTAAAGGGAAAAATCAATCTAAACATATATCTAAATTTTAAACTCAGGGATACGTTCCTTAAGTACCCTTACGTATTCGTGAACAAACTGTAAGATATCAATATGTTCTTAATAAAACTGAAATAATGATACGGCTTATCATTTAGGTACGATGAATCATTTTAATACTCTCCAGGTGATGATTAATTTTAATAATCTCCAGGTACGCCTTAGTAGGGCGGTTCTGGAGACTTTCCAAATTAAATATCTTAGCTCAGAGAAATTATTGAAGCAGCATCCATTTTGGAATTACGTTAGAGATTACACACACGAACTTGTTTGGGGTACATAAACCATGCACGTGGCTATATTAGTTTTGTTCATGTTGACGGATGTACTTGGTCATTCAGTGGTGGCACCGACTAGTGACGTATCAGACGTGTCACATAAAGAACAGAAGTTGGATGGTCCAGGTTTGGTATCGCTTGGAAAGAAGTTGAACAACCTTTACCTTAAAGTTGTAGGGGTGTTACTTATCAACACATTCGTCAGGATATGTGAGCTGGTACCTTGTGGAGAATGGTCAGAATGGTCGAAATGTTCTGTTGTGTGGGACGGACAATTCGGCGTGCGCAACCGGACCCGAAAATGCGGTGGAGATGCGGGGTTCTGTAGAGCTCAGGACAAGGAAGTAACCACGGAATTGGAGAAGGGTCTCTGTGAAGGGTTTTGTACTCCTGGATATAACTTCACCGCAGAAGGTTTCTGTCTCAAGTATACATGTATTCATCAAAAGGCGACAAAGGCTGACGCTGAAAAGTCTTGTTTGGATGAAGGAGGTTTTCTAGTCAACATCAACTCTCAGATTAAGTCTGACAGTGTTACAAAAATGATATCTGGACTTCCAACTGGTTAGACGGCGATAAGCCGTCTTATGCTGAAATCGAAATCAGGCCTTGCTAATTTGCATATTTTCCACAACATTTTTAACTGTACCTCTCCGCGCTTAGTGCGGATCTATGCAATGCGATTCTGCACTAAAGAATACGAGTGGAATATGTTACACAGGCGTTTAGATCATAACCGTAACCGCTTTTAGTGTGTTACTGTTTGTTAACATGTTTTCTTTTGCCATTATTTTTCACTGGAAGCATCAATTTTAAGCGTGAAAAAAATATCCGTGACATTTCTTAACCAGAACAGCAACTCATCTTACGTACATGGAGATCTACTCCTGTAAAAAGAAAAAGTAGTGCTCCGTATGTATGTAACTGACCTAAAGTAGTCCACAGAATATTTTGCACGATGGCGAGTAAGGTTCCTCCCATGGCATTTCTTAACTTTGAAATAGATAGGCAAACATTCTAGTATCTTAAATAATCAAATACCTGGTCAATTTCTACATATACAAAACAACAGATAGAATTCGCTAGCACTAGAGAAAGAGAATGACCTACTTAGGTATGCAGCTCTTTATGAATGAAAGGTTCATGACCTTTACTCCGGATTATTATGTTACAAACAGAACTTCTGTAGCAACAGCGGATGGAGTTTTTGTCGTCATGTGACTGCTTCAATAATTTCAGAAACTCTGGGTTTAGAATGTTAATCCCGTCGCCGTCTCTCAGCGCATTGTGCGCTTTGATTCATATTTTTGGGTGGATGGAAAAAGGACTGACAACAAAAGTCCATGGCAGTTCAGTTACGAATCGGACATAAGTGGTTTCACAAACTGGGTCTCGCATGATCCCGATAACGGAAGCACGGATCTTTGTAATTTATACCGCAGGGACTCAAGCGAGGGATGGAGACGTTTTGATAATCCATGTTCAAGTTTAACATACTTTGTTTGTGAAAAGACTGTCATATCATGAAGTATAATGTCCAATTGACAGAGAACTATTTTTCATAAACTTTCCAGACGCAACGTACTGATGCAAGCTAGGAGCTGTCGGGAGGGATCTGGGTTGCTAAAGGACGTTTCCCAATTTTGTATATAACAAGTGTTAAATAAACGTACATATACCTTTCTTAAAGATAACGTTTTTGATTATTTTGAAATGTGTCTCCTGAACGCCCCTATATAAATGATACTCTGCTCTGTAAACAAACTTTATATATAAACGTGCATAGAAATGTTCATGATTTTGTTCTTTTGTGTGAATCATTTGAATAAAAAGTGGCGTTAAGTTTTGTCGGTGTAATTTAATCCATAGATCCACAATATCACAAAACGTAACATGCACAGACTTCGTGCTGAATACTTTTATGAAGTTACATTGAAATGCGGCAATAAGTGACGTCGGTAGACGGACACACGGCGCAGCAAAAACCAGTGTATCTCTCCTGTGATTGTAATCAAAGCGCCCAATGCGCTGAGAAACGGCGGCGGGATTGACATGAAATAGCTTTAACTCTAAACGTAGCATTTCAGTAGTGATTGAAACAATAGAGGCAAAGGTCATATAACGCCAAACACGCCAAATGCTTTCCTGCAACCATAGTTGCTATAGAGCCAGATAGAATCGTTCTGTATTTGTTACATTATAATCCGTAGTAAAAGTCATGAACTTGATTTCATTCATAAGTTGCATACCTAAGTAGGTCATTCCCTTTCTTCAGTACTATTGAACCTGATGTATACATTCTGTCTGTTGTCGAGTATGTGTGGAAATTGAAAAGGTATTTGATTATATAAGATTCTTGAATGTTTGCCTTTCTATTTCAAAGCTAAGAAATGCTTTGTTCATCCTTAAAATGGATATTTCCAGTGTAAAACAATGGTAAAAGAAAACATGTGAACAAAGAATAACACATTAAAGCGGTTACGGTTATGATTAAAACGTCAGTGTAACATGTTTCACTAGTATTCGTTGGTGCAGAATCGCTTTGTATGGATACGCACTTAGCGCGGAGAGCCACATTTAAATTTACCGTGGAAAATATGCAAATCAGCAAGGTCAGCAAGGCCCGTTTTAAATGTATAGCTACTAAAGACGGCTGGTCGTCGTCTAAAAACATTACATGTACCACCTCCCGCTTACATAAGTATGTGGAGGAGGTAGATGTAGGTTGATATATAGAAATCACTTCGCCCTGGTCCGTTGTATCTTTCTCTTTTCTTTAATCATTTTTCTATATTTAGTTCATATTATCATACAAAATGTCTACGTCAACACATGAAACTCACCAATTATGGATTAAATGTACTCATCACTCACTTGTATGTTATTATTACCCGTGAATCAGGATGCAAAAAGTTAAAATTGTGAATATAAAGAAAAAAAATGCAAACTGCATAAATTCTGACAATCATACAACTGTTACAATGAATTCGAAGAAGTTTGTTCATAGAACGTAACAATTTATTAATAAATTGCAACATGCAAATACTAAATAGTACTTAATCGCTAAAAGTTATTTCATTAAAATAAGACCTATTATAGGTCTGGGCAATACCCGGTATGATTTCTAATTTAACAATGTATGAAATTATACACTAGTATGTAGATTAGGTGTTCGGGAAGTGCTTGTTGGTTTATGTTTTACATCTCATTACGGAGTGAATACTCACATTATGCTCCTTTCCTAAAGTAATTAACGTTACTTAAAACTTTAAGAAAGATACTTTCTATCCAGCTGACCAGTGGACAGGAAAAGGAGGCGGAAAACTGCCAATCAACGATTAAAACAACAAGGGCATGTTTGGTAACTTTTTTGAAGAAAAAAAAATGGTATTTACAATGAATTTCAATATTCATGTTTACAGAATTATTGAATGCTATTTTTTAATTTAAAAAAAATAAAAACGGAAATATCATGTGCACACAATATGCGCATCCATCTACCCACATAGAAACGCCCACATTTGCACGCGCATACATTCATCCGTAATTTTAAATCTGCCAAGAATGAATCATGTTCTGGTTAAGGGCGTATGTTACAGTTTACCATCGCAATGTTTCGGATACTCAAAATGTTTGGATATGAGTTGTCACAATGTTTGCACAAATAGGCTAAAGGAGTTATTTGCCAGTAAAGGACGTCTGTTTGTTTTTAAAAATATTATCTTTTCAAATTGATTTTAAATGATTTAAGTATATTTAGTAGATTTCAAACTTAGCTTTCTTTTTTAACCATTATCCATTTAATTACCATAGAAACAGCTCAGTAGCTCGAAAATGACCTTGGTTACCTATACATTTTATTCATCGTTTTGGTAAAGCGATTAAAGAATATTTACAAGGAAAACGAAAAAAAATATATATTGTAGGATTTCCTATAAAATTTAAAAAAAAATGTTTCAAAATCGAGCTACTGCTCTCCCTTTTCAAAAAATAATACGGGGTTTTATCCATTCCTGTAAAAATGAAATTCGTTCTTGAGGATACTAAAACCGTTAATTCAGATATATTGAAATATAATGAATTAACTGATATTATGTCTGCCTTCTATTTGTATCATTTTTACTTCTTCTTTTTTTCTTTCTTTTTAATGAGAGATGTATAGTGTAGCTTTAATTAGAAACAATTATAATGGATACAAAAACGTAGTATGAAAATTAGCACGGTGACCTATCAATTCCTTTACATTTTTTTTTTTTTTTTTTTTTTTTTTTTTTTTTTTTGCATAATATAAGTGAATATCAGAACATTCTACTGAAGAAAAAAAAACTGTTTCCTACGCCCTTAAGACCATTACAGAATAGCCTTGAAAAGATGTTCAGCGAAAACAAACAAAAATCGAAATAATGATAAGGCTTATCTTTAATGTACGATGATTTTAGTATTTCAAGTATCCTTAGGTTTGCTTCAGGTGGGTTGTTCTGGAGAATTTCCAACTAAGATATATTTCTTCAGAGAAATAATCGAAGCAGCATCCATTTCGTAAAAGCGTTCGGAATTGCTTCGAGTACAGAAACACCATGCACGTAGCTATATTGGTTTTGTTTTTGTTGACGGATTCACTCGGTCATTCTGTGGCGGCCCCAGCTAGTGATGTAATTGCCGTGTCACATAAAGAACAGAGGTTGGATGGTCCAGGTTTAGTGTTCCTTGGAAAGAAGTTGAACAACCCTTACCTTAAAGTTGTAGGGGTGTCACTTGTCAACACATTCGCCAGGCTATGTGAGCTGATACCCTGTGGTGAATGGTCAGTATGGTCGAAATGTTCTGTTGTGTTGGATGGACAATTTGGCGTGCGCAACAGGACTCGGAAATGCGGAGGGGATACAGGATTCTGCAAAGCTATGGACAAGGAAGTAACAATAGAGTTGGAGAAGGGTCTGTGTGAAGGATCTTGTCCTGTTGGATATAACTTCACCGCAGAAGGTTTCTGTCTCAAGTATATTCATCAAAAGACGACACAGGCTGACGCTGAAAAACCTGTATGGATGAAGGAAGCTTTCTTGTTAACATCAACTCTCAGACGAAGTCTGACAGTGTTACAAAAATGATATCTGGACTTCCAACTGATTCAACTTTTTGGGTGGATGGAAAAAGGACTGACATTAAAAGTCCCTGGCAGTTCAGTTACGAATTGGACAGTATTGGTTTTACAAACTGGGTGTCTAATGAACCCAGTAACGGAACCATGGAACTTTGTAATCGATACCAAAAACACTCAAGCAAGGGATGGAAACGTTATGATGGTAGTTGTAATGCCCTGATATGCTTTGTTTGTGAAAGGGTTGTCATATCATGAGGTATGAGACAGTAGAAACAGATCTTAAAGAAAATTTATAACCAATTAATGCTAGTACCAGATGTTCATTTATACAGACAATAGACTATGTAAATATTTTGATTTCAATCTAGGATATAAGAAGATTAACAACCGTACCACAATTGTGACTAACAAAGACTAATTGGCCCACTATTCAAATCACATGTTATACTTCCAGTGACAATTTAATACAAAAAAGGGTGATAATTTTATTTATGGTCTAAGTTTGTGTTTGTTTTACGAAACCAATCCTCACTAACGATAACGCTATGAGAAATTGTTTGTCGAATGTTTCATAGAAATATGATTCCACGTGAGTCGAGAAACATATAAATATCGCGCTAAATAATAAATATGTCTTACATATTTAAATGTATTTCATTTTAATAAAATGCATAAAGCGATAATTAACCACACCTATCCACATATTTATACCTTGTATCACATATGCAGCGATAAGAGGTTAAAGCGTGAGCGTCTGTATCGTAACCTGCAGGTCGTGGGTTCGATTCTGGCCGCGACATGCATACAGGTTGTTGATCATAGTACTGGTATATAAATATAAGCACATACGCATGCACAATCAAACTGGGATTTTGAAATAAAGGCCTGAATAAGAAACCCAATGTGTATGTTATTTTTGTACAAAATTAAAAGACCGTAAATCCACCCAAAATCACAATGGTTTAAGTTATTCATACATGTACTTCATATTGTAAGTTCGGTAATGATGAAAGGATCTTTCTTGACTCTTTACCTCGTGAATAATCATGAATTAAGTTATGATTTGATGGATATCTTATAACTTAAAATGATATAAGAAATAATGGAATTTTCTTTGCCACACAGACTGTGTAGAAACTGAGCTACAATATTGTATAAGCAAACAAAGGAGACCCTGATCAGACAGGTCCTATAGGTGCTGTCTGATCTAGGTTTGCTCTGCTGTTTGTCAATGCGTCAAAATAAGTATGTATGAAGTAAGGTTAAAAAAGTCGATTTTGTGGAATTGCATTTCTTCTTAGATATTATAGAGAAAATCGATGCAGACACGTTTCAAATGCTGGAGTATATGTTTCAAACTTGTGCTTATATCAACTGGCTATTATATATGGTGAAAAACATGTTTGAAATATTTGAATCGATATTGGCAACTGCTGGGACAAGCTGTTACTGCTTTTTTCCGCAGTGACTTTTCAATTGGATTTCTTTTTAACAATTCCATTTACCATCATCGTAACTGTAAATAATTTTTCATCGATACTTATTCATGTTGGCATATATTTGTTCTGCAATAGACCATTTCAACAGAGGATCAGCAATACAGGTATAATTTGCTAATTTAAATTGACCAATCAGTAACTAGCGAAAAATCTCAAAAGAGTGTTTATTTCCTGCTGAACAAGGTATGAAATTTTACACTACCATGTAGATTTGGTGCTCGGAAAGTGCTCGTTGATTTACGTTTCATGTCGGAGTAAAATGGTCTATAATAAAAAACAATATTTGCTATAGTTTATTGATTAGCTAGAATTCACATCTACCGTATTACCAGAAGTTGCCTGTCTCGGCAATTGTCAAAATTGGTCAAAATATTTGGTCACTTATGAGTGAAGAAGAAATGGAAATCAAGTCGTATGTGTTAGGTTTAATGTCTGAAATAAATTATAACTATTTCTTGAACGTATTTAGTAAGAAACTCCGATTGTCCGGACTTTCCTTTTCTTCTCTATGACCTCAGCAGCTTAAAGTCACATATTCTAGTCCGTTTGAAAAACTGAATAATTGTAAATAGCTTAGTTACTACAGGGTCCTATTTAAACACGTTTCTATATAAACTACGCAAACTGGCGTTAATTGTTATTTATGGAAGCAAATATGCGCATAAATTTCCTTTGTTCTATAAAAAAATTATCGCAAAAAAATTGTTAGGATATTTTGGCTGTTCTGCTAATCTTGAACAGCTAATTATTTCAATGCTGTGGAAAGTAACATATAAAAATATTGTTATAGCTGAGATATAATATGAAGTCCTAAAGTCCATTTGATATGTCTATTACTTGAATAAAAGGTTTACAATTTTTAATGTGCTTATTTTTGTCAGGGTCTCTACATAACACAGAAGTATTACCGGTATTTAGATACCCTGTTTATGTTCAAAATTGATACTTGGATTTGTGGTGGTACCAGAAAACATTTGAAATCGGCCTCCAAAAAGAATGTATAGCTGAATTGACTGGAATCACGCAGTATACGTATCTTATCAATCTTATGACCTTGTAGGGGCGAATTTCGATGGAACATGACCAAAGCTCAGTTATTAAACACATTATAAGGAAGTATGTCTTTTTATTATATGCGTCCCCATCCTATATTAAATGGCACATTCAGATGAAATTCGGCATGTGTGTGTGTGTGTGTGTGTGTGTGTGTGTGTGATTTTCTTATGAATTTAGCGAAGAATGGAAATATTCTTACCAAAGACAGGGCCTCTTATGCTTCATGTGAAAGTAAATGTCGGTGGACTGGCTACGGTGATTATTTGAGAAATTGTACAAAATTTTGTTAAATACGGCCATATATTAACTGAAATATTTGTATAAAATACTAAACCACAAAAGGACTTTAACATCAAGTCCGTATGTCCAAAATAGTATTGTGTTAACAATATGCACAACTACGTTTCGTTCTCATTACGTTAAATCTAAATACAGCTAGCAGTTTTTGAGATGACGTCCTGACAAGAATCCCAATTTGAACTCACAGGTGCTCGATGCAAGGACCACACACATTACCATACACACACACTTTCTCTTCGCAAAGGATTAATCACGCGGCATGTCAGGCTCGAGCCTCTGATCTCAATCTACTATAAATTCATAACAATGGCGAATATAGCAAAAAGTGTTACTGATGCAAATCAAACAGTATTCACACTGAAAACATTATGATTATTGATTTTATACTGCGTTTTATCAGAAAAATGACGAGTATTACATAGTTCTTTTTAGCAGGTACTTTGCTATTTTACATATAACTTTTATATTACTTGGCTTATTTTAGTCAATATCATTTTGATGTAATGTAATGTCGTATTGAATGATACACTCTACTTTCACATACCTTCAATAGAGAAAGAGATATTTGAAAACGTGAATTTGCGAGAATAGGACAATTTGTTACGTGCTTTTGTTACTAGTTGCCAACCTTTCATATATAGGTCTTTGACTATGCTCAGCTAAACTGAGAAGGGCTTTCCCAGAAAGTGTACTTTCGCAACCATGTAACAAACACTTGCTTCTCTGGACGGTGACTATTCATGTCAACTTTGTGAATCTCGGTTGATTTATTGCATTTCAACTCAATTGATCGGTCTGAGTATCCGACGATGCTTAAACATTTACTTACATATTTTGTAAAACAAGAATGCTAGAATGTAATCTTGCCTTGTTTAAAAGTTTAAGTACTGTATTACTTAGTTTTGTTGGTGTAATTCGAACCAAAGCTCAACAAAATCACCACGCGTAACACAGGCAATCAATCTACCTCCGTGGAGTTTCATCAAAACTTGACAGTGAGTTTTGGGTTGAAGTCTGAACAGGCATACAGATTGACGGTACAGCCAAAACCGGTATGTCACCCCTATGATTGTGGAGACATGATTTATACGTTAGTTAACTCTCCTCCTTACAATGTACATTGAGAAGGTATAAACGTAGATGGCGATGGTTGACCACGAAACTGTTCTTAAGTGTACATAGAAATAGAAAAGAGATGGAACAGTTTCGCAGGAAGCCCTCGATGACACTTCGTCTTGTTTCCGTTGTCTTTTATTTTCTTTTCGCACTTTAACTTTGATTTCTTCACATATTTGACAATGACCTTCAAGTGACGTGATCTTTTCTAACCAATTATAAATCGTTTTAGTCAAATTTCTGCCATGGGATATTTAACACCTTTCATACATACAGACTGACATGTATCAGTTATCATTTATATTCTAAATTTTATGGAATATATAGCAGTCGATGCGAAGCGGACGGCTACGATAAATCCATAAAATTTAAAACATAAACGATAACATATTTACAGTTTGTCACGCGCTCAATACAGCTTTTCTTTGACCCGCCTCCCGTTTGATTGACAGCTTCACGTGATGTTTTAAGTATGATTCAGAGTCAGTTTCGCTGGATAAATTTATATTTTGAGGTAGCAAAACATGACGTAAATCGTCGGTCACGTGGGCACCATACACACTCCATATCAAGACTTCACGGTTCATTTGATGCAATATATATTTCAATTTTAATAGGTGTATGTTCACTTATTTGGGGCCGCCGTGGCCGAGCGTTTACAGTCGTGGACTACAAATCTCTCAGCCCCTCACCGCTGTGGGTTCGAATCCCGGTAGGGACTTCGGATTTTTCATGTGAGGAAGCCTTCCAGCTGGCTTGAGGTAGGTCGGTGGTTCTACCCGGATACCTCTGTGTACTCGGGGTCTTCCTCCACCTGTAATTAGCTGGACGTCGCTATATGATTGAAATACTATCGCAGCGACGGTAAACCGCAATACAACAACAATACAACAACAATGTTCACTTATTTAGATAATATGATGATATGATATTTGGACATCATAATAATAATCATGTATGTCTTTATAATTCAATTTGTTTATGAAGAGCAAAGTTGCATAGCATTATAAATATATGCATTTATTTTGAACTGTTTTAGACGCTCTTCCCCTAGATGAATAAATATTAACCAGATTCCTTCTTCTCATCTGTTTGAACCCCTTCTACCTGTGACATATATTTCAAATTTTAACGAAATACAAGCATTTCATTGGACGTTTACAAACTGTAAATACATACATACATGCATCGTGCATGCATGCATACATACATACATACATACATACAAGAGACAGTTGTGTATGCACGTGTGTGTGTTATGTGGGATAGAGAAAGAGACTTTTGTAGATATGGATACTTTCTGTCCATAGAAGTCCAGATCGAGTTTCATATTTAGAAGTTCTGAAAGATTTTATTTGTAAATGAAAGCCCCGACCCAATATACAACACACATATATCTATTACATCCGCTATTTATACAGCTTATTTTCTATATACACATAATTTTGTAAGATTCAAATCGTGGGTCGGTCCAAGATCGTGGGCCGATCTGAAATTGTGGGCCGAAGTGCTGACGTCATTTCCTCGTCGTCCTCCGATCCGAGTCTTACATATATGTAACATAATTAATGAATTGTACAAACAAAAATCGAATATATATAGTGTGTGTGTGTGTGTGTGTGTGTGTGTGTGTGTGTGTCAGTTGTAATCATAGCACTGAAATAGTAGTAGAATAATTATAATTATCAATACACCATTATGATGTTTTTCCTCACAGTACAATGAATGATAGAAGATTGAAATAGATATAGATGAATCAATTAAGCTCTTCTCTTTAATTCAATCCTTAAACCCGTGAAGAGTCCCCAGAAATGAAAAAAAAAAGGTTGTTAATGACGTTCAAAACGTTATGTGCGACGTCATGAATTTGTTAACAAGCCAGTGTCCTTAAAATGCTTTTTTTTTTCTTTAAAAAATATCAGAAATGCATCAAATAACCTTTTTTTACATTCAAGGAATAATATAATTGCTCAAAATAAATTGTTACTAGCGCTGTTTTTTTCTATACTCCCTCTAAAAAAGTATAAGTCCAACTCTCAGCTCTGCTGGGAAAAAGTATCATTATTTAAGTGTCACAGAATACCACACGATCGTAAGAAGCGGGGCAACTCATTCATTTCAATGAAATAGTACTGTACTGCTTACGTCCCTTCGTCTTATACAAGATACCCGCAATTTACCTTTTTATGCCTGTAACTACCATGCTCTTAAGTGATTTCTTTAAGTCAATACTCGCACATAAAAACTTCAACTGGGAGCATTTATATAGTTTGAGGGTCATACATTGTAGCATTAACATCTTACCCGCATATACGGACATAAATTATTTGCAGAATTAGAAAAAAAAACATGGTTGTACATACTGTCGAGTATTACACCGGGGGTATCTCCGATTTAAATTGTATTTGAAAAATAATTACAGTGAGTGTCACCTGAAAAACAAAATCTAATTAGGGTCTCTTTGCTTCTGACAGACCTTGATCTTATAATTCCTGTATATGGGGTTTGCAAGGGGTGTAAAAAACAAGAGCTTTCCAGGGTTCTAAGACTTGACTATTTTGCTGCTTATTAATATAGTCGACACAAAATGAGTCTATATGAGGGAAAGGGTTAAACTGCTTGTATTCAATTATTTAGGTTTCAAACATGTAATATATATATCTTTACAGTCTATGACAAAGGCTTGAGACCAAAATACATTATAAATGAATTTTTAGATAATATTGCAAAAAAAACAAACAAGAGCCCGAGGGCTCTAATCCGCTCACCTGAGTAAAGATAAAATGTCCCACCATAAAGTTACAAAAGATACGTTAAAGATCAAGGTAACAATGCTGCATGCCAAATATCAAAGCTTCCGGCCATATGATTTCAGAGAAGAAAATTTTTCTAGATTTTTTTCCTTTATTAGCCTATAAGAAAGTGACCCCCTGGGCGGGGCCAATTTTGACCCCACGGCCATAATTTGAACAAACTTGGTAGAGATCCACTAGACAATGCTACATGCCAAATATCTAAGCTCTAGGCCATATGGTTCCAGAGAAGAAGATTTTTCTTGATTTTTCCATATTAGCCTATGTTAAAGAAAGTGACCCCGGGCGGGGCCAATTTTGACCCCAGGCATATTTGAACAACTTGGTAGAGATCCACTAGACAATGCTCATGCCAAATATCTGCTCTAGGCCATAGGTTCGAGAAGAAGATTTTTCTAATTTTCCCTATATAAGCCTATGTTAAATAAAGTGACCCCCAGGGCGGGGCCAATTTTGACCCAAGGGCCATGATTTGAACAATCTTGGTAGAGATCCACTAGACAATGCTTCATGCCAAATATCTTAGCTCTAGGCCATACGGTTCGGAGAAGAAGATTTTTCTAATTTTCCCTATATAAGCCTATGTTAAATAAAGTGACCCCCGGGCGGTGCCAATTTTGACCCCAGGGCCATGATTTGAACAAACTTGGTAGAGATCCACTAGACAATGCTTCATGCCAAATATCTTAGCTCTAGGCCATACGGTTTCAGAGAAGAAGATTTTTCTTGATTTGTTCCAATATTAGCCTATGTTAAAGAAAGTGACCCCAAGGGCGGGGCCAATTTTGACCCCAGGGCCATAATTTGAACAAACTTGGTAGAGATCCACTAGACAATGCTACATGCCAAATATCTAAGCTCTAGGCCATATGGTTCCAGAGAAGAAGATTTTTCTTGATTTGTTCCAATATTAGCCTATGTTAAAGAAAGTGACCCCAAGGGCGGGGCCAATTTTGACCCCAGGGCCATAATTTGAACAAACTTGGTAGAGATCCACTAGACAATGCTACATGCCAAATATCTAAGCTCTAGGCCATATGGTTCCAGAGAAGAAGATTTTTCTTGATTTGTTCCAATATTAGCCTATGTTAAAGAAAGTGACCCCCAGGGCGGGGCCAATTTTGACCCCAGGGCCATAATTTGAACAAACTTGGTAGAGATTCACTAGACAATGCTAATGCCAAATATCTTAGCTCTAGGCCATACGGTTTCGGAGAAGAAGATTTTCTAAATTTTCCCTATATAAGCCTATGTTAAAGAAAGTGACCCCCAGGGCGGGGCCAATTTTGACCCCAGGGTTATGATTTGAACAATCTTGGTAGAGATCCACTAGACAATGCTTCATGCCAAATATCTTAGCTCTAGGCCATACGGTTCGGAGAAGAAGATTTTTCTAAATTTTCCCTATATAAGCCTATGTTAAATAAAGTGACCCCCAGGGCGGTGCCAATTTTGACCCCAGGGCCATGATTTGAACAAACTTGGTAGAGATCCACTAGACAATGCTTCATGCCAAATATCTTAGCTCTAGGCCATATGGTTTCGGAGAAGAAGATTTTTCTAAGTTTTCCCTATATAAGCCTATGTTAAATAAAGTGACCCCCGGGGCGGGGCCAATTTTGACCCAAGGGCCATGATTTGAACAATCTTGGTAGAGATCCACTAGACAATGCTTCATGCCAAATATCTTAGCTCTAGGCCATACGGTTTCGGAGAAGAAGATTTTTCTAAGTTTTCCCTATATAAGCCTATGTAAAGAAAGTGACCCCCAGGGCGGGGCCAATTTTGACCCCAGGGCCATAATTTGAACAAACTTGGTAGAGATCCACTAGACAATGCTACATGCCAAATATCTAAGCTCTAGGCCATATGGTTCCAGAGAAGATTTTTCTTGATTTGTTCCAATATTAGCCTATGTTAAAGAAAGTGACCCCAAGGGCGGGGCCAATTTTGACCCCAGGGCCATAATTTGAACAAACTTGGTAGAGATCCACTAGACAATGCTACATGCCAAATATCTAAGCTCTAGGCCATATGGTTCCAGAGAAGAAGATTTTTCTTGATTTGTTCCAATATTAGCCTATTTTAAAGAAAGTGACCCCCAGGGCGGGGCCAATTTTGACCCCAGGGTCATGATTTGAACAATCTTGGTAGAGATCCACTAGACAATGCTTCATGCCAAATATCTTAGCTCTAGGCCATACGGTTTCGGAGAAGAAGATTTTTCTAAGTTTTCCCTATATAAGTCTATGTTAAATAAAGTGACCCCCAGGGCGGGGCCAATTTTGACCCCAGGGCCATGATTTGAACAATCTTGGTAGAGATCCACTAGACAATGCTACATGCCAAATATCTTAGCTCTAGGCCATACGGTTTCGGAGGAGAAGATTTTTCTAAGTTTTCCCTATATAAGCCTATGTAAATAAAGTGACCCCGGGGCGGGGCCAATTTTGACCCCAGGGCCATGATTTGAACAAACTTGGTAGAGATCCACTAGACAATGCTTCATGCCAAATATCTTAGCTCTAGGCCATATGGTTTCGGAGAAGAAGATTTTTCTAAATTTTCCCTATATAAGCCTATGTAAATAAAGTGACCCCCAGGGCAGGGCCAATTCTAACCCCAGGGTCATAATTTGAACAACTTTTGTAGAGATTCATTAGACAATGCTACATGCCAAATATCTTAGCTCTATTTTTCACTATATAAACCTATGAAAAATAAAATGACCCCTGGGGCGGGGCCAATTTTGACCCCAGGGTCATGATCTGAACAACTTTTGTAGATGTTCATAAGACCATTCTACATACCAATTATTAAAGCTCTAGGCCTTACAGTTTTGCAGGAGAAGATTTTCTAAGATTGCATTTTAAAAATCTATTTTTAGCTCCTGTGACCTACTTATTCATCCAATCAAAATAATTTGAACAACTTTGATAGAGGTCATGATAAGGATGATTCCTGTGAAGTTTGGTCAAAATCCATCCTGTGGTTTAGGAGGAGAAGTCGTTTGAACGAAAAGTTGACGACGGACGCACGCACGGACGCACTGACGCACGGACGATGGACAACGGGCGATCACAAAAGCTCACCTTGAGCACTTTGTGCTCAGGTGAGCTAAAAAAACATAGCAAAGAATAGTTGTGTTTTTAGTGGTCTAACCAACAGTACGCGAGAAAAAATGACCTTCACCAAAGTACAAAAAAAAAAACAGATATGTTTCAGGAATTTTTATGAAAGTTTTATTTTAAAATGTAATCAATCAAAATTTATTTTGGACAAATAAAGAAGACAATCGATGGAGATACTAAAGATTACTGGTGAATAATCAAGATTCATATATTCAGCAAATAGTACCTGAAAAATAATAATACAATAATACCCCAGTAGTGATAATAATAATAATAATGCAGTTCCAAAAAGTGCTTACCTATAGACTCTGTTATATAAAGTCATGTTGCAATATACTGATATGCTTTTTTAACCAAGGACTTCACATGCATTAAAGACAGAAATCTTAAACTATGAAGTATATTAAAAAATAAGTGCAGAGCACATTCAAGTTATTTTCACATACCTATATAGAATATGTACTACAGGACGTTCCTTCATTTTCATACATTATGAATTACTGCCCTTCAAAGAGTTAATCACTACTCAAATGACATCACCATCACACATGGATTTGATGACGTGTGTCTATTTTTAGAAACACATCATATCAGCAGAACCATGTGTCATCATCTAAAACTTTCAATCCAGATAAAGTATAAAATGAACTACAAATCATACTTTCAATTACATTTTAATCAATTTAATGAATTAATTATACTTTTGCAAGAATCAAAGAATTGACATGATCAAAGACTATAATTAATATATATAACATTCCTACATGCATTTTGGGGCTCAACATTTGTTCACAGTTTAAGGTATAACCCCCACCGAGACTCATTGAACAACAGTTGCAAAACAAACTCCTGATTAAATGTCCCCATTATCCATTTGCACAAGTTTTACTTCTTCAACATATTTAATGTATATATTGAGATTTTGAATATATCTTTATACATTTTTTTTAAGGTGTGAAGTCTGTTTTTGTTAGTGCAAGGCTTGCGTGATGCCTTCTGGAAGCATAGCACCTGGAATGATTGCATGTTTACTCTACAAATTGGAGAAGAGAGGGGGCTTTATTAGAGAGGGTTGGTTTTTAACCCTTTCCCTCATACAGACTCATTTTGACGCACTCAATAGGTACCACATAAAGCCTGATCTGCAGAAAACCACAGTTAAACCTTACAAAATTTAATTATAAATTCCTCATTTCCAGACCACTGAGGAGCAGTGAACAGCATAAAACCTGATCAGCCTGCGAGTTACTCGCAGGCTGATCTGGTTTTATGTTGTTCGCATAGGTCTTTTCATAGTTTCCTCGATGAGGGAAAGGGTTAAACAGGTTTATACAGTATGTATTACATACAAACTAAATACAAATATAAAGTTATATATATTAAAACGGTTCTGTTATCCTGTTCACAAGTTAAGAATATTGAATTTACTTCTATAAGCACCTAGCCATCTACAGTATTTGTCATTTACTGGGAAAAAAATCATGTCATCTAAATACATGTTATCATGTAATCTTGTATGTCGACATGCAATCTGAATACATTTATCATGTATGTTGATAAAATATGTTGTATTTAATCCTTTTAACTTATTAGAAATATTGATGTTAAATTCTAGCCTGGCCAAAGATGCAAATAGTGTCACTATCTGAAGTTTACTTTAGAGTAGGACAAATCTAGCTGTTTTCCATTGTGATATTAAAGTTAAACATTGAGTGAAGTCAAAATTCATGATATACGCTCACAATAAATAACCACGATACATCTAAAATTCTTCCATATCAAAACATCTTAAAAACACTCAAAGCCGTTTTTTGAAAAGTTTGCCTTTAAACTCAAAGCTTTACAATCATCAGACAATTCAAAAGCACTGACAATATAGTAAATTTACTGGTCTTTACTTAACTCCTCATAATTATAATTGATAAAGACTAATTTTAGTGCATTTGCAAAAAGAGCAGACCCAGACCAAGGATCTCTCCGATTAGGGTCTCCTCTGCTTGCTCATACATGTTGGACATTAGTTTGTTTTGAGTCGATATGGAATATACCTCATTGAGATGTGATACAAATTTTTATATTTTCACAAGCATGTAGCATGAGTGAAAACATTAAAATTGTACCACATCTCAATGAGGTATATTCCATATCATAACCCTTTCCCTCATACAGACTCATTTTGACGCCATCAGTAGGACTATCACATAAAGCCTGATCTGCAGAAAACTACAGTTAAACCTTACCAAATTTAATTACAAAATCCTCAATTCCAGACCACTGAGGAGCAGCGAACAGCATAAAACCTGATCAGCCTGGGAGTTACTGATCTGGTTTTATGCTGTTGGCATAGGTCTTTTCATGGTGTCCTCTATGAGGGAAAGGGTTAAAGAACTAAAAAAAAACTTATTATGTATAAACTGTTTGCTCTTATTAAGTCATGACTCTATGTTTTGATTGAATTTTTTAACTCTTTACCTCATACAGACCAATCTCCAACACAGGAGAGTTCACCCCAATTTCCGCAACAGAGAGTAGAAAAATAGTGGAGTTTTAGCTAAATCACAAGTTACCAATAGTGTGACTTTTGGTACACACCATGGTTATATGGTAACTCAGTGTAGCAGTGATTGATGTGGAGCCACTCCACTGTGCCAAGAGTTTGCATTATAGACTTGTTTTGACTAATTGCCAAACAGAGCAGACCCAGATCAGACGGCTCCTAAAATGAGTTGTCTGGTCAGGGTCTCCTTTGTTTACTCAACAACATTATAGCTAAGTTTTTACAAAGCCTGTAGAGCAATGAAAAATTGTTTCATAATTCATTTAAAGATACAGTAAATAAATATTCATTAAACATAAATTTGTATTTATTCAAATAGAAGAGATTTAAACCCACTGCCCTTTCAAACTACTAATAATAATAGATATCATAACCTGATATCTACATATTATTTATTTAGCAGCCACCCATGTTAAGTGGTCACTTTCTTTTGTTCCCTTGACTGATCACGTAAGACAGGTTTGACAGTATTAATTATTATACTTGATAATCAAGTAAAAAGACTTGTGACTCTGATCTGTCATAATTAAGTTTGATCCGCAAAATTGTCTGTCAAAGATCCTATATCTTGGAATACACAATGACAGCACTGGTCTAATCACACAAATATTCACAATCTAAAGCTGGGCACAATGCTGTCAAAAAGGAAACAACTGATGAGTTTTGGAAATTTGGATACAGAAAATAATTCCAAGAAACTACTGTTCTTCACTTGGTGGTTCTGGTAGGTCTTCACAAATATCTTGAACTTGGGTGTTTGTGTCACTACTGTTTTCAACATTATCTTCCATGTAACTGTCACTAGAATCACCTAATTCGTTAGATGATTCAACCGTTGGAAGAATATCTACCATTTTCTGAACAGTGTCCGGGTCTGATTCATCAAAGCTGATCTCTTGGCCAATTTTTATCAAAGCATCCTTGAGCTGCAAAGAGTACAGTCTGTCTCCTAAATTTTGCAATCTCTCTCTATATCGTCCCCGAGTTACCTTTTGGGCATCCTTGATCCAACATGGCCATAGCAACGGTCTATGCACCTGTTGCTGTCGCTATCCCCACCATGGAACATGGATCTGCTACACAGCTCCTCCCAGTTGTTCCCACAGCTAAGCAGTGCATCGTATGCAATCATAGGAGCATCATGACCACTGGCTCCACCCCACCCATCATAGCTCAGAGATTTGTAGTAAGCATCTCTTTCCTTTATCCCATATTGTTCAGGAAATTTTGGATCAGAATTTCCATCTGCTATTCCCCTATCCTTTAAATAATCTTCCCATCTATTTGTGAAGTATCCCCAAGCTTTTAAATTATCTTCAACATCCACATTGCTCTCAGTTATATACTTTTTGGCGTCTTGTAAGGTATTCATTAATCCTGCACCCCATTCTCGTAAAGAGTTATATACTTTTTGGCGTTGAATACCTCAGTCCGATACACATTGATCGCATTGCCCCACCACAACCTCCACCTCTCTTGTTGAACGGGATTCGATAGCCACCTGGATTACTCGGTTTCAACATATAACAAGCACTCATTGTTGTAGGACCAGGTGCCCTACCATCCATATCATTCATACACTGTTTGTATTTTTCTGCTAGCTTTAGATACAGTTTTTCCTTGTCACCTGACAATTTCTTCTCTTCTGCAAGCGCCTCTGCCGTGGCTAAGTGCATAACTGTATCATCACTGACCATCCATTGTGTTTCGTCAACTTCCAATTTGCCAACCCCTCCCAATCTTTCCAATCCTCGTGGATTGCTTTCCCAGAATGACAAAACTCCCAATCACCATTTTTGTACCCAAGTGCGTCTCCAACACCACTCAGTACCATAGCAGCTTGAAAACGTTCCTTGATGTTTTTCAACTGATCCGTTCTGTTCATTCTTGTTGATTTTTGACACCCGTTTCAGGAGAGAGGAAAGTACGTTTTTTTTTTATTAATCAAACAGATTCTGGTCCAGCAAGGAAAGTAAAAGCGTGAGAGAAACACATTCAGTACATAGGTTCTTTCAAGACAAATAGAATGACCAAAATAAAAAGAAAGCGAAACCTAGATTGCAAACTTCCGTATCATGTTTATTTTTAGACTCCAACAAAATGTTGGATACACTCGACTAAATTTTTCAAGGGTATGTTTAAGCTGCGGGCCCCTGCATACACGTGTAAAATCAACGTGGAACACACCCGTTACACTCGTGAAAAAAAATGAATAAAAAAAGAGAAATCAAAGTAAGTGCTGCTATTTATTTGAACGAAACACAGCTAATACTCTTTTCGTTGAGTTGAAATGTGTTGCTTTACTGAAATTCGATTTTCTGTCAATTCTATCTTGTTTGGTGTAGCATGTAGAACTACAAGTCTGTAAAAGTTTATGAAAAATAATCAAAAAAATGATTATACAACCGTATTACGATTCTACTATATCCTATAAAGAGTCTTAAAGACATTACCAATTATTAACAAATTAGTATAAGTCCCATGTTGACGTATCGTCAAGTATGTATCTTCGTGTTTATTATATCAATAAATTACATTTATCTAATATATTCTAATAATTTCTTTTTATTTTTCAGATTAATTATCTAGTTCTGAATCTGAATCAAAAACGTTGCAGATCCCAATACTGGGTTTTACACAACGGAAGGGGAGCTCTGCACTATTGGCGGTGGCTCTTCAATGCATTTTTGAATGCCTCAACAGAGCCAGCATGCACTATATATTATCAGGGAGATGATTCCAGTGAATCACAGTGTCCACAAAGAATGAATTTTCATATTGTTTAGAGATTGATGATGGTATTTCCAGACCCTTTGAATTTTTGCAAATGCGTTTTTCTAATATATTTGATGTTTCGCAGCCATTAAATTTTTTTGTTTTTATTGTTCTTTTAGGTCTGGTGAATTTCACAAAATCTGATGTTGGCAGTGCTGGAACTAACCCCTCAACCACCTTGTACATTAATATTAATCTGAGGCTTAGGCCTCTGTCTTGTAAAGTTTCTTGTTCAAGTTCTTGTTTCATTTTTGATATTGTCCCTGGTGTTCTGCTTGTATAATCTCTTTTTATGAATCTTACTGCCCTGTTTTGGATTCTTTCTAGTTTGTCTATATTGTCTTTCTGATAGGGGTTCCAGATGGTAGCCCAAATATTCCATTATTGATCTTACTAATGTAATGTAGGCTGTTTTTCTACAGGTCTGTGGTACATTTCTGAGATTTCTTCTTAAAAAGCCTAAAGTTGAACTTGCTTTTTTGCATACCTTTTTGATTTGTATATTCCATTTTAAGTCATTTGAGATTTGTAGTCCAAGATAGTGATTATTTTGTACTTCCTGCATTATGTGGTTATTCAATTGATAAAATCTATTTTTTTTTTATTGACATGATATAGCATTTTTTCGCGTTGAATTTCATGCCCCACTTTGTTGCCCATGTTTCTAGGCTATTTAGGTCCTGTTGTAATTGGAGGTGATCTTGTTCTGATTTTATCGTTCTATATAGTAGGCAATCATCTGCAAATAGTTATTCCTATATTTACTTATTTTACGTCGATTGGGAAACTAGATCTTACAACTTTCTTATACTAATCCCTCTTGACGGTTCTTGGGTTGAACCAGTACTTGGCGCCTTGGAAAGTCATGAAAACCCCCAACTGGATTCGAATCCTTTGGATCAGCAGTCGGGTATGTTACCATTTGACCACATCGCCCCCTTTAATACCCCATTTGCAATCTGAAATATGTTTATAGAATAAATAAATAAAAATAAAATAAACTCGATAACCTATCAAGTTTAAGACAATATTTGTTACTATATTTTTACATTTCTGAACTTCTTTGCAAAATATAACCACCCTTAATTTTGAACAATAAAATACACGACTATGCTTAAATGTTGAGAACAACAATGAAAATGCAAACTTAAAATCAATTACATTGGTTAAAATGCTTTAGATAATGAATTAATTTAATTTAAATCAGATTTTAACTATCACCATTTAAATTAACTAATCACATCCTATTTTTAAGAGAGACTCTACTCTGTGGTAAGTTGAAGCAGAGATTCTATATACACATATGTGTATACAGAGTCCCTAGTTCAAGATCGGAACGGTCGGTGTTAGGGGTCATATAGATAATGTCGAAATTGTGCCGATCAGAAGTGTTTGAGAAATAAGCTGTCTCCCTTTCACATCCGCCTTCCATTGCTTTCAGCACGTATCGTAAATTTGGAAGTTAAGAAAGTACCACTAATGTTAGTATATAGATATAAAAGAAAAACATTCTTAAAGTATATTTGGTAGTGTAAGCACGAAGCTACATTCACATCTCTGGTGTAAGGAATGTCTAAGGTCAATATTTAATTATCCCGGAGAAGGTCTGGTTTAATATGAAGCAGCTCGTTCACAGATGATCGGTATAAAAAATATTTCTACCACCCCTCGATAATGTTTTTATGTTTTTTGTTCATTTATTTTTTTATTTTTTACTCGACAAAATTAATGAACGCGGCAAGTTAAGGTCACATTGAACGATTGCACGGGAAACCGCTATTTTCGTAAACGCTCACTTTACTATTATGCAATGGACCGGAATCACTTGAACACGTTTGGTAGAGCTTAAAAATTTATGCATGGAACATAGACAAATTTCAACAAATTTGGCCCAATAATTTCCGATATGTTACTTGAATGAAAAGTAGACGGACGGACGATGGGCGATGGAAAAATTTCGATCGCAATAGCTCACCTTTTGCTCAGGTGAGCAAAAATAATGCCGCAATTGCAAGTAAAAGGATTTGAACCTCATGATCCAATCAACTAACATTGAGATGCCGTGAAAGAAGTGATCAAATTAAGGCACAATAATAAAGAAATTCACCTCCTAAAATAAAGTAAAAACAAAATGGAAGCTATACGACGTTATCATTTTATCTTAATACTTTAACACAAGGCAGAAACAAAAGCACTGATATAGGCAAAGTGAGTTAAATTTCAATCCTCGAGACACTTCCTCTAGACCATCACAGCCAAATTGCTTCACTCTTTAAAAAGAATTTAGTGGCCATTGACCACAAGGTGTGGTTAGTCTGGTTGTTCAAATGTTTGCCTAGTACACTTCAGTGTATTATGCCAAATTGTAAAGCGTTTTGATGATAAGATTTGCTGGAGCAAATGTATATTATGCGGAGTACTTTTTGCGAGGTACCTATGACAAGGTTAGAGAAATTTGGTGAAAATAAAACATGGATATTTTCGACACCTCTATCCAAAGTTCGAATGTTATTTGGCCTTATAGATGGTTTGCCGTCACCAGAAGGCAAACAGAGAAAATCAGCTATATAATTATATATAAATTATGTATTTTAATTTCACTTTTTTAATTTCACGACATATTTGAACGACGTTGTCATGACCGTATCTAACCTATCCAACGTTAAAGACTTACTACATTTTAAAGGAAAGTTTGCGATGTTCACAAAGTAGACATTTATTCTGGTTGTGAGTGCGTGTATGTTTCGTGCGTTTAATGATAAAAAAATGTATATGTATGAAGGTGAAGAGTGTGAATATACTATGAGCAGTTCATTGTAAGGCGAAAACGCTCCTATTTATCGTCAGTGGGTCACAGTAGACAACAAAATTATTATGCATGAGTTTGATGTGCTGAAATTGATTCTGATAGAACACATGTGCAATACCAATCACATAAGCAATTAAGGTAGCAGAGATAAGAAAAAAACATTGTTAGCCTAGGACAACAATTTATTTTTTTTTCAATTCAGAATATCATTATTACATTGTCAAATACATATATATAGTAAGTTATATACATAACAACGGTGTCTTAATTATTTACAACATCAGTTTTAGATACATGTTATTACAAACAAGAAGGTCATAGTAAACCTAGATAGCTCACCTGAATACAATCAGACTAAGTAAAGCTACTTTATCTGTAACAAGGTTCAAAGTTTGCCGATCTGAGGGTATCCCAAGAAGACTCATTTACTCATCCTTGCTTTAGAAATTTCTTTAATGGGCTTTGGTCAAAATGACATGGAATTATGATCAAGAGTTTCAGGGAAGACTTCATTTGAAAATTTCTTTACAGAGTATATAAGGAAACTAGCCGACTCAAAGGAAGCCTTATTTTTAGATGGATAAACTTTACTTTGACAATTATGATAGAGGGTCATAATTAAGGTGACTATTTGTGCTACATAAAATTAAATTTTGATCATTGGTTTCAAAGGAGATTTTTTTTAATTAGGCCAAAGAAAAAGTTCTATTTCTGGTCTCCAGCAAATAAGAAAGAGGGTCGGTAGGTCGGGATTTTTTTTATTTATTTATTTTACTTATTTATTTTATTTTATTTACATGAAATGAAAAGTAAAAAAGGGGAAATATTTTTTAAGGCGGAAAGGTAAGAAAAACTTAAGGGTCGGTCGTTAAAAAAGAGGGTCGATCGGGAGACCAAAAACGAAACTTTTTTTTTTGCCTTATTTACTTGCAACCAAAGTTCCTTAAAGGTCATGTTTATTCTAGCAACTTTCGTGTAGATCTCCCAACCATGGATCATCAATGCGAAATTTCATCGATTTTTGCCCAGTGGTTTCAGAGAAAAACGCATGTCGCATGATGGACACTGGGTATTCACAAATGCTCATACCGAACACATATTGTGCTTAGCTGAGCTAAAAATACAAAACAACAGTATGTTATTTCTTTTACACCGAGTCGAAAACAAGATATTGCAACGAATCTGGGAAGAAATGAAAAACTATCGCCTCCGCTCACAGCTGAGTCGAACTTAAAACCCTTCGGTCCAAAAGCACATGTTTTACCACTAGATCCACGTCGCCCTCATATCATTTCTCTAACAACATGTCCATTAAACACATATGACGGTATACGCTGTTACACCATCCTAGTATGTTATTATTCTCTCAAATTATAAAACTTTTTAGCAACAGTCTCCAAGCGATTCCTGTACTCTAATTGTTCATAGTTGCCCTTTGGGACTCCTGAGAATCCGTACAGAGCTCCATACCAGCAGGCAGCGATAGTCCCAGTACTGTCACTGTCCCCTCCATGAAACATCGCCCTGCAGCACAACTGATTCCAGTCTCCTTCACAACTCAACATGGCGTCATATGCGATCATAGGTGCGTCATGGCCACTCGCTCCGCCTATGCCACTGTAACTCAACTTCGTATAAAACGCGTCACGTTCTTTAACGCCGTAGGGAATAGGAAACAATGGATCTGAGTTACCCCTCTTGATGTGCCTTATTTTCAGATAATCTCCCCATTTTTCAGTGAAGTAACCCATAGATAGTATGTTTTCTCTCACATCGATACCAGCATCTTCTATATATGCAGTGACTTGGGAAACTAACGTGTCCATCAGCCCGGCACCCCAAGACCTCAAAGGTTTTTGCTGGATTGCGTATGCGGTAAACAAAGCTGACGTCAGTGCACCGAGGTATCCCGTCGGATGGTGATGCGTCAGCCGCCCCGACTCCACACTAACCTTGATCAAATCGCCCAGTTGATGCGGATAGCAGTACCGAAGCCCAATACACATGGCTCTCATAGCAGCTCCGCATCCCCCTGCCCTGGGATCGAACGGAACACGGCATCCCTCTATATTTTCAGGGTTTAGAATATGACACGATTCTAGTGTCGTCGTACCCGGCATTCGGTCTTTCATATCTCTCAAACAGTCCTTATACTTAGCGGCGAGTTTCATTATTAGGTGCTCTAGTCCCTTGTTCGCCTCTCGGTCCAGCATCGCTTCTGCAGTAGCCAGGTGCATTACTGTGTCATCGCTGACAATCCAGTCAGGTGGGACAACAGCGATCCTGTCTAAGCCCCCGAGCTGTTGCAGTTCCTTGTGTATTATTTCCCCAGAACTACAAGATTCCCATCTGCCACGTTTGTAACCTAACGCGTCTCCAACTCCACCGAGCACCATAGCCGCCCGATATCGCTCCTCCAGAGATGCCATTTTGTAAGAATTAATAAATTTACTTTCGATATCGAGGTTTTGGAATTCCCATGGATGCTATTTATAGGTACACGGAATCGCCCAATAGGTGTAGGCCTATCCATATCAGTATGTATATAAAACACATAATATTCAATATCTTTAGTCTTACATGTGGTCGTAAGGCAACATTCATATCATATTCGAATATTTTATTTTATTATTATTAAAATTATTCATTTTTATATCAGACATTCTTTTTCAGCTAAAAAATCCATTACCTATTAGAAATCGCGAAGATCTGAATCCATTCAGGGTCTGTGTATAGTAGTATCAAAGAGACCTGATCCAATTAACGTGCTTATTTACAATTTTATAAATGATGTTAAACACATGTAAGTAACGTTATATACAACAATGTCACTGTTCTTCTGCCTATATGTAGGCGCCGAATATCTGTCCCGTTCCCCCATCGACTTGACTTTTTGAGTTTACCGTCGCTTCGACAGTATTTCAGTCATATAGCGACGTCCAACTAAATTACAGGTGGAGGAAGACCCCGAATGCATGGTTTTTTATTTCATTGTGTTTATGAAAGATTTTTTTTTAATATGTAAAACATACTTTGATGCCTTCTTTAGAATTCCCAATTATGTCAAATAAGTCGATATTTCTTCCCAAATGGGGGCATGTGAGAAAGTTTTGTTTTATTTCGCTTTTTGGTTATCCTCAAAAAGTTTACCATTAATAAAGCCAAAGTTACTCTTTCATGTAAAATACTTAATGGTTATATTACACGGAAATCAAGGAACATCATGTGATATATATATATATATATATATATATATATATATATATATCCTCGAGTACACAGTTCTGACGCACCTAAAATCGTGGTCTTTTTTAATTTTACATAAACAAAAAATATAATTTTCCTTTGTATGGTAAAACTAAGTAATTTATTCATAGTCTTACATTGTTTTCAAGTGGCTGGCATCGTTTTTACAACGAAAAAGCACTAGTGGTCATGTCTGTATAATTCAGTGAGGCTGACTTGACAGTATAATGAAATGACGCATCTGATTGGGTTTTCATTTAATCATTGTAGCATGCTTTTAAAAATTGAATTTTCGTGTCAGAAATAATGTACGAGGGAATGTTGGTTGCATATATTTTTTCTAATTCATTGTTTCACTGAAAATATGCCAGATGAGAAAAAGTACTTATTGAAAAGGAGGTTTTGCAGTTGTGTTGTATAAAGTATACCAAATAATAGCCCTGCATCAATAACTCGCCACAGTTTGGCTTTCTAGCGCTAAAAGGGATGTTGATAAACAAAACTTGTAAGGAATCCATTTAATAAAAATCGAGGTCAAAACAAAAAAGGCGTCGGAATAGTGATGCGTCGGAATAGAGTACCGTACGATATATATTATTATTATTATTATTACCACCACCATTACGGGATACCTATATATAAACTATATAGAGGTCCTAATTACAGTTTCAGTTTATGAAAATAGAATTTATGTTCAGAAATCACTTTATCAATGTTGTTTATCATAACTTTTCATACTTTTAAAGCGAAACTGTTTCATTTAATGCTTTTCGGTGGATTATAGGGAAATATACAATGGTAGATATAAGTTCCATATAGTATATACACATTTTATTGATATACATATCAACGCCGGACACCTAGCCTACCCTTAAGTGGAGTACTGTCCGACTACTACCGAAAATAGAAACATGATATCCCCCACCGTTTGAAATGGAATGGCCCAAATAGTACAGCAGTGAGCAACTTTCATTTCTTGCGGCAAAACGGAAGCTTAGGTAAGTAGCTATTTCAGTGCATCTGTGTTATTGTAATTTATTTCTTCTATCGCCATGTAACACATATCATTACTCTGAGGAATTGCTAACTTTTTTTCCTGTTTTACTTATGTGTACAGCGTAAGGCCAGCCCTCAATACACATCAGATTGGTACCCGGCGCTGTTGTTACCTTCGATTGGAGAGCTCGACCAAGCCCACCGCTGTCAGTGCAGTTATTGACAGTTCGGATAATTCCCCTGAAATCTGTCACGGAAGAGTGAACACATAATAATTGTAACATGCCATTCAGATCCACTCGTACTGTACGGACCATCATATCTGACGGCAGAGGTCCACCAAGAGTCGAGGAGAGAACTTATACTGACGGGGACGACGGAGGATCATCAAGTTCAGGGATGAATTTCGACATTGGAGGGTTCGCTTCCCAGTTCGGGGATTTTGGAAAGCATTTTGGAAATATAAGGATCGGATATGGTGCCCGCGAGGAAGAGAGGAGTGGAGGAAGGAAGTACCGTAGTGCCGGGCGCCCCACCACGCGTCCGCCCGTGTGTGGCAGGTCTACCCGCAAGGAGAAGAAGAACCCGTTTTCTGGTTTAGGGAAGCAGAGCTATGATGAAATTGTGAAAAAGTGTCTTGAGGAGGGGTGCTTGTTTGAAGATCCAGAGTTTCCAGCAGAAGATAGCTCAATCTTCTTCAGTCGGTCACCCCCTAAGCCATTTGAATGGAAACGCCCAGGGGTAAGTGGTGCTTGAGTATTATAAATGCCACTTATTTATAATCAATGTACATATCTGGTACATCTCTATAATGTCATGAAAACTTTTATAAGGATATGTGTTAAGTGTTATATAATGTTGATTTGAAAGACTTGAAGAGGGGAAAGGTGATATTTTTGCAATGCGAATAATATATAAAAAAAAAAAAAATGCCTTACCTTGCATTCATTTTTTAATAATAACGCACACAACACGAACACACATACATACATCTTTAATCATGCAAGGGGCGAAGTACTTTTAGTCTTCATCCAGGTGATATGAGATTTGTTTGGATTTCTTTTTTACTACATGGGAGTTGTAAAGATGCTTAATATGAAACCAGGTCAACTAGCTTACAGGTTGCTCAGGTATATTATATTTGCTTGCTCAGGTATATTATATTTGCTGTCCACTACTGTTTTGTGCTTTTGGTGTCAAAGTGAGATCAAAGTGAGATCAACATGAACAGATCCAGCCATTTATCTCAGGGGGGTTCTGATCAGGAGATGGTGACCATGCAACTCTGAAATTCGCCGTACTGCAGGGGGGGGGGGGGGGGGGTGTGACTTCTTCCAAATTTTTTTTTTTGTCAATTGTACTTAAACCCCTTTAAATTTAAAAAAAAATAGCAATATTGAATATTTATAACAATAGGTTGCAATATATTTCTTCTTTAATAATAAGACTGAAGGGTGAGGTGAAATTCAGCTTTTTTTTTTGAGGACTGGTACTGTAGCTGTAAATCAAATCATGTGTATGGAACAACTAGATCTGACCCATGGCCAGTCAGTTTGATAATCATATATCTAGTGGTTAGAACATTTCCTCAGGACTGAGAGGTGCTCATGTGCGCCTGGTTTGATCCTTGACTGATGCATCCAGTGCAGGTTGCAGCTTTGCTTGGTTACATGAATCCAAATCTGTCGCAGTCTATTTGCTGCGAATCAGTCACTGCCATATTGAATTGCCATGTGACTATGGTGTGTACTAAAAATTACGATATTGATAACTTGTGATTTAGCTGAAATTGAGCTACTCTTCAACTCATTGTGGCAGAAATCTATGTGAGATTTCCTGCATTAGAGGTTGTATAGGACGGAGCAGATGATGTGTCATGTGATTTTTACATTGAAGTAAAATTTACTCCTCAACTATCTGTCCCTTTGTAACTATTCCAGTAAATGAGTGCAGTTTAGTCAAAACTCTATGTATCATCACTACACTAAGGTGTGCTTTTTGTCAGATTTTCATTGGTATAGGTCAGAAGACATACCTTTTGTTCAGACAAATGTTTTTGAATAATTTTCATGGTTCAGGTATTATGTATGAAGATAAGACTTTAGACAATTTTCCCTCAAACTAGGTAGCATGTATACAAACATCTATCTATTTATGTAGATGAATACTCTCAACAATCAATTTCTGAATGAATCGAGAGGTTTAAGTGGGGACATAATTACATGATGTCAGGGTATAGTACAGTTTGGTAACAATAAAACATATACTTTTTAAGTATACATTTAAATTAACGTGACTTTTGTATGTATAATTATGAGCTTATGTTATCCATGAAGCACATCTAGAAGCACTGCATGTAGGCTATCACTGGTCTTCTTAACATTGAAATACAGTGTTGTAAATCACTCGATGTAAACTAGTTGCATGACGCATGATCCATGCAACCTAAACAATGCTGTTAAGAAAGTAAAATGTGTCCAGGACCCCAGATTTACAATGCAAATTGCAACTGGAAGCTACACTAAACTTGTAAAATCATTTGAGTATCCCAGATTGTTACCAATCCTTTTGAAAAGAATTTAGTGTTTGGTTGTGTGATGGCAAATATGTGTCCTGTTATTTTAACCCTTTCCCTCATATAGACTCATTTTGACGCCCTTAATAGGTATCGCATAAAGCCTGATCTGCAGAAAACCACAATTAAACCTTACCAAATTTAATTACAAAATCCTCATTTCCAGACCACTGAGGAGCAGCGAACAGCATAAAACCTGATCAGCCTGCGAGTTACTCGCAGGCTGATCTGGTTTTATGCTGTTCGCTTAGGTCTTTTCATGGTGTCCTCTATGAGGGAAAGGGTTAAGGAGAGGTTGCAACCATAATATATAACTTGTTCAACCGGTTAGTTACTCACTGTTTTGCCAGACTCGTTACCAGGCCATTTATTCTGATTATGGGGAAGGGGTTTTTCATTTGAGGAAAGAAAAGAAAAGCTCTGGGGGTAAATACCAGTTTTGGGGAAAACTGCATGAATTTTGAGAATTTTTCATTGGTGGAAGACATGTCTTCAGAATGGCCTTACAGGCATTAAAGAAGGGGGGGGGGAAAATGTCGGCATACTCATGATGGTGTTAAATTTATACCACATGAAAGGTTTATATAATGTTATGTTTCAAACAACATTGATTTTTCTTAACGATACTTCTGAAATATGCTAATCAGTATGTTATGTAGATGCTTATTTACTTCATGCATTAATACTACTGGAGAGTCTCAAAGAAAATAACCTGACCATTATTAAACCAGATCAGCTTGCAGGCTGGTCAGATAAGGAAACAAGATCTTGCAACTAATACTAATCCCTCTGGATGTTTCCTGGGTTGGACTAGTACTGTCAAGAAAAGTCCTGGCCCACAATGGGGTTTGAACCCACAACCTTCAGATCTGCAGCTAGATACATTACCCCTTGACCATGGCGTCCTTATTCATTACACCCTTGTACCTTGATGGCTTAGGCTGTCATCTGCTTTCATTCTGACTTAAGTTTTTCTGCGGTATACCATTGTATAAAATGGAATAATTTTTTATATCTAAGTGATGAAGCTGAGAACCTCTGGAAACTGGGACAGCACTTTCTAAAAATAGATTAAGATTTAGTTAAAGCATTACCATATTTATCATTAGTTATGTGTTACTTAAATAGTCATCCAGGAAGATTTTATACTTTTCAGTTAAATTCTGTCCTGAATTATTTATGCATACAAATCATCGGATGAAATAAGCTTGACTGAAAGGGCTGCTTTTATGTATGTGTGCACTATGCATGCATATGAAGTTAGAAATGTGAGAGGGTGACACTTACACATAGTGAATTTAAGCATGTATTTGACTAAGTTGTTCAGGACATTGCAATTTTGCTAATTTCAGCTATTAATTTTGCAATTTAATCAAAGTGCTATAACTTAAGTTTCTATGAAGAAGAGAAGTTTTTTCTGTATTATTTTTTAATTATCTGTCAGACATAATAGGAAACTTTAAAGAAAAAAAAAATAGATGTAAATTGTGCAGTTAATGTGAAGAAAGGCATTATAATAAACATCCTTTATGTAAATATGGAAAATTTCAAAGCCATAATTATGGCATCTAGGGATCACTTCTCTGTGAAAAATGTCTTTTCGTCCATCTGTCCGTCTGTCCATCTGTTTGTCCGTCTATTTGCGTATCTATAGGTGACACCTGTGTAATCCAAGGAACACTTTTTGTTAATTTTCTGATGTATTATGGAAGTTACGTTTCTGTACTGTTCAGATCAATAATTCAAGCTCTTGATGAAACAAGAAATACCTTCAAAAAAGATATACAGCAATGACTTGGATTAAAGTAATGGAGATTGTAAAATGCTGATAATGAGCATGAATGTATGTAAAGCCATTACTGGCAGAGTAAATAATATTGGTGCAGACTATATATATATCCATCTATCACTCGTATGGAGACAGTGAGCAGACAGTTATATATTGCAGGTCTTTGTTATGTTGGGCTTGAAACTGGTCTCAATGTGCATTTAAGAGAAAAAAATTTATAAACCAACCTAGTTTTTGAAGGAATTGTATTAAAGTTAGTCAAAATACTTTATTAATATTTTGTGAATACAAAGCATATATTTCCACTGGTAGTTGTTATCTCAACAAACAATTCATGTGCATAACCTTTTTCCCTAAGTATAGGCACTTTCACCAATGTAATTTAATCGTTCAAATATTCATTTGGTCTTATCTTGCACCATCATCTGTAAATTGTCAAAAGTGAGGATAGACAGCTACACCGAAAAAGGGTGAACAGGAATGAGGGTGTGGCTTTGTGGTCTAGGGATAAGGGGCAGGGAAGGACCCTTCATGCAAATGTATCACTGATATTAAGCAATAGAAGATTTATACGCCTTTTGTATCATGATATAGGGTGTAATGGAAACAGTTGTTGTATTCAGGTGGAGATCTGGGGGAGGCTTAGATGGGAGTCAGTGATATACAGCTGTGTTAAGAGACCAGGGGTTTTAGTTTAAACTGTATATATTTTACAATTGAACAGAAAGCTCATTGCTTTTGAAAGTCTGCTCATTGGCTTTGTTGGTTGTGTTCGCATAATTATGTGGAACCTGGAGAAAACTCACATGTCCGAATGGGCGTCACTCGTATCCTTTTACACTTGTTCAACATCGGACCAATCTGGGATCGGTCTTGGGTTACATTGGACATAAGCCAGTGTGTTAACCACTATGTGATTGTTTGATATATTAGGCATTAGAGAATGGGCATTGAATTTGAACATTTGATGTTCGATATATTAGGCATTAGAGAATGGGCATTGAATATGAACATTTGATGTTCGATATATTAGGCATTAGAGAATGGGCATTGAATATGAACATTTGATGTTCGATATATTAGGCATTAGAGAATGGGCATTGAATATGAACATTTGATCAATTGGAGGTATTTTTTAAGTTCCTGATCCATTACGATGTTCAGACTGTAGTGGGTACATACCTCATTTCTCATGATTGTGTCCAGGGCGTGATCTTAATACTTGGGAGGTTTGTGATTACAATGATGAATTAAGCTTTTACTTCACAGACTCTTTTTGACAACCAGATCTGAGACTCAGATCGGAAAGTCAGTCCTTTCCAGGCCTCAGAGCTGTCTGATCTAGGTCTCCTCTGTTTGATCATACAATATTGCAGTTCAAACCTTGTAAAGAAAAATCTGTTGTCTCATTATACGTTTGAAAGTTCATTGAATTAATATTCATCAAGTCATAAATCTGTTAATTAACCCTTTCCCTCATATAGACTCATTTTGACGCACTCAATAGGTACCACATAAAGCCTGATCTGCAGAAAGCCAAACTCAAACCTTACCAAATTTAATTGTAAAATCCTCATTACCAGACCACTGAGGAGCAGCGAACAGCATAAAACCTGATCAGCCTGCGAGTTACTCGCAGGCTGATCTGGTTTTATGCTGTTTGCATAGGTCTTTTCATGGTATCCTCTATGAGGGAAAGGGTTAATACTCTTGAGGTAAATTGGGTTCAGTCAATATAATTATACTTTTGAGGGTTTTGTTGAAGTGTTTATGGTATCCAGTCCTAATGATGACCACATGCAGTATTATATACTGCCTTGGGCATCTTATTGAGAACAATTAGTTTATTTTTGCAGTTGATGTAAAAAAAGTCTTATTAATAGTATTACATTTCATTTATGCTGGTACCTATTTTGAATTTTATAGTTATGTTTTTTTCATTGCTTGTCATTTCCCTTCTTGGTGAAAGTTTTAATTTCCTTCTCAAGCTCATTTTCTAAAATATTTGCTGCTGAAGGGCTTTACTCAACTAACTGATCTAATACACAGGTATCCCAGGCGTTCAGGTATTAAACATGGTTGCTAGGCTGCCATTAGGTTCTCGTTTGATCCAAAGATACAGAGAGCGATAGGAGGAAACACTGAAGTGGAAACACTCACCTAATTGACTCGAGCAATGTGTAGACCAGCTTGTTTATGGATGTGTTAATTATTTCACTGTTAGTTCATAGTCTCCACACAAGAAAACATTTATGTTGTATTCAACCTAACAGTGTTGAGAAATCACATATTTGCAACATGTTTTTTTTGTTGGAAACATGCTGAATTGTCTTTTGAGCTGCTGGGTACGAACTCTTCAATCAGGGTTTTTTATCAGGAGACATTCTTAGGTCATGTCCACCATAGCTTTCTCCTATAACCAGGAGTAGATCATATATTAATTCATTACATACAATAGTGCAAAGGAGACGCAGATAAGCAAGGCTGTGTCTGTCCCGGTTTGTGTTCAGCAATATGGTCCAATTTTGATGTCTATTGATGAACGGAGACCAACAGAGCTGGGCACTGTAATTAGCTCAGTAATAGATCTATAATTGTGTTACAGCATATAGCTCCTTGCAGTGGCTGAGTGAGTGAGGTTTCCTTCTCTCTGAAGACAGCTTGACATAAGTTGTAATCAAGCCTAAGAGTGTTCAGCCTCTCTCCAGAATCATCATTCTGGTTTTCCAACCATTTGCCACCAAAGAGGGTCCTAATTTTCCTCTGGCCCCAAAAGATGTAATATTTCGCTTTGTCATCTGTGGAGGTGATGTTACTGAGACAAAAATTTATGCAGTATGTGACCTTTGAGTGGTCTATAAACACATAACAAGGGCTCAGTGCAAAAGCGTCTCATCTTGTTCTTTAAAACATATAAGTTATGACCCTTTTGCACTGAGGCAACAATCATTCATTAAGGTTGTGTAGGGTACAATGCATAATGAGGACTGACCAGGAAACTGTTCCATCTCCTAATCTCCCAGGAGAAGCTGTCTGATCTGGGTCTGCTCTGTTTGCCATTATGCGTCAAATTTGAGTCTATATGAGGTAAATGATCACTACCTTTGATAAGACATTATATCGTAAAACTTCTTCAAGAGAAGGATTCCCATCAGTTTGATCTTGTAAATGGAGTAAATCAGATGTAAAGGAGCAAATTATATATTGATAAATGTTGCATGTACATTTAAATCATGATACTTTTATACAATGCTTTCTCCGTTAAACCTGTATGCATTTAGGTGTTTATGGTAATGTGATGGCAACAAACTGTCGTCAGCAGGGAAGGATATTGATTGTGGATATACATGTATGTAAGGTCTACATATCATTACACAGGGGTCCTCACCAGCATGCCTGATGTGCTGCTATTGTTGGTCAATAAAATGTGACATTGGTTTTATAGGGTTGTTTCATGAACTTGTCTGTTTTTCATCTTTGATCAAATCTGTTCGATATAAGCATTTCGCTTGAAAATACTTATTCATTGCCATATGGTTAAAGTGTCTGCTTTGTAGTCAGGTGACCCAGGGGTTTGATCCCCGTCATTACATGCCGCAGTCATGAAGATCCTAGTTTCCTTGGCATACAATGTTAAGGGATAGCTCAACTGAGGATAGCTCAAAGGCAGGTTAGCCCTATGTCAGGATACTGGTTTTTGGTGTGACTTTAAGGTGAAGTAGCACCATATTGTCTCAAGAAGACCAAGTCTTTTAAAAGTGACTGAAATACTGTTAGTTGGATGTTGAGAAATAAGCAATCACTATGCTTTATCCATTTCTCTTCAACTGTAAAATCACTGATCTCCAGGAAGTTTTTAAATCTCTATCGTAATTTCGTTACCTTGTGTATAAAGTGGTGCATAAGATATAACATCTGGAAGTAGTTGACAACTTTACCAGTATCAACAGTGAAAGCAGTTTATCTCATGGCTACAACCAGTCAGCTCATGATGACTCTTTTGTCCTGGGTGTAAAAATTCCATACAAACTCTTTAGCTTGTAGGTCATTGTAAATCTTCATTAGCAATTAATAAACAGTAAAACTTGTAAACAAAGGCTGCTCAAGAGAAAATGGACCTTAATTAATCTGGAGGTAGCTGTTATTCAGATGTTAATAATTCTCGACACATTCACCAGGGATTCCAGTCTTTGCTCACAGGTATGCTGCTATTCAGAGATGACTGCTAATACAGGTATGACTATTAAAGAAAGTTATATATACCAGATAATCCTGCATGTTCTACGCTGCTCATTGGTACCTTTGTTATCAGAAAGTAACAACCATAAAACCATTACTTTGTTCATATAGATTCATTTTGTCACATAAGCAAACAGAGCAGACCAAGATCAGACAGCTCCTATAGGAGCTGTCTGATCAGGGTCTCCTTCGTTTGCTCATACAGTATTGTAACTCCGTTTCTACACTGTCCCGGTAGGGCAAAGAAAAATTCATGATTTCATATACCTTTTTTAAAGTTCCATTAATTAATATTCATCAAGTCATAGATTTGTACATAAATATTCATGAGGTAAAGTGTTAAACCTGTGAATGAGCCTGAAAATAGCTTTATTTGCCTGATTCAATTTTTTTTATTTATATGATGACTGATCAAGAAAAAAAAAGCGAGTCAAATTTTCAATTTTTCACACATTAAGTCATGGTTTTTAAATTAGATATCATTGCTCATTGATAATTTTCATGGTGTGTTAAATGAAGATTCAAATCTGAAACCACATAATTATCTCCATACAGGTGCAAGCTTTATGAATAAGAATATTATGAATTTTGAAACTTGGTTAGAGATAACTAATAAGCTGTAATTCAGTGTACAAGGTTCAGATCAGAGTGGAAAAATATTTTTCTGCAATTATGGTAATAGTGGCATTTGGTTTAACGCAAGGGTGATTATCTTTCACATTTTGATCTTTCATTGCATACCTTACTGTAAATAGCAAAAATGTGAAAGAAAAAAAAATGTGAAAGGAAAAAATTATACTCAGTGCATAGCTAATGGTAAAGCCAGAATGGTGCCTTGGTCCACTGATAATATATATGAATGCGGATCCAAAGGTTTCGGGTTTGAACCCTGTATTGAAGCAAGAATTTTTCATGGCTTTTCCAGGTGCCAAAATACTAGTTCAGAGAGAGGTATTAAAGTTGTAAGAGAACTTGTGATGCAAAATAAATATGTTTGCAGGTTTTTTTCTTACTATTTTGGGAACATGACTCAACCACCAGAATTGGGAATTTTTCGCATCGTTTTAGACAAAATTGGGAAAAACTCACCATATTATATATCAAATAAAACAAAAAAATCAAATCTTTGGTTCATTCAACCCTTGTATCATTCGGACTCACTACTTTCAACCCTAAAGACGTCATAAAAATGGCAATAATTTTATTTTCATTTTTTTTTTTTTTGTTCTTTAAATTAGGATTTTTTTCCTTGACATTGGGAAAGAAACATACTTTTTGTGATTGGGAACACGACTCAATATCAGTTCTCATAACGGGCCAAAAAAAAAAAAAACACTCTGAGTGGCCAAGTTCTAACCCTTACATTGGGAGGTTTTACTGGTTGGATCCCCGGCAGCATACCAAAGTTTTAAAAATGATACTGGTATAGCTCCCTTGCTTGGTGCTCAGCATATATACAAGGGTTGGTCCAGGACTGGTTCGCCTATTGCTGGC